>CM016561.1:17645104-18034550 GCA_003412495.2 Echium plantagineum | reverse complement strand
AAGAGTACTTTATACTGATTGGAACTTAATAATTGGTTGAATTGGTTTTATTATAAAGTTCAGTATTTTATATAAGTTCAGTTGTGCTTTAGGATCTTGTGTTGCAATCCGAGTGTATATAAAGTTCAGTATATGACGGCGCTCAATAAGGCGTCGTCTAAGATAGGCCTTAGACGACGCTCCCGTGTGGCGCCGTCTAAGTCCCATCTTAGACAGCGCTCATTTTGGCACCGTCTAAGGCTTAGACAGCGCACAGCAGGAGTGCCGTCTCGTCTAAGGCTTACAGCGTACAACGGGACCATCGTCTAAGGTCTTTTCACTTAAACAACACCCTTTTAGCAGCGTTTTCTGGTGCCGTCTAAGGCCTTTTTTGAGTGTCGTTTAAGCCCTTTTTTGTACTAATGTTCGATCCACTACTGATTCACTTGTGCTACTTGTTTAACCGAAGTGAGTTTTGGGGCTAATCGAAGCAAGTCGATCTGATGTTTAATCATGAATTATACTAGAGAGAATAAAACCAGACATCATTCACGTTTTTAAAATTGTAAGTTTGATCATTCTAGTTTCATTTTGGTTTGTTTTGATACTGATTGAATTTCTTATAAGCATATACTTGTGACTTTGTATATTAAAACTTGATATGATAAATTAATGAGAAAATGAATATAGAATAAAATATTTGTGATATTTTTAAGATATAATGATACTAATCCATTTGTTATTGGATTTGTATATGAAACACTTCATTTAATTTATAGTGTCCATTCACCGTGTATATGAAACACCTCAATCAAACATGTTCAAAAAAAACAATAATGAGAGTTCAATTTGACATTTTATTTAAAGTTTTTAAATTAGTGATATCGAATCTAACCCGATCTCCTTTTAAGAGGTTTTATAGGTTCCATTCTACGCTAGAGTCCCTTTAATTTATGACTCAAATTGGAGTCACATTCTTAATTGGTTAGCCTCACCGTCACCACCCACATAATCACTTGATTTTTTAATTCCCAATTGTAGACTTGTAGTTGGTTCAATTCATTTTGTAATGTTTAAGTTGCAAGTCAAGTTGATGAGACGATCTTATTAATTAATCGGAGGAAGTCGGCGGAAGCCAACTTGTTAAGTGTAATCAAGCATGCCAATAAGTCATGTTCTCAAACTTTAGAATAAAATAGAACGATACTAAAATTGATTAATTTAATTGTTGTAGCTAATTAAATATATTCAACTAATTAGTAAACGTGCATCAACTTGACTTTCATCATCTATTACCTGCTTTAAGTTTTTTAGAAGGCACCTCCTATGTTCATTTTGCAAGCTAATTAATAAAGTGATTACTTGTTTATTTTTAATCTAAATTCTTCACTGATTAAATAATCTAATCTTTAATTTTAATACCTTGTGAACAAAAATGAATAAAAAATAAAACAAAATTGCCTATATTACAGAGATATGGGTAATGTAAAGTATATTTACTGTATAAATATTTCATTTGATGACTAACAAATTTTCTTAATATAAGATAAATTCTATCTAAACAGTTAACGTTGTCACTTTGGTGACTAACAAATTTTCTTAATAATAAATTTAAATGATTATCTCAAAATTATGTGTGAAAATAAATTTAATGTAATTCACATATTTCATTTCCATAATATATCTTGTCATAAAATTATGAGTTACTACATTAATTGAAAAAAATTCTTTAATTGTGAGCAAATGGATGGATATAATTTGTGTGTGGACTAAATTAATCCAAACATTTGATCAACTCGAATTATTCATACAATATATAAAATGTAATTCATTTAACATAACAATGAATTTATATGGCATGATATTTGAATAAATTTCATAATGGCGTTGAAATGAATGGATATTATTTGTCTGTGGACGAAATTAATCCAAGCATTTGACCAAGTTATTCACATAAATTTTTCATATTAACATATCATTAGGACAATCATGCATTCCAAATCCTAAATCTTATACCAATTGTTAAATTAACCATCCATCAAGGCTATTGATTATGCAACGTTCGTAACGTATTTGCAACTAAATATCATACATGACCAACATAATGAGAATATTATTAATGTAATAATACTTAAACAATAGTATTCTTACAGTCACATTTTGACTTTTTGTGATCAACAAAAACAATTTAAAACGTAAATATCTCTTACTCCCTCTGTTTTTTTAACCTATTGTTTGGAATCCCATATAGTCAAACTTTGACCATTAATTTTTATTAGTCGGTAAGAAATAATATAGTCATGTTGGATCTTGTTAGATTCGTATCAATCTATATTTTTGAAATGTCAACATTTTATAACCTTTACACATATAGAATAGAGATATTTTCGTTTTAAGTCGTGTCTCGTTGACCGTGAAAGGTCAAAAAACTATCTTAAAAACATAGGGAGTATTCTACATGCGAAAAAATTGATAAGAAGTTGATTTCGAAAATATATATTCAGACGCATCTAACAAAATCCCACAACGCTATATTATTTATTACTCCCTCCAATCCAAAAATAATGTCTTTTTAGACATTTCACACAAATTAAGAAACAATCATTACATTCACACTTTTCATCTATACCCCTATAAAGCAATCATTAATAACCCCACTTTTCAATTAACTATATGATGTAATCATTACCTTTTAGGGATATTAAGGGAAAGTGGTACATTGAGTTTTTTTTTTTTGATAATTAGCGATGAATTGTGACTACAATGATATTACAAACATGAATACAGAAATTGCTAACTAATAGAAAGTTAGAGTATAATATGAGACAATATGTCTCCAACAAGGTTCGAACCCATGACCTCTTACATAAAAGGTTGGGCCGGATGCCACTAGGCTATTGAGCCATCGGCAAGTGGTACATTGAGTATTGATTTATGTAAAAAGACAATATTTTTGGATATTCTTGAAATGTCTAAAAACATTATTTTTGGATTGGAGGGAGTTATCATTTAAGGAGAATTTATGGCCAGATTTCGAGATGTTTCGATAATAAAAGTCAAAATATGAAAAAGTTTAGAAGCGGAGGAAGTACTCCCTCCGTTTCTTTTTATTTGATTGTTTGAGCATTTTTTCCATGTTTCTTTTTATTTGATTGTTTACAATTTCAATGCAACCTATTACAATTCCAATGCACCTTTTTACAATTTCAATGCATCTTTTTACAATTCCAATACACCTTTTTAAAATCCCAATGTAATTTTTCACAATCTCTTTAAAGTACTTTTCCTTCAAACAATCAAATAAAAAGAAACGGAGGGAGTAACATATATGTAATACACATAATGGCGTCCAATCCTCCATAATAAGTGGAGAATGTGTACCATGCTTTCGAGTCATTCTTTTAACGCTTTATTAGACATGTGGGAAATAGTCAAATAACTAATATGAGTTTGAGTCTATAAATAGGTAAAATTTTATATTAAAGTGGTAAACAAGTTTTTAATCTGTAAGGTACATTTTACAGTTGATATTTTTATGATGATTTAAGACAGGACGTGATGAATAAATCCTTAAAATAAAAATATCATTTTTTTAGCAACGAATAACACAACGATAATTTAGCTGGCAATATTTTGTTAATGAGAAACTGGTATATAATGATTGTGAACATTTATCACCTTAACAAATCAAGATTATATGATCTCTTTTAATCTTATTATCTCTAAATATCAGTTTCGCCAAAAAAAAGAACTAGGAAGTGGCACTTCTTTATTTCTCAACCACGTGATTTAAGCAAACAAATTACTCATTTTTTTTGGTAAACATCTTTTTCCAAGATTCCTATACTTTTGCACAAATCTTTTATTTGAGGTTAGCCCTCAATAAATTAAATGACGTCTTAGGCTGACTTTGATATCCATGATTCTATTGTTTCTTGGAATCTCTTCATATATGGAAGAATCTTTTATATTAATGGTTATGATTGATTGCGTTTCATCTTCTAATTAGTCCTAGTTGCCATAAAAACTCCACTATAATAATTTGATGGATATTCTACAATTGTGGGCTAAGAATTTTATGGTGCAGATAATAGGATTATGCTAAAGATATGCTTCATCGCCTAACTTTAGTAAGTAATTTAGTGAGGTAGGATCAAAAACTTGATTGTACACGATAAATATATGGACACCGAATATTATGATTTATGAGCTTCTTTTCAAGAGATCTAGTTTAATACTTCGGTAAATTATTGAATACAAAGTGATAACGGGTGATATCAACCGTACACCAATTCACAAAGCATAAACATATATAAGTAGAAGTAAGATTGTTCCATTCAATTACACTATCAAACGTGTAATGAGTTGATAAAAAAGGTAAAACCCAACAAAGCCAACTATTATTAGCTTGAGGTTACAAATGAACTTCCAAGTTAAAAGGGATTACAACTTAAGAAGAGCCAATCATTTACAATTTTATCTAATAAAACACAATTTTTTCCTTTGCTTGTGAAACTAGTTGAGCTCCACTGATTTGATTCTCCTCACCAATTCCTTCCTGTAATATACAAAAAAATAAATAAGAATTATGGCATAATAGTTGAAAATGAATAAAACATAGTCTATAGTATATTTTAAGGACAATTAAAGATTTACCTCATAAGTTGTCTATCAAGAAATGAACTAGACAAGAGTCCTCTGTTCTCTTCAGCTCTCCTAATAAGGTAAGGCATGATCAGCTCAACGTTCCCAAATGCCAAATATTTACTCACTTGAAATCCTGCATTTCTCAATGCATATGATAACACTTCCGACATTCCATATAGTTGAGCAAATTGGAGGTTCTTGTTTTCCTTCCCTATACCCAATTCAATCGCCTTTGCTGCAGCAAGTTTCCCTGCCAAAACGCATTTACGAGATTATCAACATGGTATCAGAGTTTTAACGAAAAAGGCGTTTATGTGTCACACTTCTTGTTATGATTGATTGATGTTACTTGTCACAGTGTTAGGACAATATATTACCTGATTCGACATTGTGTGTCGCGAGTACAACTGCTCCTGAACGATTAGCTACCTTTTCGAGCATAAAATGAGCACACTTATTGTAGCAAGAATGTGTTTGCTCAATGGTGTCATGAATTGGAGAATCAACCCCCAAGGAAGCAGCCAATTTTGATTCACTTGACATATAAGCACCTCTAACAAGCTTGAACCCCATTGGAATCCCTATTTTCTCTGCAGCATTCTTTGTTTGAATCAATCTTTCCTTGGCATCTTTCAAGTAAGCTTGAATCGTCCCAAAAACAACCGCCTCATCGCCTTTGTGGTACTTCACAGCTGCCCAGTAAGTCATGTAGTCTATTGCCGGTTGAAGAATCGTATCCTCTGCATCAATGAGCAGAGGAACGTCTGCTTCAACACAACTTTCGCACAATTTCTGGAGTCTCTCGTGGGCTCGGGTGAGATCACGCTCTTCGTCAACAGTCAGAGGACTCGGCTTGGTTTGTGTATGATATAAAGGGCTTGTCTGAGTGAAGATTGGCAAAGTTCTTTGTTTCCATGGCAAACTAATTGAACTGTCCTTAGCTTCCCACCTCAGATGATCACTTACTCTCTTCAGCAGACTAATTGGACATATTGCTGTGATCTTCACTACGACAAAACTTACCTGTTTAAATCATGATTACAAAATTAAAAAATCATTAAAAATATAAACAATTTTTGTTTAAAAAATCACCTCATTTTATAAAATTGAAGATAAGATCACATGGCTCATTATTTTAATTTTTTTATAAAAACAGTTCAATGCATACAGCTTATTGCCGGGTCATTGCCTAGTCATTAGTAAATCTTAATCAATATTGAGGTATTATCGGGGCCCGAGGCACCTCGATAAATTATATTTCCTTCAATCTAAAATGATTAACGTTTCGCACATTGCAGTAAAGTTTTAACATATTTCCTTCAATCTTAATCAACATTGCAGTAGTTAACCTCTATCTTGATATGCGAAAACGTCAATTATCTGAAACGACGAGCCGAAACTTACAGATGATGGTGGCAATGATTTGTTGATTCAATAGTCTGCATGAATTCCTCAAGTTGTGATCACAAGATTCATTATCATCTGCATGCTCAAGACCATAATCCAACATCCCTTTCAATCCAGATTCTTGAAGCTTGATGACTGTTTTTCCAACAGCCTCAAGATCAGGACCAGCAAAAAATGTTGATAAAATGTTCTCTCAACAATCCCAAAAAACCATTTTCTTGAAGAGTGGAACCTGCATGATTTTTGAATTAATCGCCCACAAACCAACATCAACCATCGGCTCGAATGCAGCCATTTGAAGAGTTACGGATGATCTGAGAAGTTTTGATGTTGAAACAGAGGAAAATATTTTCTTGGCATCTTCCAAATCAAGAATCTTGGTTGGAGCACGCGTTTCATTGGTGGCGTTGCTTGGTCTTGGGATTGCCGTGTCTGACCTGGAATCACATAGTCAATTTTTACTTTGAATAAAATATGATACGGTCAAAATTATTACCACGACGACTATAGTTTATAATAAATTAAAACCATATTATAAACTTCGTTCGAATAAGAGCTACTGACCTATCGGTTAGGGTGAAGGCGGGCGAGATCGTCGGAGACGGAGAGGTGCTGTGCCCCCTGAAGATACACGGGAGGTTTCGGAGGAGTCTTGGTTTGACACACCTATTAGCCATGGAATTAATATTATGGTTTTGTTGAACTAGCTCTCTCCTAATTTCTCTCTTCGGAAATTGTAATATTTTTCTATGTATATGAGTCTATCTAAAGGGTTGGGTTGATTTAATTTATAGGGAAGATTGAGTAGTTTTAGACTTTTAGTTGATTTTGGAATAATTTTAAAAAAGTGTGTGACAATTAGAAATATAGAAAGTTGCAAATTATGTGGATGTTTACGTTAGCATTGGGTGTAGCATAAAACGTCAACTAGTAATTGATTACGTAGGAGACGTGATTAACGTTTATCTATCTTGCGTATTTAAAGCATTAGAATATCATTTTGAATTTTTAATCATTATTTGCAACTATGCAAGTGGATTAAATAGTTGAATGAGGAAGAATCTTGAATCGAATCCATTGTATTTATTATAAACAACTTTTCTACCATATGTACACAAGTTAATACTCCCTCCGTCCCTAAAAGATTGTCATATTTGACTTTTGTGGTCAATTACAACAAAATTTGATCACGAATTCTCACTAAACGAAAAGAAATAATATAGTCTGTGGGACCTCGTTAGATTCGTCTCAATATATATTTTTGAAATATCAACTTATTATAATTGTTTTGCATTTAGAATAAGAGATATTTGTATTTTAAATCGTGTTTTATTGACCATCAAAAGTCAAATGTGACAATCATTTAGGGACGGAGGGAGTAATAAAAAAACGAAACAGAATACAACACTAAGTATATAAAAAAACATATTTAAAAAAATTCATATATAATTTCAATGCAAATTTTCTATTACCAAATATATTCTTTTATTGACATCTTTATCTAGCAAGAGCCTTTTCCACTAGGGTATTCGAGTATCTCATTATAATCATCACTTTTTCTTTTTTGTAAATTAGCAATGAGGTTCGAACCCAGAACCTTCTAACCACTAGCGAAAACCTTTCCACTAGATTATTCGGGTATCTCATTATAATCATCACTTTTAGCTTTTAAGTTTGATTTTGATATTGTCTATAGATAAGAGAATAGATATTGACCATAACTTCCTTCTATCCTCTATTGAATCTGAGTTTTTCTACTAAATATTATAGTATACGTACTATATGTTAGATGTTCCGTTGATATTCGTATGAATTAATATTTTATTTAATCAATATATATTTAAAAAAATTAACATAAATATATGACACATCACACACATAATGATAATTATAGTTTTAACCATGTCAACAACGTAGAAATAATTAAATAATTTAAAATACATATGACAAGAAGTGAAAAAATGTAGATAATGATTATATCGAAGTGGTTAACAGGTAAGCTCTATTCATCTGATCAGGTGAGATATTCGTGATTTATTTCCTCCATCTAATTCAAATTATGAGTGTATATGTATGAGTTTGTTAATGTGATAATTTTATATTTTTTGAGAAACTTATTGATGGTTGATGGAATTGTATTATTACGAGATGGAATTGTGATAAATTAGAAATAAAATTAGTTGTGTTCCACCAAGAAAGAAGCGTATCACATTCACATGGGTTCACAATTTTGCAGAGTCAGAAATGAGTCACTACTACTAAATAGTTGGAAACTTGAAATCAGTAAAGTTGAGAGGCTTGGCTTGCTTGTGAAACTATGAATCCAATAATATTACCTCTCACAATTAGAGTTGTACGCGAGTTGAGTCGAGTTCGAATTTAAATTTTTTGACTCGATTTATCACTAAAGGAGCCTTAGGCTCAGCTCGATTTACCGAGTTTTTATCGAGCCGAGCTAGCTCACTTAGCTCATTTCGAAATTTCAAATTCAATCAGATTAACACAAAACTATTTTATATAAACTATTAATAAAATTACTAAACATGTAACCAGTAATAAAATTAACTAACATGTAACAATGCAAATAAAAATATTAAATTGACTATAAATCGACGTTAATCATAATAATTAAAATGACTAACAAAGTATAAGATAATTAATTTTATTAAAAATAATACTCCATTAACATATGTACTATCGAAGTACCGAGCCGGCTTCCTGAGCTAGCTCACCGGGCTGACGAGCGGGGAACCTGGCTCGCGGCTCGGCTCATTTAGTTACGAGCCGAGCGAGCTGCTCGATTAGCTCGGCTCATGCACAACACTACTCAGAAGTCATAAGGCGTGCTTAATTTATCATATCCGTTATTAGATCGTAAAAACATGTCACTCTAGTAATCTAATACTCCCTCCATCCTGAAAGTTTGTCACATTTTGACTTTTGTTGGTCAAACATAACAAAATTTGATCATGAATTCTCATTAAACGATAAGAAATAATATAATCTTGTGAGACCTTGTTAGATTCGTCTCAATATATATTTTTGAAATATCAACTTTTATAATATTTACACATGTAAAATAATAGATATTTCCGTTTTAAAACGTATTTTGTTGACCATCAAAAGTCAAAATATGACAATCATTTAGGGATGGAGGGAGTAATACTTAAAATATCATAAATGAAATTATTAAGCATATAAGTAGAAGTTCGTCTATTTATTAATTAAAATATCATAAATTGGGGCCAAATACGTAATTAATGAAAAAATTTGGGCCAAATTCGATTTGAAAAGACTAAAATAACCTTACTAAAGGCGCACATGGGTGCCACGTGAGTTGACCGGCAGTTGACCACCTGGAAAAGTGGTCGACTGACCAAAAAATACACTTTTTAAAAAGTGAGTGATCAACCAGAACACTTTGAAAATTGAATGATCAACTGGTGACATAAGTAAAAAGTAGGTAATATCCCCTGCCAAAAACCCTAAAAAAAATAACATGTTATCCATTATATATAAATATATACGTTGAATAATGATATTTTATAAATAAAGTAAAACCCTCCAATATTTTTTATTATATATATGCTTATTTATTTAGACATATATGTTTAACGATATTTTTACAAATAAGTATCTATTTTTATATATTAATAATTATTCATTATTTAAATAATAATAATACTCCCTCCATCCCTTAACTTTGAAAAAAAAGATAATTTTTAATTAGCTATTTAATTGAGTAAAAAATACTACTAGTATTTAGAATGCCTAAGGCCCTAAAAAGCAAGTCAATTTTTGTATGTTAACTAAATTGGTATTAACTTAGTGTTAACTAAATCTGAATTACTTGATGAATATCAAAAATAATACTAAGATTTAAAAATTATAAATAAATTAATCTAATGATTCAATTTAATTAACACAAAATTAACACCAATTTAATTAACACACAAATAAAGGCTCAAGCAAATAGTTCGATAGTTGATAGATGAGTGAGCTAGCTTGCTGTCAAGCAACACGACTCCTACGAATCTAAAAGAATTTGACAAAAACATTACTCATCAGACACGTGTCACACTCCCCTTGAAACCAGCCACCTCATCATCAAAATCTCTGATATAAAATCTCGTGATTTTTTCTCCTCCAAATAAATCACGAATTTCACGTATCACTCAAACCATCCAATAATAATTCCTTTTTTGCTTATATATTTCGACTTTCACGTCTCCGTTTGATCGATCGAGAGAGCTCTTCGTTTTACAATTTTCATTATTTTGAGTTTTTCACGATCCCCTATTAAGATATCAAAATTTTGTTAAAAGTAAGTTTTATTCTTTTTACCGTTGTTCAAATATCCAATATGTATGTTGGTTGTTTTTCATAATTATGGGACATGGTTTCTATGTTTTCTTGACTAATTATTGGTGTATTTCTTTGTGTAGGTTTTGAGCAATCGTTAGGCTTCGAAGAAAAAGCTATATTGTTCTTCAATTTTAATTTAGATAAATATTTGTAAGTATAATTTTATACTTCCTCTTCCTTCCCTAAAAGATTGTCACATTTTGACTTTTGTTAGTCAAACATTACAAATTAATTTTTTCATTAAACGATAATAAATAATATAGTCTTGTGGACCTTGTTAGATTCGTGTTAATATATATTTTTGAAATATTAACTTTTTATAATTTTTTCGCTTGTAGAATAATAGATATTTATGTTTTAAATTGTGTTTTGTTGACCACCAAAAGTCAAAATGTGACAATCTTTTAGGGACGGAGGGAGTATTACTTTTGTTCTATAATAAATTACCAGATATTTGCGCTCGAATTCGTTGATGGTATTTATAAATATAAAGTTAATCGTTATGATAACACATTTTTTATGAATTTATGAATTATAAAAATATATGTACTCGATAAGAATCACTCAATATGATAAGATCCTTGCAACGTTATTTTTCAAAATTAGTGATACATTAGGTTATTAATAAATACTTATTATATAAAATATTTTTAAAAAGTTAGATAATATTTAGTTTTACGAGAGATACGGGGTTTGAAGATAATTTCTAATTTCTTCATTTCCCACATGTGTGTTTGTGTTTTGATCGAGGTGAATGAGAGGAAGAATATATTTTATTATTGTTTGAGTACAATAATTATAAATTAGGAGAATTATGGAGAATGAGATGAAATATAATTAAAATTATGATTCTCCTCTATTTTTTCCGATGGCTCTATTCTCCTCTGATTTGGAGGTAGAAAATTTGAGGATTCAGTACTAATAGGGTGGATTATAGTGGTAACTATTTTCCTTATCTATAAACCAATTTTAGTTATCAAACACGAAAAATAATTAAATTTCCCTCGATTTTTTTGATTCATCCCAATTCAAACACATATATATGTAGGGTAGATATGCAATTCATTTTAATTGACAATTTTAACAAGTTTTATGAGCTTATGGTTTTGTTTCGAGCTAGAGTTGTGTGATATCTTTGATTATGTTCCAGGCCAATTCAGATTAAATTTATGTTACAGGAACAAGATCGAATGATTTAATGGAAACCAAGGGTGGTAAGAAGTCAAGTAGTAATAAATCCTTATCATATGAAGCTCCCCTAGAATACAGCATTGAAGACATTCGACCCCGTGGAGGAATCAAGAAATTCAAGTCCGCTGCATACTCCAACGTCCGTTTTCTTCCCTGTTTCATCATAAACATCATACATTACAAGATTCCTGTGTTCGTTTTTTGCGTGGAATTGGAATTGTAATGAAATTGGATATAGAGATTCATTCGATTTCATTCCGAATTTCAATTCCACGCAAAAACGAACACACCTGATGTATACAAATTCTGACCCGTTTTTTTGTTTTGCAGTGTGCTAGGAAGCCATCCTGAGACGCTATACCAGTGATTGATATAATTAGCTAGAATTTAATTTCATTTTACGGTAGTTTTTCGTCAGCTTTCAATACAACCCTCTCCTAGACAGTTGTTAATACTTTCCCCTTACATGATGGCCTTTCCGTCTTCTGCAATTGGTTTCGAAGGCTATGAAAAGAGGCTCGAAATCTCGTTTTTCGAACCAGGAATTTTCTCTGATCCTAGAGGCAAGGGCCTCCGATCTTTGTCCAAAGATCAACTAGATGAGATTCTTGCACCAGCTGAATGCACCATAGTTTCGTCGTTGTCCAACGACGAACTGGATTCTTATGTTCTATCAGAATCCAGCCTCTTTGTGTTCCCCTACAAGGTGATCATCAAGACTTGCGGGACAACAAAACTGCTGTTATCAATCCCGCCCATCCTTAGCCTTGCTGGGATGCTTGATCTGGAGGTGAAAGCTGTGAGGTACACCCGCGGGAGCTTCACGTTCCCGGGGGCTCAACCATTCCCTCACCGCAGCTTCTCTGAAGAAGTAACCGTTCTTGATGGGTACTTCGGCAAGCTTGGCTCTGGCAGCAACGCTTACGTGATGGGAAACGCTGATGACCATCAGAATTGGCATATCTACTCTGCCTCCGCCGAAGACGGTAACTCATTCTCCCCAGTTTACACACTAGAGATGTGCATGACTGGCTTGGGGAGCAAGCAAGCGTCCGTTTTTTTCAAGACTAATTCAAGCTCTGCTGCTGAGATGACTAAAGCTTCCGGCATAAGAAACATTCTCCCAGACTCTGAGATATGTGATTTCGAGTTCGACCCGTGTGGCTACTCCATGAACGCGATCGAGGGGAACGCGATTTCCACAATCCATGTGACTCCAGAAGATGGATTCAGCTATGCAAGCTTTGAAGCTGTGGGATATGACTTCAAGAACATGGACCTGGAACAGCTTGTCAAGAGGGTGCTGGTGTGCTTCCTGCCAGCCAAGTTCTCCATCGCGTTGCACGTGGACGTTGCAGGGGAGGCGCTTGTACCGGAGCTCAACGTTGATCTGAAGGGATACGCCTGTGAAGAAAGGAGCTTCGAAGAGCTAGGCGAGGGAGGAGCCGTCGTCTACCATAGCTTCGGTAGCACGGGCTCAGTTATGTCTCCGACCTCCACCTTGAGATGCTGTTGGAGTGAGAGTGAAGATGATGAGATTGGAGAAATAGTAGCTTGATTTCAATTGCAATGTGTTTGTGGTGCAGAGACTTGATTCAGGAATTATGGATTTCTCTAGGCTCTATGTTTAATGTATTTCCAGTATTTCTTTCAGATTGTTGTAGGATCATGTTTGTTGGTGCTCTACATCTTATGTTTCCTTTGTGAAGGATTATAATTATAAATATGCATATTTTCATTTGATGGACTTTCTTCTTCAAATTGTATGTAATAAATAAATCGAATCAAATCTAGTTGTACTCGATTTGACCCGATGGACAATAAATAAATCGAATCAAATTTAGTTGTACTCGATTCGACCCGATGGCCAATAAATAAATCGGATCAAATCTAGTTGTACTAGATTCGACTCGATGAACATTCAAAAAGATGTCGAAAGACAAAAATATTCAGAGGACTCTTCTGACAAAAAATATGTAATTGTCCGCAAATAAGAGAAATTACGCAGTTATTCTGAATAAAATGAAGGACAAGACTTATGAACAATTCAAAGGAAAATGTGGCATTCAAATAATAACAAAACGAACTGTAATGTTGTTCTAATACTCTTTTTATTCATTTTTATTTATATTTCTAGTTTTAATGTTTTGTTTTTAAATATTTATCTTTTTAGTATAATTAATTGTACATTTACATTTTAATATACTTTTTTAGTATTTTTTCTTATGAAGTTATCAACCAATTAATAACATAGTTCCAATTGATTATCGTTTTTACATTTTTAATATATATTTTGATTAATTATTGTTCTTCTTAATATATGTGCAGATTATTAGAAAAAACATGAGAAGGAACCAAGATACTGTTATCGATGAATTTGTATGTGAGGACTCCAAAGTGAAGAATGTGTATAATATGGTCCACCAGTCCAATTGATGTAGATCACATTTTATGTATATTAGTATTTTTGGCACAATTATATTGGTGTATCACAATAATTTTAATTTTAATGTAAAAAATATTATTCCGTAAATATTATCAAATAATTATGTCATTATTCTATAATAAGTGGTTATTTATGAAGTTGATTATTAAAGTGTGGACATGTGTTAAAAAAAAAGTGATTATGTTTAAAGTTAATTACTCCCTCCGTCCTTAAATGATTGTCACATTTTGACTTTTGGTAGTCAACAAAACACGATTTAAAGCGTAAATATCTATTATGCTACATGCGAAAAAATTATAACAAGTTGATATTTTAAAAATATATATTGAGACGAATCTAATAAGGTTTCACAAGACTATCTTATGTCTTATTGTTTAATGAGAACTAATGATCAAATTTTGTTATGTTTGACCAACAAAAGTCAAAATGTGACAATCTTTTAGGAACGGAGGAAGTATTAAATAGTAACCATGTGTCAACAGAATATAGTGCCATGTGGATAGCTTAGATGAACTCCTAGACTTCACTAAATAATTCTAGGCTTCCCACATTATATATAGTATAGATTCTGAAAATGTTTTCTTACTTGTGTTCTTTTAAAAGTTAGGCTAAAATGATGTCATTTTTATATTTTGTATTTATTAATTAATAAAAATAAATTTAAACATGAATTTAACTGAATAGCCTAACAGAAAAAGCTTTTATTAGTGAACATGAATTTGTGGGTTCAAAACTCTGCATGCATCATGTTAATTTTCATAAGGTTGACCTAGTCCAATTTTAAGAACACATGGGAAAAGTTCTTGCATGAGACAAATGGAACATAACCCACAAATCGCTTGCCCAAAAAAGGGAGTCGTGTGAAGCTGTCCTAACAATAATATACTCCAAAACAAAAAGTGATCTTTTTTCGATTATTTTTGGAGAATGAGTCAACTACTTCCATCATTTAACACATCAAATTGTATGAGCCAATAATTTCCGATGAGCATGCCATGTAACTCTGCCCTTTACATGCTTAATCACAAGATCACTTTTCTTAATAAGCTATAAATAGAAGCATCTACCTATCCTCAAACATCATATCTTCAAATATATTCCTCTTCCATAGTTGTATCTTCAAACATTTTATCAAGCCAAGATGAACTCCTCCCAAAGTGCAAGCTACAATGCTGGCCAAGCTAAGGGCCAAGCTCAGGTGAGCCTCTACTCGTTCTACATACAAGTATACAACATGTATCAATGCATCTAAATAAACTCATGTCTCGATAAATTTAGAAACAATTACCGACTTGATCATATTTAGGGCCAATGTGTAAAAGTTATTGTTGTACGACGAAATGATGAGATACAATTTTTCTAATACGAAGTTATGTTCGAATACTCTACTTTTCAGGAAAAAGGTAACCAAATGATTAACAAGGCTGGCGAGATGGCTCAATCAGCCAAGGAAACCACACAAAATGTATGTTGTTTTCTAAACCATTTCTAAAATGTCACATATATATAATATATCTATATATATAAAGTGTTAATCGAGGTTTTATATTTGTGTGTGGATTTTAGGCAGGGCAGCAAATGAAGGAAACGGCTCAAGGAGCAGCTGATGCTATCAAGGACGCAACCGGCATGAAGTGATCAAGTTCTTCCGAACGTCAAATATTTTCCGATTTTAATAATTAATAACGACACTTCATCTCTTTGTTATTTTAGATTAGGTTTTAACGAAATTAGTGTAGTATCAGTATTCATAAGTGGAATGGGAAAATAATTATCTATGTTAGGGAAATGTCATCATGATATATTTTTGTTATCCATTATTAAGATGGCTATATGAGTTATTAGTAGGCATTTAGACATGTGTTTGTGGACTTGTAAGAGGTGTCATGGAGTCTTTCTCCAATGCAATAAAAGTTCCAACTTTGTTCTATTCGTTTTAAGAAATTAAAATTATTTATGCTGTTATAATGTTTTTGTTGTGATATACTCGGAACGTGTCCGAACATCATTGAAGCATAAGGTCTAGCTGTCTTGCTCGATATTCAAAATATTTCTTAAGTTTGAGATAATAGTTATATATAGTTTGTATAATACAATATCACAACATTATTAAGACCGTTATACCAACAATACTTCTTAAATTTGCAAATTTAATTAAAATTCATGAATTTATATGCACACCTGCAATAAAACGTGTCCTAAAAAGTAACAATCAATAAATAAATAAATAGGAGTACTCATTTTTTTAAAACCTCGTGTGTAGATTTGACCAGTGTACTATGTTGAAATAAATTGCCCGGGACTACATATACGTAATTTATTTACTAGCACCTAATCTCAAATCGTAGATTTATTTTTCATGTGTACAATTAAGGGCCCCAAACATTAGACAACTTTAATTGCTACTTTGCTAGTACTACATATTAAGGTCAGAAAACTAATTTATACAGTTGATGGAGATGTATCTTAAATTGTACTCACATGATTATGGATTTTCTATTGTATATTTTGAGTCATAATTTTTGTTTACTGTGATCATAATAAATACTACTTGTTTATGTTTAAATACTTTTTGATTTAAGCAATAATTAAAAAGTTGTGACACTTGATATTGATAGTAATATGAACATTTATAAAATAACTTGTCACATATTCGAGCAACAATAATTAGTAAATCTATTTCTTAAAAAAAAATGACGGTCTTATAATTGTATCATTGATATCTCAGATTCTAATGCAAAGAACAAGTAAAAATAAATAGTGAAAAACTCTATTTTAAAGATGCAATAATTGCTAAAAATATGTCACATACATATATATATATGAGTTGTAGTTATATGCTTACAACTATTTTGTGAGCACAATGCTCACAAGGGTTTCATGGTCATTTAAGAAATGTTTTTTTTATGGAATGTGAAAAAGTAACACCAAATTTATTGCACTCCAAATTTATTACCATTTATTAACCAAAATAACACCCAAATCTGGAATCTTAATTATGAAATTTTACAAAATATACTCACAATATTAAACTTGAATACTTAACACATATAAACAATACAAATTTGATTGGTGTACTCGAGTTAAATTTTTATTTTCTATTGTGATTTATATAATTTGGTTTGGTATTACATTAAGTCTAGTCAAGACAAATCAATTGGTATTTTAATTATTCCACCAATTTTGGTAGTAATCATATTACAATTTCTTAAGCGGTTAGAGTTAATTTTGTGTTTAGAGATAATGAGAGATACCAAAATACATTTTAAGCATGAATAGTAAAGATATATAAATAAAATTTTATGTGGTGTTATTGAAGAAATATGCAACACCAATGTATATTATTCAGTGGTGTTATTGAACAAGAATGGAACACCAGTGTGTATTAATAAATGGTGTCACTAAAAATATATCTAAAATGAGATTAATACTAGAATTGTTTATTATTGAAGAAATATATCTAAAATGAGATTTATACTAGTAAATATATATAAATAAATTTTATGTCGTGTTATTGAATAAATATGCAACACCAATGTATATTATTCAGTGGTGTTTTTGAACAAGAACGGAACACCAGTGTGTATTAGTAAATGGTGTCCCTAAAAATATATCTAAAATGAGATTAATACTAGAATTGTTTATTATTGAAGAAATATATCTAAAATGAGATTAATACTAGTAAAGATATATAAATAAATTTTATGTAGTATTATTGAAGAAATATACAACACCAATGTATATTATTCAGTGGTGTTATTGAACAAGAACGGAACACCAGTGTATATTAGTAAATGGTGTCACTAAAAATATATCTAAAATGAGATTAATACTAGAATTGTTTATTATTGAAGAAATATATCTAAAATGAGATTAATACTAGTAAAGATATATAAATAAATTTTATGTAGTATTATTGAAGAAATATACAACACCAATGTATATTATTCAGTGGTGTTATTGAACAAGAATGGAACACCAGTGTGTATTAGTAAATGGTGTCACTAAAAATATATCTAAAATGAGATTAATACTAGAATTATTTATTATTGAAGAAATATATCTAAAATGAGATTAATACTAGTAAAGATATATAAATAAATTTTATGTGGTGTTATTGAAGAAATATGCAACACCAATGTATATTATTCGTTGGTGTTATTGAACAAGAACGGAACACCAGTGTGTATTAGTAAATGGTGTCACTAAAAATATATCTAAAATGAGATTAATACTAGAATTGTTTATTATTGAAGAAATATATCTAAAATGAGATTAATTCTAGTAAAGATATATAAATAAATTTTATATGGTGTTATTGAAGAAATATGCAACACCAATGTATATTATTCAGTGGTGTTATTGACATGAGACTGAGAAAATTCATTGGTTTTTGAATCAAATAATTAAAATTAGAAAAAAAAGTTATACTTCAATTTATTTTAAATGAGATTAATACTAGAATTCATATTTTCGACATTGGTGAGCTGAAGTAATCATTGCATTTAGCTTCCTCTCTCCAATCTTAATTAATTGCTAATTACTCTATCATTAATACCCAAAATACCACTATTATTGTTTTTCCATTTAAAGATGTAAGGACAAAAATACCCAATTAAATATGAACCATAAGATTAAAATATCACTTAAACTCTTAATCTAACGGCTCAGATGGTTGTGAGCACCATGTGAGCATGACCTCCTAAGCATACAAGAAAATTCTCTATATATATATATATATATACGTTATGAAGGATGTATAACTAAAAAAAATTTAAAATGTATTAAAATTACAAAATGATAATTATTGACATCAAATAAATATTACTACTACAATAGCATTGGGTACTAGTGATAATCTAAGACATATACTACAATTTTACCTCATCCTCTCATGTCCGAAAATAGGAAATGATGAAGTTAGAGTAATCGTATTTTGCGATAAAAAAAAAAAACTAAATTAATAAATCTAAAGGAATAATATAAGATGTAATATCCTAAAAATTAATGATGAAGCAGAAGTGTCAAATCGAAGTATATGAACGCTATAAATCGATCTGGTTTTTCTATTGAACCTTTGGATATTGGACAAGATCATACTCCATATAACACGTTCCAAAGCTATAAGCAACCACTAGCTTATCAGCTTTTCCAAATAGCTGTGTCCCTGTCCCAATTTAATGTCCCATTTCTATTCAAGACAACTGTCCATCTCTATTTATAATCCCATTCGTCTACACTCTGTGTTTCCCATGTTTCAAAAAGGTTGTCCACTTTCCCATTGGATGAATACTGTTTCTTTTTTCTTCATCACATGGTGGAGATTATGTATATGTTTCACTTTTTTGGGAAATTCTAGCAATCATTTGGGTATATTTTCTTGATCTTTTGCAATTCATTTCATTGATAATCTTGCATGAAGGAATGAGGTTAGGAGCACAGCCAAGGATGACTTGCCGGCCATCGACTATGTTATGAACATCAAGATTCAAGAACATGAACATGTTGAAAAGGTTGGCAAGTCATTTTTTGCTATGTTTCTTCCTCATTCTTGTCATGCTAGATTTATGATGATGACGACGACGACGACAATATGTTTTATGTAATTGGTTCTTTGTTCTTGAAACCATCCTAATACCAAAAACATACTACTAGCTAGTCTACTAGTACTACTACTACAATTTTTGTAATGCGATTTTTTGCACGACATCAATGTACATTGTATGTTTTGTATTTTTAGTAAAAAATATCGAATGAATGAAACATATGTTCGATAATATTATTAAACATGAACCGTGAACACAAATGCATCGAAAACAATTTTCACCGTGCATGGATTGGAAGATGATGACGAAGTAAAACATGTCATTGAATTGGTTCTAATTTAATAATTGACTTTTGGGAAATATTTAAGAGGGTTGTCCTGCATATTGGTGTATATTATTCATTTGGTTAGTTCTATCATTGTTCTATATGCTGTATGCAGGACATAATACATTACAAAAAGTTAGTGCACCAATATTGAAGAATATACTCCTATTTATTAATGGATTGTTTTTAGAAAATTACAAGAGAATAATATTATGAAATTATTTTAAAAAATGTAATTAATTATATCAATTTTAGAACGTATGAATAAAAAGTAATTTGTAGTCAAAATTTAACACGTATTCTCAAAATATCAATTAAAATAAAATAGAGTAAGTAATAATTAGTGCTAGTAGGAACTACCATCTTCATCGATATCATTTCGTTAAAAAATGAAATATATTGAAGCTATTTTTTGTGTAACTAGTGAAACGAGGTACTGGTACAGTGTCATGATGATATTATCATTTAACTAGTAAATAACCCTGTACCTCATTTCAAAATGACATTGTACCTCGTTTCATCATGACACTATACCTCGTTTCATCATGACACTGTCATTTAACTAGTGAAACGAGGTACAGTGTCATGATGATACACACACCCAAAAAGTGAAATACTGTAGCATGAAATAACAATTCTGCCCCCTATTTGAAAGTGTAGTAGATGAGGACGTTAAATGGGAAGATAAAATGGTCATTTAACACAATAGTAATCCAGGGTGTGTATAGTGGATCCCCGTAGTTAATGTCCAGTTGCGCACGTTGTCTTGGTGGGTCAAAGATCTCGACTAAATTCCAATTCCAATTCAGATTGCAAAAATATCTTCATCTGCTCCCAATTTCCCTTTCTGCAGATAAATTATTTTAATTTCAAGGTAATTCACTAACCCAATTAATTATATCATGTTTCACTTCCAAATTTGGAAAAACTCACTTGTTCTTGTGATATATTTAGCATCAATTTCCATTTCAGATCTACTGTCCTTCATATTATTATTTTTTCACTTAAATGGTAGCACTGTAAATTAATTTTTTCAAATTTAATATACTTGGTAATTAATGGTTGTTAGTTGGAACCTACAAACCAATAAGGAATCGGTAATTATTGTTAGTGGTAGAAATAATTCTGGATCATTTTGAGTTTTTTATAGTGTTTTTGGAACAAATTATAGAACTGTTTTAAACATAATTGTTATACTCGATTTGCAATGGTCAAAATTAACAAATTGTGTGGGTTATTGGCTGGGCTTCATGAGAGGACTTGATCTTGATTGACTGAGAGAGTGAATCTATGTAGAGGTCGTACATTATCATGTTAGTAGTAAAGTAGGTTGAAAATACTAGCTTTTCATGTATTTTTCACAAAATATTGTACAATGTATACAAGAACATTTCAGTTCAAAATTTGAAAGGTCCACTGTCAGAATTCGAAACTTTACTGTCTTCCGGGGATGGAGAATGTAGTGATTTTTTATTAACTTGTTAGTAATTGTTTTAGATCGATTGTACGGAGGGCGAGTTGTAAACTGGAACTATTATTAAAAAACAAATTGTTATTTTGTACGTGAGTTGTACGATCACCTCTTTTCTTTAGCCTTGAAATAGTGATTGTGATTTGTGAATGGTGTAGTCTGTATAGCTGATCTGGTAGCCTATTGTGGATTTTGATTTTTATCTAATATGCTTTATTGGTGAAGTTAATATTCATGACTTGATGAATTGATGACACTTTCTAGTTAAATGTATATCTTTCTTTAACGGACATGCTGCATTGTGCGCTCTATATCTATGATTTTTGAGTTTTATTATCATACCATTGTCTCTGTAGATGGCTGGTCAAAGGAACAGTTATGGAAAACGTCAGCACTCTCAATCGGATTTTCCTGAAGATGGATTTAACAAAAGAAGACACTCCGGTCATGACAAAGACACTTTTACCATTGGGCCTGATGATACTGTGTATCGCTACTTGTGTCCTGTCAAGAAAATAGGTAGTGTCATAGGGAGGGGAGGCGATATTATCAAGCAATTAAGAGAAGAGACAAAATCTAAGATCAGGATAGGGGAGACTGTACGAGGTTGTGAGGAACGAGTTGTCACAGTCTATAGCTCTAATCAAGAAACAAATGAGTTTGATGGCAGTGATGATTCTGTGTGCCCAGCCCAAGATGCTCTTTTTAAGGTGCATGATAGAATTGTTGCTGATGGCATGGATGTCGATGAAGATGCAGGTGTTTCTCACCAAATATCTGTTAAACTTCTTGTTTCATCTGATCAAATTGGGTGTTTGATTGGGAAAGGAGGACAGATAGTTCAAAATATTCGTTCTGAAAGTGGTGCACAGGTTCGCATTCTGAAGGATAATCACTTGCCTGCATGTGCACTGAGCTCAGATGAACTTGTCCAGGTAGTCCAAGTTGTTCCCTATTCAGACATTTATCTCTTACTTTACTTCATTATGTTTTCTGTATCCCTCAGTTTTTACTAATTCAGCTTTTTATGTATACTTATATTATTCTTCCAGATGGAAACCCTGGAAGCATTTTATTTTTTCCTTAGTTGTTGGAAAATTAAGTGGCTTAACTTTTGCTTATTATGACTCGGGGGGGTTCAATTAGAAATGACTATCATTAAGAATTGACTGCAATTTAGACAATTGTTGGTGCAACTGCCAGAGAGTATTTCCTGTAGGTTATGACTTGAGTATGTTGAATTGATTCCAAAATTAGTCTTGCAAATAACTAATTTGAGACATCGAGAAACTTTTACCTAACACTTGATATTTACTTAAGTATAGTTGCAAGTGATGTTTGACTGATCACTGACCTGTAACGGTAGGCCTTGGCTTATTCATTGTCTCTTAAACCACTCCCATGGTTCATTCAAGTATAAGCCATGTGATTTCATTGAGTTAGCATGTTTTCAGGAATTTATTCTTAGCTGATATGTTGCTCACGTTGGCTTCCCAGATATCCGGTGAGGCACCCAATGTGAGGAAAGCTCTTTATCAAATTGCAACTCGTCTACATGATAATCCATCTCGATCTCAACATTTGCTAGGCTCTGCGGTCCCAAACATTTACAACCCTAGGGGCCCAGTTGTGGGTGCAACTGCTGCTGCGCCAATGATGGGGTTGACTCCACTAGTGGGAGGGCCATATGGTGGATATAATGGTGAGAGTAGGGACTGGTCATCATCCCTGTACTCAGCTCCGAGGGATGATAGTTTGTCAAAGGAATTCTCCTTGCGTTTGGTTTGTCCAACTTCCAATATTGGAGGTGTTATTGGCAAGGGTGGTGCTATTATAAATCAAATCAGGCAAGATTCTAGGGCAAGTATAAAGGTTGATAGTTCAACTTCTGAGGGAGATGATTGTATAATATCTATTTCATCAAAGGAGGTATGATCCTGTTAGATCAATAATTTTTCACTCAATTTCGAATTAGTATCAGAAATTTGATTTGATCTGCTTCTTTTTAAAGTTTTTCGAGGACACGTTCTCGCCGACTGTAGAAGCAGCATTGCGTCTGCAACCTAGGTGCAGTGAGAAAACTGAGAATGACTCTGATCTGGTTGTACTCACTACACGGATACTTGTGCCAACCTCTAGGATTGGATGTTTGATAGGGAAAGGTGGAAGTATAATTTCTGAGATAAGAAGGATTACTAAAGCTAACATACGCATACTCTCTAAGGAAAATCTTCCTAAAGTGGCTGCTAGTGATGAGGAGATGGTGCAGGTAACATTAAGTGAAAAATTGGAGTATTTATTTTTCACTTGAAGTGTTTCCAGCCTGTGTGGTTAAATTGAGGTAAGTTTCACCCACATGTTAACTTTTCGAACCCCAGAGCTCATTTTTCTATCTTTATTAGATCATTGGTGATCATGATGTTTCCAAGGATGCACTTATCCAAGTAACTTCACGCTTGCGAGCAAATCTTTTTGAAAGAGAGGGACCCGTATCTGCATTGGTGCCTGTTCTCCCATATCTTCCCATGTCAGCAGCAGATGCAGCTGGCTCCCTAAAATATGACAGCAGAGATACAAACAGACATGGTCGTGGATTATCTTATTCCAGTGGATATGGCAGTAGCAATGATCTTCCACCTGTTGATGATTATGGAAATTACGGCAGCATTAGGGTAACTTCTGTGTTTTTAAATCTATCCTATTAATGTTTGTCAGACCAGTTGTTTTGCCTCTTTGCCTGCCAACATCTTAATCATGTTGGATCATCCAAACTTCTAGCTTGCTCTATTTTTTATTTCACAAAACTTGTCTGTTTTGTACTTCTCTGTCCTCTCAGGATGAAAGTAACAGGAGCCCATATGGGTCTCATGGAGGATATGCCTCTGGTCGCTCTGGTAGTTCGGGGTAAGTAGGATTTTTTTTGTTCTCTTCTACTTTCTTTCGACTGTTTATGAAATTTCTGTGTATTATATTGTGCTGGTCTTTTCCTTTTCCAAAACTTCTGCCGGAGTTGATACTTTCATGCCTTGAACAATTTGCATTTTCTCACTTTATTATATGCAATCATTTTATATAATTTAGGTGATATGTTTCTTGTTCAATTTTGCATATATTTCTCAAGTATCAGTCTAGTTTGTAGTCATGTTATTCGTGTCACCAAATATTACTGTCAGTTATTCGTTCAATTGACGCAGACATCAATGAAAATTGTACTTAATGCACTATCCCTGATTTTGAGCTTCAATAATCAGGTTATCTGGCCGTAATCAAGTTTCCCAGAGGAGAAGTTATGGTTACTAAATGAGGATGATATGGCTTGCAGGTAGATCCATGTTTAACTAATAACTGTTGTCCTTAATTTAACTGGGAGGTCGTGGACATTAGCAGTAATATAAGACACTGAGAACCTAGCCAATTTCCCTTTTAGAGAACTGATGTCTTCTTTTATATTGTTTCCTTTTCCCTGCCCAACAACACAGTTGTGACATCTGAAGCTTGAAGCCAGTCTACTGTTATATGATGAAGCCTCCTGCCTAAAACAGAAGATAAGACGAGTCAGGATTTGGAAAACTCATGGCCCACCTTTGACGCTTTTGTTAAGAGGACCAAATCTGAAGCTCTTACCCCTCATGAATTTCTATTCCCAACTCACGAGTCACCATAGAGTATTGTGTTGAAACCTGTGCTTCCAAGAACCTCAGCAACCCAGCAAGCCTTTTGCCCCTCATTGTTACTGTTGGCGTATTTAATAAAATTATAACATTATTCGATTTGTCCCCCAACTGTGTGATCTTTTTCATTATGTAATGACATTTTGATTTGTGGAGTAGGTTTGATGTTGATTGAAAAGATTTCGTGGCACCTTTGGGATGCATAATAATGATAATAATTCTGAAATATTGATCTATTTATCCTGATTTTTTTGCTAGAAGGTTATGCCTGAAACAGCGACACTCTTTGCCTTGTTGAGCACTTGAGCGATCATATACTGTTTTAAAAACTTCATCTCCTCTCTGTTGATGAATTTTTACATATACTTTTCAAGAAGTAGGATAGTGAAGAATCTGTAGAAGTGCGTGTGAACTTCAACAGTTACTGATGTCAAAGAGTGTTTGCTATCTTCAAGTTCCTTGGAAAGCAAGTTGAGCTCGGTGGAAATTTTGAGGATCCCTTGGTTAGTATGGTTGTCTACTTATCCTATCAGTTTTGCCATGATAATTTTATTGCCTTAGTAATTACGTTTATGGAATTGTGACAGGTTAATGTTGTATCAGTCCTTTGATCAGACAACAGGTAACACATTTTCACGTTTATGTTTGTGTTTATTAATTTGAATTTATTTTCTAGCAAGCTCTTACATTTGGTGTTCGAAATCAATCCTGAGAGGTGTCCATGATTCTGTTTTTGCTTCTGAAATATGGTTCCTTGGTGAAATCATTTTGCAAAAGGGAGTATTTTATTTCTAATCAACTTGAACTAAATTGAAAAGTTCACATATCATTAGGGAATACCTTTATAAATTGTCATAAACCTATATATGCATCTTATTTATATTCCTCAATATACTCCATTCAGAATGATCTGTTAATACTATTTTCTTTATGGTATACCTCTTCTCTGGGATTTTAAGCCTTCCCGAAATGACCAAACACCGTGTGTTAGTCTTTTTGTTTGTTCCTTCACTGTTAAATAGCCTTCTTCTAATTATGGTAGTTCGTGCTCTTGATTTTACAGATATGTGACGTATGTTCTCTGAAATTCTCAGTTTTAGATATTCTCTTCATGTCCAATGAAATTATATTTTATATCCTCTCGTTCTTCGATATAATGGCATATATGAAAATGGTTCATTACATTACCTATATGTGAATTAATAGATAGTGTTTAGCTAGGAAACAACCTCTTTGTTATCATAGGTGTAAGTTGCATACTATCCGAGACCTCCCCCACCCCCGCTACCCCGCTCAAGAGGAGCATCAGTTGGGGCATATTGGTGTGTTCATATATGGGATTTGTCAGTGTATATATGACCTTTAAAATCTTCGAAGTGTCCACAATCGCGTTGATAAACTCAATTTGTCTTTATGATAATTTATTATACGAGCATTTTCTAATTAAAGGTTAGGTAGAATATTTGGGACTGTATTTGTTAACTTATCCTTTTATTGAATTGTACTATAATCTATATGGAGTATTAAACAGTCAACAATGTACATCACTTTGAAGCTTTGTTTAATGCTGAATTTGGAGTATTCTCTCTGTACTTATATGGAAAAGATACTGATTAGGCGAATAAATACTAATTTTCTCATGATAATCATATCACATTATCATCGATTTGATAAAATGCATGATTGTTTTGTTTCAATCTTTTATTGCTTCATTCTTAGAAGAGATTCATATGGAAAAGCCATCAAAAGGGCATTTCATGTAGAAACTAATACGAAGAACAATATAATATCAAATAAATATCCCAAATAAAATTATCTTACCAAATAACAATTTCTGGTGGTTCAAATAAATGAACACAGAACATGAATAGGTCTGTCACTGGCTCTAGCTCAGTTGATAATCTCTTCGTACTGCATGCATTTGAGTCTTTCAAAGGGTAAAATCTCGTACTGGAATGGTAAACATGCAAATCTAAGTTTCCTAATCATTTGAGACACATCTCACGATTTATTTGTGGATGATGACCTAGGGTAGGGTATGATAGAGCTAATACAATGAGGGTATCATCATTTTTCTTATGTATGTCACTACCTAAGGCAACAATCACCATGAGGAAAAAATGAATTATGTTAATTAGTACTCCCTCCGTCCCTATTTTAAGGGTCATATATTCTTGAACAAAGTTCTAAATGGAACTCTAAAATTGTAATTGTTGATTAAAGAAAATGGTCATTAGATTAATGGCCAGTGGGAGTAATGTGGTGGGAACCACTGTTGTTAACGAGTCGGTGTTGGTCCAAATTGGTTCGGACCGTTAATCAAATCGATTTCACTCGCCAAAGAGTTTGGTAATAAACTAGTTTGAAAGTTCAATTCGTAATTAGTTTGAAATAAAATTGTGTAAAAACCAGTTTATTATTTGAACCTTATAGAATTGGATTGTTAATCGATTCGAGAAAAAAGTAATCGATTCGAATACTAATTGTTCCGCTCGTAATGTGTATTTTTAAACTAAGAATTTAGGCTATGCTGGTCTACCTTTTAATACAAATGAATATTATAAATGGATTTAATGAACGGATTACGAGTTACAAAAATGAAGCGTCAGCGGTTTAAATTTAAATTATATTTTAAAATATATTGCACACGTTTTAACAAGCAATTTAAAACGAACTATGATTTGTCGGATCGAATAATAACTGGTTCAACATTTAAATTTCGTGATAAAATGATCGGAATTATGAGCGATTAACGAGCAAAGTGGTGAGATGACAGCTTAAACAATATAAAATGAGGGTAAGAAAAGACGTGTTAATCTACTTGTCAACTAAATCCCCTTATACTTTTCTCCCATTATACCCCTACGCAATAATTGAATGGCTAAACTATAGTTGTGCAATCCTCTACGAAACAAGCTGCCAAACATTTTGTGGGATATACCGTGTCATACCACCATTCTCAACTTTAATGCTCGCTCATCGAATACCAACATTTTAATCATTTCTATCTCTAACAAAATATAAGCATGTAAAAAGGTTGCTATTCGAGTGGAAAAATTAGCCTTGAGCTTCGATTTTAAAAGTGATCGACGATTTTTTAAGCAATCAAATACTACATATTTACTTTTAAGTAACAAATCCCCCTTATATGACTTTTAATCTTTATCACAAGATTTATGGAATCAAACATTACGAGCATTTATTATATTGATAGTATTATTTTAGGTAACAAATTCATATATATATTACTTACTTAATTCAGATAAAAATTAGATCGAATTTGGCAGATAATTAAACAGATTGTCTTTGTAGCTTTGCAAAAGCCATGATTTAGTTATTGGAGCCTGCATAAATGAAATTAATGTCTTTAAGGAGTAGTGTATTATATACTTAAGACATTTATGCAAAAACATGGTTATGTTTAATTCCCATGGTTATTTATGCAATTAACTTTGGATCCCGTGTTAAACTACATTTAAAAATAACTGACCCTAGTTAGCTCAATCCAACCATGGTTAAGTTTAGCCACCAGCCACTTAATCATCAATTTCAGATGCATCGAATCTATTGGTCCTCATCTCTAGTTCCACACACTGAAACAGTGCTACAAAAGCACCAAAATAACCATTTTACCCTATCTAAAACTTCATCAACACTTACAAAAAGGGGCCAAATCAGGGGTAACATGGTACTTTTAAAAAATCCCAAATTAGTTGTCCAATTACACCTCTATATAAACCCCCTCCTCAAATCCAACAAAAATCAGTTTTTTTTCACATTCATTCATTTGATCACCGAAACCCTAATGGCCATTTCCACTTCACACATCACCTGTCTCCCCTCCGCCTTCATCTGCCGCTCCGATCCCGACTTCTCCGGCGCAACCTTCTGCGGTGTCGGAGGCGGTGGAGGCGGTGGAGGCAGCGGTGGAGGTAATTGTGCCGGCAAGGCGGCAGCGGTGAAGAAGCTGGGGGGTTATGGGTTGTCGTCCTTGATATTTAGGTTTCCTCCCAACTTTGTGAGGCAGCTGAGTATTAAGGCGAGGAGGAATTGCAGCAACATTGGTGTAGCACAAGTGGTAGCGGCGTCTTGGTCGAACGAGGATGTTGAAGCTGGGTTTGCTACCCCTTCTGCGGCGGCTAATGTTGTCGATGCCGTGGAGGAGGTAGCTGGGGTGGGGGAGGTGGATGGGGGTAGTGATAGTGTACAGTTAGGTGGTTTTGGTGATCCAAAGATTGGATCTTTTCTTAGCCATGATGGGAGCATTGCAATTCATGCTGGTAAGGGTTTATACATTCTTGTTTATCGTATATTGATTTTTTTTTTTGCTGGTTTTATGTTTATTCTTTGAGTTTTACTCCCTTCTGAAAGATTGTATATTTGGAAGTTTGATAATTAACTTTCGAGTATAGAAGTACATTGAATTCTGTAAACAATCTACTATTATGAAAAAAGTAATTTTTTTCTAAACAATCAACTATTTTGAAATGGAGGGAGTATTTAGTAAAGTATAAGGAGTATATCGCAAGATGCATATTTTGCTAGAGGGAGTAACCCGAGTCCATGTATATTACTTGGTATGCTTTTATATATTCAATGTGAGATGAGTTCTCTATGAATATAATGATATTATATTGTTGAATGAGCAGTTTACACTTCCGTTAATTAGAGAATATTTTGTTTCTTACATAATGCTGCAAAAAATATTCATTGATGATAAGATATGTGATCATAGTGATGTTCCATTGTTAACAGGAGAAAGAGTGGGCCGAGCAATTGAATCAGATGCAATAACTACACCAGTGTTTAATACGTCTGCTTATTTCTTTAAAAAGACTTCTGACCTTATTGATTTTAAGGTAATCAAATGTGATGCTGATTGGATGCCAGATTTCTTGTACCTCTTACCTAATTAAAATTTTTCATACTTGTACTCTATTCTGATTTGTGTGAGAGGTTTGTCTGTAGTGTTAGCGGTGTTTTAGATTTTCTATTTATCTTCTAAGTTGTAATTTGGATCCTCTTGCTCGCTGCGTTTTACTTATTCCTTTGAGAGTGTGTTTTCTGCAGGAGAAACGTGCAACCAGTTTTGAGTACGGGCGCTATGGGAACTATACGACTGTAGCCGCAGAGGATAAAATAAGGTAAGTCTACATATACCAACCTTTTCTTTGGTGTTTTCATTCAAATAAATTAACCAGTGATCTATTGCTCAAAACAACAGTGCACTTGAGGGTGCTGAATCAACCGTATTGATGGCATCTGGAATGTGTGCTAGTACTGTCTTGATGATGTCATTGGTTCCTGCTGGAGGGCACATTGTCACAACAACTGATTGCTATAGGAGAACTCGCATGTTCATTGAGACAATACTGCCCAAAATGGGAATCTCGGTATGCCTCTCTCACACCACATTTATCTGGAAATGCTTCATAAAACTTTCTATTACTCATTAGAGAAACCACTGTACATTTATTGTATAAACTGTAAACATTTAAAGAACAGAGTCCTCTTGTCTAAGTAAAGCTGACCAGATTTGCTGACCATGAGAAAGTGAGAATGCTCTATCGAAATCTAAATTAAATTATATTGGAATTTTATTAGTGCGGAGTGGAGTCACTGCACTCATTTATTTGGCTATATTCGATTTGTTTAGCTTATATGACAGGAAAGTGTATATTTGATTGTACAATGTTTTACAAATATATATTTTCATATTTTGGATTATTTCATTTAAAGTTTCCTACTTCTGCAGGAATGTGTATTTCTTTAATTCCATCTGAGGCCTTATTTTCATGTTATTGCAGGCGTCAGTCATCGACCCGGCTGATATGGAAGCTTTGAAATTGGCACTAGATACAAACAACGTCAGTCAACTGTTACATAGAAGCTACTTCGTTTAATCATATTCCTAAAATTTAAAATCTGTGGCTGAGCGATTTATCTGATATACTATGTAGGTGTCACTTTTCTTCACAGAGTCTCCAACCAATCCATTCCTTAGATGTGTTGACATTGAGTTGGTCTCAAAGCTATGTCACGAGAAAGGGGCACTTGTTGTGGTAGATGGTACATTCGCCACTCCTCTCAACCAGAAGGCCCTGGCTCTCGGGGCTGATATTGTTGTCCACTCTGCCACGAAGTATATTGCAGGGCACAATGATGTGGGTGGATCAAAATTAAAAGATTTAGTATCTTGCATTGAATTACTATACAAGGTGTTAATTGCATCCCTTAAATTCCATGTCAGGTCCTTGGAGGTTGTGTAAGTGGTCCAGAGAAATTGGTTTCAGTTGTCAGAAACTTGCATCATATTCTTGGAGGCACTCTTAATCCGGTGAGAGAACAATTATTTACCGCATACTCTTTTCTTCCAGATATGCTCTACAATTGAGAGAGCAATCTGTTCTTGGCACTTAGCTTCTTTGCACCCTTGGCTTGTAATAGGACTAATTCTCTGGTTATTGTCAGAATGCTGCTTATTTAATAATCCGAGGCATGAAGACAATGCATCTTCGTGTACAGCAACAAAACTCAACAGGCATGAGGATGGCCGAGCTTTTAGAGGCACATCCTAAGGTAGTGTATGTCTTTATATCATGTCAGTTTCAAGCTCTCACAACGGTTAATATCAGTATTCCAATCTCATTTCTTTTGGCCTCATGAAGCAGAGTTTTATAAACCTCTTCATTATATTCAACAAGTTAACTGCTGAACAAATTACAGTATGTTTGATATAGTCCTTTTCTTGCTTAGACAGATTTGAAGGACATTAGGCTTATAGCATTTGCTAGGTGACCAGTCAAGTTTTTCTAAATCCTGCAGCTCCTTACATTAGTTTCATCAATATGGTTCCGATACAGAACTGATTTGGCCGTCCCAAATCAACTTATATTATGCTTCTAGAACATGATGGTGCAATCTTATCTTCATTCACAATTAAACTTTGTTCACTAGACAGCAATTGAGTGTCTGTTTGCTATATATACTATTGCATTTCTCTTTTGAGATGTGATTTTTTGTGTTCATTTTGCAGATAAAACGGGTTTACTATCCAGGCTTGAAAAGTCATCCAGAACATGACCTTGCAGTGAAGCAAATGACTGGTTTTGGCGGTGTGGTCAGTTTTGAGGTCAGCATTCCCTATATCTGTTTGGATCATACCATGCTGGATTGTTTCTATTTTTATTCTAATAGTACTAACTGTCATCAGGTTGATGGAGATTTGATGAAAACTGCAAAATTCATTGATGCACTAAAAATTGCATATATCGCCCCTTCCTTTGGAGGGTGCGAGAGCATTGTTGACCCACCTGCTATTATGTCATATTGGTATGTGTAGCATCTTTCTCAGTACATTTATCATCAAGATCATAATTTGCCTTCAATGTGCTTATGAGTTTCTTGAAATTTGCAAATGGGGTTGTGGGTGGTTGGAAATTTGGCATTATTCTATAACTTTGCTTTCTCCCATGTTTTTCCTTAAATGTTAAATCTCAGTAATTCACATTGTATGATTACTCTCTTGTTACCGCCTAGTATCTTTTATCGTTCTTTGTCAAACTCTTGGTTTACTGTCTTACTCATAACACGTTTAACAAAATACAGGGATCTGAGCCAATCAGAGAGAGCAAAGTATGGTATCATGGATAACTTGATTCGTTTCAGCTTTGGCATAGAAGATTTTGCAGATTTGAAGGCTGATATTCTTCAAGCACTGGACGCCATATGAAGGCGTTAGGTTTGCATTGTTGAATGTTAACTGAATTTCATCTCCTACGTTGCCCATTAGCCCGAGTCCCTAGCTCTATTTACATTGTTGGCTTTTCAGTTTGTAGTGTCCAACAGATGATTGGACCGATTTAACAAATAAATGATCATGATGAATAATGTTGAGTGTTTTGTATCGTCAGTAATCAATTTTAAATTTGTTGCACTATGTGGTCCATACTTACTTATTTGGAAGGTGCTTGTCTACTTGGAGGTTGGGATGTCTACTTCAGTACACAGTAGACAAAATGACAGCAAAATGCTTCAACTTTTCTTTCTTTGGTCCTCCGTCTATCATCTACTGCATTTCTGAGCCATTTATTTTCATTATGCTTTGATTATCACTAACTGCAACCATGCCAACTTGACAGAAAAAGAAAGTTGATTGACGATGATATTATTGAAAACTGTGGCGTTAGCGCACTCGACTGAAAAAAAAAGGGTATCGGCAATTAGGATACTTAGGCGAATTAAAAAAAAATTATTATTTCAAAAGTAGGTTGCATATTTTGTTGTGTGGGTTCATTGTTATTCAATTAAGACCACCAAATATGTTGTTAACAATGGAACCAGGAAACTAGACAAATGGAATCTTTTAAGTCATTTTGCTAAGCATTAGGAAACTGGACTGTTGTAGGAGAAGGTTATTTATGGAAAGCATCTATTAGGGAATATTCTTCAGAGCTTACCAGGATGGAAGGAAGCCCTCAAAAAACTTATGGCACCCATTGCTGGCACATGACTGTAGCGTAGACGAGATCTTCTATTCCATATAATGTTTCGTTGTCGTACCATTTCGTGATACATCAATGAGAATATGACAATTATGTATTAAAGAAAAAAAATTGGAACCCATTTTATTAACATTGCATAACACTTTGACACGTGTCCTTGTGTCAAAAGTTAGTATCAAGGTTGATACCAGTGATACACACTGCTCCACGAGGTAACTTCAAGCGATGAGTGGGGGCGAATCAGCTGACCGGAAAACTAAACTTTGGTTAAAGGGGGCATTTGACATAATAATATAGGGACAATTTCAAAATACAAGCTACATTGGATTAATTTCATGTCAAAATTACATTAGTACTAAGAAGCACAAGCAACTCATTTCTTTGTACACTCTTGTCATCATCATGTCTGAAAGGCAATGTAACTGATTTGAAAGCTCTGTATCCTCCAACATTGTTCAGATGCTCGTTCCCCAATCTAAACGAGTTCCAAATCCAGCGACGGATGATCTCCAGAGAGGCAAGAACAGCAATGAAACCTTTACTATGGAGGAATGGCAATTCTGTAAAACCCAGTACTAGTTGCATTGCATCCATGCAAACCTGAGAAGAGTGTTATTCACCTGGAACGCGAAAACTTGTTATTAGTGTCGAAAACAGTGAGATAATAATCAAGAAATGATTTTATGATGTTACTTACTATGGCTACAAAATACACATATTTCATAGGGACAAGGAGTTTGTCTCTGAGCCACGCATTTTTCGAGTTCCTGTTTAGCAAACCCCAGTCTATTACTGTATCCCAATATGAATTTACAATTGTTGTCAACCCTGAGTTTACTGCAGCCACTATTTTCAAAGTTGTTCCTTTTTCTAACATCATATAATGTTCTCAGAACAAATGCTACAATTGTTGACAAGTATTTGAGGCTATTTAGCCCTTGTAACGAGTCTTTCTCTTCAATGCAGCGACGAACACACTGCAAGTTCTGCAACAACTGCCTTTGTCAGAGAACAATGACAGACATGTGGTAACGTCCAAGGAGTTCGAATTCTTTACAAACCTGAAAAAATCTACACCAAAATGGATAGATCCCGATAAGTATATTGAAACTGTGATAAATATCACTGTCGTGGCACTTGTGTGATCTCTGCTTGAAATCTCCCCAACCATAATAGCAAGTGTAAAAGAGTAGACTTCTCAATTCTTGATCCTGAGTTCATGAACAGTACAAGATGTGATCGTTGTTGAGGGGAAAAATATATCTAGTTACAATAGTATCAGAAGTTTATGTTTGAAGGAAAAGACAGCAATGATAACCTGACTACCATGCAAACCACGTCAACCAGCAGGTAGTCCACACTAGACAAGCCTTGTGTGACAGGCTCGACCACGAGAATGTTGTAACGGAGAATTAACCTCATGTCCTTTTGATCACAAGCTCACCTATGCCACAAGTTTGACCACCCTTACGGGCACTTTTCAGTTATAAGCAATCATGGCGGGGCTGGCATGCATTGAAATCCCCATACATAACTCTTCCATCTCTAATTATTAATCTCATTTGGTTGATTTTTCTTCATTTTTATGATACAATTATACATTAAAGGTTGTACTTAGTTACTGTAGATAATTCTTAAAGGCACTGTGTAGCACTCCAAAGTCTTAGCTCCTCTGATCACTCATGCCAATAAAAAATCACCTTACAACGTCATCGTGTACTTCATTGTGATCCATCTAAGCAATCCCACACGATAGAGGTCATGATAACAACCTCGTCGACATTTTAACCATTCAACGATAACGGCACATATATTTCAAATTCCAAAACTGATGGAAGAATTGATACAAATCACACTAATGACAATATAGTAGCTACACTTGGACTAATTTCTTGTCAAAATTACACTCGTACTAAGAAGCACAAGCACTTGTTTCTTTATAAACTCTTATCATCATCATAATGGAAAGGCAATGGAACCGACTTGAAAGCTCTGTATCCTCCAACATTGTTCAGATGTTCATTCTCCAGTCTAAAGAAGTTCCAAATCCCACGACGAATGATCTCCAGAGAGGCAACAACAGCAATAAAAGCTTTCCTGTGGAGGAACGGCAATTCTGTAAAATCCAGTACTAGTTGCATCCACACAAGCCTGAGAAGAATGTTAATCACCTGGAACACGTAAAACTTGTTATTGGTTTCGAAAAGAGTGGGATTATAATCAAGAAAATGATCGATATTCTGATGAAGTTACTTACTATGGCTACAAAGTAAACATAGTTCATGGGGACAAGGAGTTTGTCTCTGAGCCACGCATTCTTTGAGTTTCTGTTTAGCAAACCCCAGTCAATTACTACATCCCAATACGTATTCACAACTGTTGTTAGCCCGGAGCTTACTGCAGCCATGATTCTCATAGTTGTTCCTTTTCTAACATCATATAATGTCCTCATTACAAGTGCTACAATCGTTGAGAAGTATTTGAGGCTATTTAGCCCTTGCAATGAATCTCTCTCTTCAATACAACGACGTATACACTGCAGGTATTGCAACAATAGCCTTCATCAGAGAACAAATTTAATAAGGCAGACGTGATAACATCAAAGGAGTTCGAGTTTCTTTACAGACCTGAAGAAATCTAGCCCAAAATGGAACGATTGCGATAAGGATATTAAAAATTTGATAAATATCACTGTCATGGCACTTGTTTGATCTCTTTTTGAAATCTCCATAACCATAGTAACAAGCGTAAAAAAGTAGACTTCTCAATGCTTGAACCTGATTTCAACAATATTAACATATGTGAATAATGTGATCAGAAAAAATAAATGTCTGCTTACAATAATTGGAAACGAATATTTTCTGAAAGAAAAGACAATACAAACCTGGCTGGTAAGTTGATCTGCCAAGAAGAAATCTGGAAGTGTAACCTGCACAATGCAAAATGAATTTTGATTTTTACTTCTAAGGAAAAAAATTGTAGTTTTTCTGGGATAAGTTTTGAACCAATGAATACCTTATAGAGAGGAGCACAAAGACAGTGCCAAACGAATGTGAGGAAGAAATATCTACTCGACCGATATACAACATTGAAGGGACAAAAGAGGACGAGAAGCACAACCTGGGATTATTTTAATGAAGGTTGATTAACAACTCATAAAATGACAAAAAGAGATTATAAACTCCTGGAAATATATGATAACGAAAGAGAAATGACGGTTAAGCTCACCACAAGAAGACATAAGGGGACTAGTTCAGTTAGCGTTTCATAACTCAACGTTTCTGGATGCATCTCCATGTCCAAGTTTGAGAGGGTAGCAGCCAACGCAAGTACTGACAACCCTGAAGCAACGAGGAGTACTTGCCTATACCCCAGTTCTGTTCCTTGCTTGAAATTGAAGATAAAAGGGTAGTTTACTCTAAATCGTCTCCAGAAAAATATGTTGCCAGCGTACATGAGCATATGCAGAACAATATATCCGAACAAGCTACAAGAAAGAAGAACAAGGCAATCATCAAAATTAACTTAAATGCAACCATATATCATGCTTATGTTATACTATTAAGATGAGCAATACCTATATAGTGGGAATATATTTTCCATATACTGATGACTCCCTTCAGGACTAATGATTTTCCTCGCTCGTAAGGAAACAATGATAGCAACTACTAATGCTATAGAGCATCCAGTAAATAGACCTACAATAGCAAAACAATACTTAAATTATTTTTATCAACTTGGCTGAGTAATAAGTTCATTCCAATAAGAACAGCTTGAATGTCAAATGACAATAAATGAACAAAAGAGAAATTAAACCTTCAAATCCTGAACCAATTCATATGCATACCTAGGGTAAATGTGACTCGGTGTCTCTCCCTTTTTGCTAGAGGCCTTAAAGATTTCATCCCTTTCCTTCTGTTTCCATTACAGAAGTGTTTTATATATGTATTCTCAACTTTATCTCTAAGTTGCGAAACCTGTTCCAAAAACGTTAATCAGACTTCTAAAACTGTGTATTTGCATGCAAATTCTTCTTAAAAGAACATTGAATTGCAAGGTTAATTCTGTAGGCTAACCTCATCAGACCTTGCAAGATAAGATTTCTCAACCATATGTAAGTAAGGTTTTGAAGCAGTCCTTGAAGTGATCTGCATTGAGAAATACGTCTTATTAGAGAGAATGGAAAAAAGGAAATAAACCTTTTCCATATCGAAGGTAAATTCTAGAACATGCTGTTACCTTGTCATACTTCTTCATGATCTTTGAGACTGCCAATTGGTTCAGGAAACTGCCAAAGTGTTCAGATATCTTCAGCCATTTCAGGGAGTTTCGTAGAAAATATAATGAATCAACAATTTTTCTTTAAGGATATATGTGGAGAGGAAGAAAATGGTGCAAGGACAAGGGGGTGAAGATAGAAGATGCATGAATTTGGTAGAAAGGAAAATCAAAGGAGGAAAAACCATTAGATTGAGCATTCCCTTCATACCATGCAACAAACATCAACATCGGCATCCCCCAATGTATCTGAAGAGACCTTCGCCTAAGCGGGGTAAGGAAGGAGGATAGTACACAACCTTACCCCTACATTAAGAGGAGGTCATTTTCGAGTTAACCCAAGAGCGAAGTGGAAAGTGAAAACGCTAGCAACTACTTTACAATGTATAATATGCGGAGATAGTGTAGAGAGCCATTTCTCCTTATTCCATTATATCCAAAAACCAGAAAATATAAAATCTTTCATTCCACGAGACATGGAAATAAATGGTTTATATAACAACAAATGCACTTCTATGCATAACAAACACAGCTCTAAGAAATGAATCATTGGTCTCAGAATTATACCTGAAGTTTTTCAAAAGCCTGAGCTTTTGGTAGAATTCAACGAAAGCCAATCTCAATTTTTCTTCTGCTTTTTTCAGCTCAACCTTGTTGAATGATAAATCAGGATCTAATGAACAATGCAACACATTCTTCAAAGTTGAGCGAGGAGTTGCAGGATCAATATTAATCTTCAGTTGTTCCAGCAAATGCAATGAAGCAGGTGTGTACGCTCCTTGCTTCCCATTACTCTCTGCTATATTATCTCCAGTTGATGATTCTTCTGAAACACTTTCCCCTCCCATTTCACCTTCTTCAATTGCATCCAAGCGCTTGCCATCTTCAAATACAAAAATGAAAAATCTTATCCTGATAAAGAACTAACTCACATTATATACGCCTCACTAGTAACATAAAACTGAACCAATCTTTATCACAGTAAGTGGGGTAGACTATATCAATACGACAATATCCAATCAGTTCTATGTTGGCTTATCGGTTCTGTTAACGTAAATACGAAATACCCTTCTGTCTATATGTTTGAAACATGAAATTAGGATTGAAATCGGAACGAAATTTAATGAAAACTACTGAATACAAATTTACCTTGTTTGCCAAAGGCTGGTGAGGGAGAGGTGCCATTCATTTCAAGATCCACCAAATCATGAAATCTTCCTTGTCCACTAAGAGGGTTGTGCACTCTAACTCTGAAAGCAATGAGAGCATCCATTTGTCTACTCAACCCCTCAGCCTCCACTTCCACTTGCTCAACTTTCCCCTTATAAAACTTGACAACCTTATTAAACTCATCATCAAGTTTCTTGAAAAACACCATCTCACCATCCCCTCCTTCTTCTGATTGCATGAGGAACATTGTCTGATACTCCTCCTGTTTCGAACCGACATCGCTCACCAATATCACCTCCTCTTCATTATTATTTGCAGATGCTCTAGGACTATGTAATCTACTTGTTAGCCCACTGAAAGTCCTGTACAAGGACATACTCTTCTTGAAAGAAGATTTCAGTTTCATTTCAATGGGCACTTGTGCTTTATTCCTCTGCTTACAACCCATTATATCTTTCAGTAAGGTTTTGAGATAAGTATAATCCAAGTATGCTTCTTGCCATTCTTGCACCATTTGAGCACTATATTCTTTCCCAAACTTCATCTTCTTAAATCAAATAAACCCCCCTTCAAATCTATTATTTATATTACCAAAATCAAATAGTATAAAGTTTGCTATAAGTCTTTGATCAACTTCTCACAAATAATGTAAAGAAAGGTGTATGATAAAATAGTAGTTGGCACACTGATGAACTGCATACCCGATAGCTAATTATATATAGGTGAGGACTCAACATTACAACAACTGCTTTTAATAAGACAGTATATTGAGGAACCTAATATTATAACACGTAAAAAATTAGATGAAATTTGAAATAGGCAATAGGTTTGACTGTGTCTGTAACAACCACACGTTTTGGTTTCATTCTTCACCTTATTCGGACAATCATTTTGGAGGGACAACCGACAACTGTGGATAATGACATTCTCCATGTAAAATTGCATGATTGGGTGTATTATATGGCAATGAATGCAAATGTATCTTAGATGTACTTCCTATTTTATTTTAGGTTTTTTTTTGCCGATTTTCCTCTCAACTACGTTTATCTTGTCTATGTGTTCCTGAACTATTTGATTTTACTTATGCATTTCCAAACCTAACTTTTATCATTTGTATTACATTTTAAACGTGGAACGAATATGTTACGTTACCATAATTTTTTCTCCAACCCAATCCTCCTCATTCTTCTTCAACACACCCCCACCGACCCCTTCTTCTTCAACGCACCCCACCCTTTACCCCTGCTCTTGTCCTCTAAACCTTGATCAATATTCTTCCCCTCTCCTATCTTGAGAGAAAAACGTGCGAAGATTCAATCTTGAAGCTTGTCTATTTTTCCCCTGCTTGTCGATTTTTGAAAGCTTGATTGCCCTATCTACATAGCTTCATAGTTGTAGCTTACAACCTATTTTAAAGATTAGTACTGACGAACAATGTGATGGGCAAAGGTATATCATTGCAAGCACTCTCAATATAAATACTAAAAGATTGAATTACAATGGGATCACTCGAACAGGGATTTTGAGTGCTTTGTCAAACTGTAATCAAGGAAGTTGATATTTTTCTCCATGTGAATCACTTCGAAGCTTGTCTTCAAAAGTTGTCCCCCGTTTCACCTACATTCACATGCATTTCCTAACTCACCTAAATTTACTCCAATCCAAATGCACCATAAGGGAGTGAGAGTAGGAATAATGAGCGCGGGAGGAGGGGAATGTTTAGAATAAGGGTCGAGTCGGGTTGGTGTATTGATGAAGAAGGAAGTGGGGTATTTGAGAAGAAAGGGTCATAGCATCATAGTCATTTCACCTTTGAAATGCAATATGAATAACAAAATTGAATTCATGGACACATAAACAAGATAAACATAGTTCAAGAGATCCACTATACACACACCCAAATAGTGGGTTACTATTGCATTAAATGACAATTTTATCCTGCTATTTAACTTCCTTATCTACTAAACTTCCAAATAGGGGGGGTGGGCAAAATTGTCATTCCATACTACAATATTCCGCTATTTGGGTGTGTGTATAACAGATCAGATAGTTCAGTGGCAAACTACTAAAAACCCTCTATTTTAATTAATATTTTTACTTTTGTATCATCACTTTTACCAAATTCATCTTAATTTCAAATATAATATTACTACTTACCTAATGTGTGTTTTCTAAAAATTAATTTTATGTTAATTTTTCTTAATATAATTAAAAATATATTCATAGTCAAAGTTTGTCTTCAAATAGGAAGTTGTCTCAAATAAAATGAATTGGGTAAAACATGTAGTACTTGTAGATATTGATGAAAGTTATCTGTATTTGATGAACGAGGACAATTTTAGCTTTTACTCCCTAATTATTCTAATGATGAGACAAAGTTTCGAAGGTCAATAACTTGTTACATCTAAAGAAGAAAATAAAAGATCCAATTCAACGTTATATTTAGGTCAATGATCTCACCTAAAGAGTAAAAGAATGAAGATTAACAAATGAATGGAGTGTTATACTACTAATAAATAAATGAATTCTACAAATGATTGATCAAATTTATAATTATACATTATTTTGAAATATGAACTTGCATATCAAAGGAACTCTAAATATTCTAGAGGATGAGAAACATGTTCCGAAATACTATTAATCATCACATCAAGTTGAACGGTTCAAATACATGTTTGGCTTATTTTCTTTTGCCCCTGCGCTATCCAGACGCTTTCGTTCTGCCTCCTAAAATATTTTATTTTTTAAATAAAGAACCGAACTGTCCTTCTTTTCACTTTATCCCCTATTTCGCATTTTGCTGCCAAAAAAGTGAATTGAGGTAAGGGCAAAATCGAAAATGCACATACAATTAGATTTTGAGGTAAAATTTGTAATAATTAAAGATGCGGGTTCACTAATAAAATTCAAAAAAAGATTTTTCATTAATAAATAATTAAAAAACCCCCCTCCTTCTTCCTCACCCCACCCCTACCCAACCCCCACCCCATATAATTAGTAAACCCGCATCTTTAATTATACGCCCTAATGTCTACTCTTAAGAACATTATACTTTTCTTCATGTACTAAAAATGTGAATAAAGCTTGAAAGATACTGACATTTGTAAAAAATAACTGGAAACTATACTTGAATACAAGTCTATAATATAATTAAGTATATTGTTTCTTTCCATATATTACAAAAAAATGGGAATACTTGTAGGTTTGTTGAAAAAGGATTCGAATAATATTTTATATTTTGTAACAGGATTGACTAGAAAACTACACAAAATATTGATTAATACAGTATAATTTAGAATCACATGACCACAAATCTAGACCAAGTTCACTAAAATACAATTAGGCAACACTAATTTGTCCAAGTACCCTAAAGTGTCAATAAATGCTAAGCTACTAAAATTGTTTGTTACTATTCCCCAAACAATCAAATAAAAAGAAACGGAGGGAGTATATCTTTTAAATTAAGTAGACATGAGCTATGCAAAAGCTTCATCAATTTAATTCTAAATTCGACATTAACGTAATACAAATCTACAATTAGGTTTTGTGATGGAAATTTGATTAAACATTCGGAAAAATAATAAATCGTAAGTGCTAAAATCTCCTTATAGTAGTATTTCTTTTGACAATTTGTAATAGATCTTCCTTAGCCAAAAAACTCAGAATGAAAAGCGATATCATAATTATTATAAATTAGATAAATTTTGTATTATGAAACTATAATAATTGTCAGTTTGTGTTGCTTTTATGTGTATTCTATGATTATTCAAACATAATATTTTTAGAGAATAATTATATATTACACTTTCCTAGTTCCCTCGTGACAGCCAAAGACGAATCTCAAAGTTTTGGCAGATTTGATAATTTTGGAGTGTTTGTTGAATAGTACTCGTATATATTCAAACTCAAGAAGACGTCAATTTGTGTGCGTTTTTTAAAGATAACTAAATTGATTAGGTGTTTACAGTCAATTGCACAGGCTCCACACGTATAATAATTAGTATTCAATTGTCAATTATATATGATGTTGAGAGTTATGGATACTCCAAACAAAAACAAGCTCACAACTTATCACTAATTAGATTTTAGTCCGTCTAAATGTTCGGTATATTAAAATAATTTTTCATGTTGATAAAAAAAATACAGTTTAAATTTTATTTTGACGGAAACGTTAAATTTTGACGAAAAAAGGTCAAAATATAATTTTTGATAATTAAATATTTTTTAAAAATATGCACTTTAGTTCTCGATATTGGTTGAAAAGGAACACTTTTATCCCTCTTTAATAGTCTTTCTATCAAAACTTAAGTTCTGCATCAAAAAGGGATTGAAAGTGAACCTTTTATCAAGGACGGAACCAAGGGCCTCTGCCCCCCTGATTTCCAGAAGTTGAAGTATATATCATATATATTCCGTGCAAATATTAAGAGGAAAGTTAGAGTAGTTGGCATAATTCCTTTGTTTTCTACCATTTATGTCTTCTTATTTTTAAATTGTGTCCACCTACTTAATTATTTCTAATTTTGCCCTCCACCCTTTAAATTCCATCCTTGTTTCACCCCTGCCTTTTATGACAATATTATGAATCATTTGCTCAAGCACACATTTAGAGGAACTGAAATACAACTTGCACATATTATTTGAGATAATTTTTGATGATTTTCTCTCATTTTTGTACTTTTCAACCCTGACACGTCAATTTCAAATTAAATTTTATTAACATGTGTACAAGTGTATATTAGAATTTAGAAAATTGACACGGAAAGATCTAAATATATCCTCTTAAATGTTTACATGTGTTGTATTTTATTTCCAATCTTACTTTTTTTAACATTGTACTAAGGTGCATATTAAGATTTAGAAATCCCATCTCTAAAATAACAATACTTTCTTAAGATCATATTTTACCAAATTAAGTAAGAAAAAGTAAAAATAATATATTTATGAGATAAAAAGAGTAATGAAGGGAATGTCATTTAAGGAAATGCCCCTCCTCCCTTTTTTTTTTGGTTTCACTATCCTTTCATGATTTTACTAAATTATCCCAAACTTCTTCCTTTTCCTCCTCCTCCTTCTCCTCCTCCTCCTTCTTCTTCTTCTTCTTAACAACACCACCACAACCAACAACCAAAATCTTCGTCCCCAACACGAAAAGCCCATGCTTGTTGTCCATGCATGTTGTGAAGCAACAACCACAATATTAAAGACCAAAATAAATTCCCACGTTCAAGGAGACTCGAGTGGGGTTGGATAAATAAAATTTCCACACCAATTTACATTAAGATTGTTTAATTGAGAAATTTTAACGTCAGATTACTGAACTTCTAAAACTAGCAAACCCAACCAGATTTACGACTAGTGATGACTAGCAATGGATAAGAATCGAATTAGTTTCAAATATCGTCCAATTTTAATTTTTATAATGAGTATTTGAGTTTATATTTGTATTTGATGCAAACATTACAATCGGGTACGGATTTGATACTATTCTACCAAGATTCGAATTCGATTTAATGTTCGTAGATGTATATATTCGAGCTCGCAATCAATTTCTAATATGTTCGATTTGCATTTTTAATGTATTGTTTAACTAGTTTTTACTTTTATTAATATATGTGCAAATAAGTAAAACGATAAATAAAAATAAATGAAGAGAGTACAACTGTACAATATTCTTGTTAGATACATTTGACATAACTTATCAAGAATATGTCAACCATATAAATACACAAGATGATTCATTAAAGTCAATATAATATATATATATATATATATATATATATATATAATATATATATATAAATGAAAAACCTTCAAATAAAATTGCTTTCCTTTTCAGGAGTTCAATGAAAACCTACTAAATAAAATTCAAACAACAACTATTGAGTGTTTACATGTTGGCTGGCTTTTCAAATGTCAACCATGAAATCCACATCAATAATAAATTAGAATAAGCACTTGCTACTGTGTGTGTTATCACAATAATTTGTCACAATCTCAAAAATAAAATATTGCATTTGAATTTGTCATCAACTTATGATGGTTGCTATAATTTATAATTGAGCTAGAACATTATCCTCCGAATACAAGAGTTAGGCTTTGTAAATAGATTGAAAATTAATCAAACTATATGTTAGGATTCAAATCGGTAGTACACATATATACTAGGTCCGACTTAATATAACAAGATTTTACCTTATTTATTTGAACCCTAAAAAAACTTTAGCGTGACAAAATAGTTAATAATTGCATCTATCTACTCAATTTGAAAATTTTAATATAGTTTAATACTCCTTTTAATAACACTTTTAAGGTCATTTTATTTTATTTTATATAGTTTTATACATTACGAAGTATATTTTATTATAGTCAGTGGCAGAATCCTTTGAGTTCACAGCCGTTTACTCGAACAGGCACTTTTTTTTTACAAAAAAAAAAAAGTTATATGTATAAAAAAATGAATGTACAAACACTACTACATTTTTGAAATAACGCAACGGTTAAGAAGTATCTAATGCATCGACTTTCCAATGACCGTTGCAATTGATACAGTTAATGCGACACCATTGACATGACTATTATAATAGATGTTCTAATGCAACGGCTTATTTAAAACCGTTACATTAGACCTGACTATTGTAACACTTTTTTAAAACCGTTACATCAGTCTTTAATTTTTTAGCGCCAAAATTTCCCTCCTAAATATTCATTCTAAGCTATTTTCATAGTAAAAGAATAAATAAATAACCATTAAAATACTAATGGGCTTATTATTAGGCTTGGACTCACACAAAATCATAAGACCAAATTTTCCAGAATCAACTCGTCAGGACTTAGCCACTCTATTCCACACACCCAAACCCTCACAACGTTTCCTCCCCCCCCCCCCCCCCCCACCCCTCCCCCTACCCCCATCCCCATCTCCACCTTCGGCGGCTGCATCCAATTCCAGGTAATGGCCAATTTTTGTTATTTTTATTAAATTTTGAAATTACATTATATTAGGTATATTAATGGCAATTAGTTTTATTTTTTCAAATACAATTAAAGACACCATATCAAATAACTCTCTTTTTAAATGCATAATTAAATTTTAATCCTTTAGTTTGTTTCTTATAGAATTTTGATTATTGTTCGTTTACTTTTTGTAAAATTAGATGTTGATTTATTACCAATTTTGTACTTTTTATATTCTCAAAACAAACTGAATTACCTAATTTACAACTTGTTATCATCAGGTGTGAATGGTGTAATTTTAATTATTTTTCAACTATTTTTGTAGCTTCCTTATACTCTGGTGTTGATTTGAGTTGGATTATGTTGTTTAATATTATTATATTTTTACAGTAATCTACGCCATCGTTTTGGAGGTTATCAAACATCGAAAAGGTGTGTTTTTTTGTTTTTTAAATACATTAAGTTCGATATTTTACTCAATATTGGTCAAATTTGCAAAAGTATAACTTGATATTGTTTGTATTATTAGTGTTGCATTCTATGTTATTTGATACTCTTTTGCACATAATAGTTTTAAGGCGAAAAGATTGTTCTTAATTTAATGGGTTGTGAAGCCGAATTACAGAATGCAACATGCTGCCATGTTTGTGAGACAAATTCAAGAAATATTATTTATATGTTTTTGAGCTCATTAGTTTACCGTGTCTCGAAAGATTGTCCAATTTGATTTGACATTGTCAAAATCGAGTAAATATGTACATTTAGTTGTTTAAAATAAAATTATTGTGGTAATAGTATTTCTTTAGCTTACTAGTTTACTGCATCACAAACAGATTGTCAAAATTGAGGCAATTTATATATTTAGTTGTGTCGTGTTAATAATAGTGTACATTGAAAATACTAGCATTAGTATTTGATATATTTTTCAGCTAAGTTATACTAAAAAGATTGTCCAGTTTGGTTTGAGATAGATAAAAATTGAGGAAGTCTATAGATGTAGTTGTATATATCAGAATTATTGTTATAATAGATAAGTAGTTAACATACTGGCCTACCTGCTTGTCATTGTTATAATAGGATTATGTTGTGATTATTTTTTTTTTAGTTGGTTTCTTTAACAGTTTGACATTATGTATTTTTTACTTCTTTTTGTGTATAGATGAAAGCGAATAAACCCAAAGCTATTCTTGTTACAAAAAATGCTATTCCAGAATAATAGCGGAAAAGGCTTGAGAGAATAAAATTAAATGCAGAATGTATATGCAAGCTAAAGGTATAGGGTTCCTGGCTAACAAAATAATGGAGAGAACTCAAGCATTTAGCCGCTTAAATGATGATGAGGCTACATCAAGCTGAAAATGTCATTTCTAAAAAGAAAAGCCTCTCTAAACATGTCTGTTTTGGTTTCTTAAAGCCTCGCTAAACAGGTTTCTTATGCCATTTCTCCTTTTTAGTTGAAACAGGACACATGACGTAAAGTGGATAGAGTGCAACAACTTGTATCAAGTGTGGCTGCTATAATTCTATCTCAGTTTCAAGCAGTTAATCCCGAAGTGAACATTGTGATTCCACCGATTTTGGAGATATGTCTAGTGCGCCATATCATGACAGTGAACAAAATAAACAATCATCAGATTGCGGAACAACAGCTAACCAAGGTAATAATATTATTTTGGGGCTAAAGATGGTGAGCCTCGTCGGGAAATGGTTGTTATGCTTGTTTTTATTGTTACATTTTATTTTTGATGCAGAATATATGAACTTGTCTTGTTGATAGAAGTTTGTTGAACCAATAGTACTAATTGACAAATGAATAGTTAGTATCTACAGTAATTCAAAGATCACAAATGAATAGTACTAATTGACAAATGAATAATGCAGAATGTGATTTCGCAATGTAAAGACTGAAGTGTACTGATTTTCACTTCCTTTGATGTGAGACTGAAGTTCATAATATTTGGTAGTGTTATTGATATAACCTCCGAAGGTTTATACTTTTTGAGGGTTTACTGCTTGATTCCTTTGATGTGAGACTGAAGTTCATAATATTTGTTGTTGAATTGCTGCTGTTTCTCTTCTTTTCTTGCCGTTTAGCGAACTTGTGAACTTGTGCTACTTTGTGAAGTTGTGCTACTTTGTGAACTTGTGCTCCTTACTTGTGAAATACTTCATTTCTAAGTTATTTGACATGTAAAATACTACATTTACCAACCTCCAATTTATGTTTGTGTTACTTTTGGGTGTATTTGAGTAGATGGATAAGGAATTTGTTTGTTTTACTTGTAGGTACAAGGTGAACTAAGTGGAGAAGAAATATAACTATTTAGCATCAATTGGGACATAAACAATGAGGTCGTGGTAGCCTTGACTTAATTGATGATGTACTCGCTTTTGATGGATTCGAAAGATGTACTCGCTTTTGATGGTTTCGAAAGTATTTACATACATTTTACTTAATTTGGAGAATATTATATTTTTGTTAAAAATACTTGGTTATTTGGGTTGTTCCTCACTACGTATTTTGAATTGGATCTATGGGAAACAAATCTATTGATTATGCGGTATTTTGAAATTTATGCTTATTATTGCGTGGTTTTATTTAAAATGTCTATATATTGTTTCTTTAGTTCGAAGCTTCTAAGGCAACAGAATTAATACATTGTTGCGATAGGGTCAAAAAAACATTGCATTACTAAATCAATGTACTGTTGCAATATAATCATAAGGGTGTCGTATTAGTTGAACAATATGTCGTTGCAATATAATTATAAGGGTGTTGCATTAAATTTAAGTCTAATGCAACATTTATAGGACTAATGCAACAGTTGTTACAAATTTTCGAAAACCATTGCGATAGGTGCAAAAGCCATTGCATTATGCCTAATGCAAGGCAAGAGTATGCAACGGTTGTCAAATGTGACATTAGGAGTATTGTAACAGTTTTTAGGCCCTAATGCAACAAATTTTGCGGTTGCATCAAATCATATATGTAGTAGTGAAACTAGCATTTAAATTTATATTTGAATATATTTTGAGTGTTTTGAACATGCACTTTAAAAATTATAGTACTAATTTCGAACAGGTACTTTGAAACTCCTAGATCCGCCACTACTACAAAAAATCACTTAGACTACCCCTGAAAACTCACTTAGACTACACCTTTGAGTGAAGAGAATAGAGGGGTCGGCCAAGTGAATCTCACTTGGACGACACCACACGGAAGTGTCGTCCAAGTGAGCACTTGGACGACACCACACGGGAGTGTCGTCCAAGTGAGCACTTGGACGACACTTCACGGAAGTGTCGTCCAAGTGCTCACTTGGACGACACTCATATGGGGGTAGTCCAAGTGAAAATATTTATTAATTTTTTTTTTTAAAATATTATGATATTTCACCTGAATTATATATATATTTATATATATTTTAGTTTTTTTTCTATATGAATATTTATTGTTAAAAATATTTTATTAATTCATATAATGCTTAAGAACTATATATAAAAATTTAATAATAATTCAAAAATCATATATAATCAATCAAATTATATTTGTATCGGTTACAATATTTATTATTTCAATCGTTATTACAAAAACTACAAATAAAAACTAAAAAACTAAAATATCCTAACTTATAATAAAATAAGTAACTTTACATTAAAATAATTTAAACACTACAAAATTACATAAAATATTAGGAAAAATTTAACATCTTCTTCTCATCCACATCGATTCTTCATAATTTTTCACCTGATAGACAATAAAATAAATATCAATTAGAAAAACATGCAAAAGTAGCTTTAGCTAATTGCCATATGCTCCCTTCCACTCTGATGCAAAATTTAGTGTAAAAAATGCACTAAATTAGTTTCTATACAATCTGGATGGGAGGAAACAAAATTTAGTGACCTAGTAACAATGGGTAATATAATAGGTAATGTACCTCTTGACACAGAAGCAAAGCAAGCCGGCCTCCAATTGCTGCTTCCTCATGGTTATCTTTTACCTCTAAGTTGATGATTAGAACAGGCTTCAGAAGGACATGGTCTCGGCTGTGAAGATCTGCACTCAATTAGCAACACAACAGGTTAGTATTGACAACAGAAAATGCCAAATAAAACAGATTTCATACAAAGCAGTACAAAAGTTCAACTAAGACTTGTGTAAACCTCAAGGATGTTATCTGAGCAACAGCGTAAACAACCACCGAAACGAGCTCAGAGTCTTTTGATTACCCAAACGTCCTGATATCTCCATCTCTCAAATTAGTTTCTATAAGTTTCGAACTTCAATATTGAAATTAATCTTATTCTGGACCTACTTGTTTAACATGACACCCTATCTTAACTACTTCCTTGGATACTTGACAATGTTGACGATTCCATTACTGGATAACAATCTAAATGTCTCTCCCCAGATGGCGATTATCACTAAAACTGATACAGAATTGTGTGCATAACTAAATTTGTAAGGAACATCCGATGGTTTTCTTGTACACTCTAACTTTCGTCATTGTAGAGGAAAATAATTCTAGGTAACCGGCACTGCCATTTCATAGGTGAATGACGAGTCAATCACAAAAGTGTAATAAGGAGACAACCTTGCGGCAGCTTTATATCTGGTGGCGTTGATTGTTGTTCTTAAATCTACAAGTGCTATGAAGGCAAGAAAACTTAACTGTTCTAAGAGCAGATAATGACTCAAAGTGTGACATGGTATCATCGATGTAACATGAAACGATACATTGTCTTCTCTGTATTTTACTCAACTCGTCTTCACATTTTTCCCACGTTATATCAAATATTTCTTATGCTAAAAAACCAAGATTTGGAAGCTAGATATCCATGTAAAACTAACTACCGATAGAAACATCTCACAAATTTTAAACTATAAATGGACTTTTATCTCTACTACAATATACCCTTAATTGACTAGTGCTAAATTCTTCTTGAAAGGGAAACAATGAAATGTACGCACTACATTGTCAAGTTATGAACTTCATTCTACAATGAAGTGCAAACAGTAATATGCCAAGTTATGATCTCCAATCCACAATTTACAATAATGAAATGAACAAAAAGAAAACTGACCCTCAAGAACCATATCGAAGACCTTCTCTTCGAATGTAAGAACAACATCAAAAGTTCCATCCCCTGCATTATCTTGCCAACTTGGCTACCAGTCTAAGAAAGAAATACCACATAAATCAATCAGATGTATACTTCAATGGAGATGATGTAGTAACGGTGTCTGCCAGAATTTCCAAAATTACCTTCACTGATACATCAACTTTTGTCTTCCCTACTGAACGACCCTCACCAACAGCTACAATTTCGCCTCCCTGGGGCTTCGATTGAGCTGAAGTTGGAAGCAAAATGCCGCCAACAGATTTCTCCTCCGCAAGTTTGGTCTTCACCAATACTCTATCACCCAAAGGCTGTAGCGCAGTGTACTGAAATAAGACAAATTACCCAGATTAAGAACACTAAACAGATTCTTTCAGACACTAAACAAATGCAAAAGAATGAACTTTTGAAACAACAAAATACTAAATCCCAGTAACGAGAAAAAACAAACACCTTCCATAATTTGCATATTTAGTCAAGTAATGAAGAAACAAAATGAAGTGTACCTTCATTATGAGAGTTTCAAAATGAAGCGATGAGGATAGAGATGAGAATGCATTTCCGTATCCTGTCAAAAGAGATGTAAATTTTGTCAGATGTAAACTAGCTACTAGCATCGTACTCGACCATATGAAAGTATGCAACATCCTAATTCGGGATCCCAAGAGTTTAAAATAAAAATGTTATCCGGAAGATACGAATTCACCACCCTTTTTGACCATTAACCTCAATAATCCATTATCAACGAAAACACAATGGAGCCTGTCTCCAATTGCCTTGTGAACAAGAGTGGCAGCAACTGTAGAATCCACGCCTCCAGATAGTGCCCAAATAACATGTTCATCAGGACCAACTTTCTCATTGATAACTTTCAGTTCTTCCTCCACATAACAAAATTCAAAATTCACTAAACAGTCAGATCCAATTGCAATCTAATGCAAAATTCAACAATTTAGTCACCAAACAGTCAGATCCAAATCATAAACACTAATATCATAATTATAGCAAAATATTAATAATCGACCCACATAACAAAATTCAATAAATTAGAGTAACCTAAACCCTAAGATCCAAATCATAAACATGAATTAAAAAATAAAACCCCCCAAAAAAATCAAAAATGAAACCAAAAATTAAAAGTTAAACCAAAAATTAAAAAAACACTTAATTGAACAATGGTGGAGGAGGAGGAGGAGGATGATGAAGGAGGAGGGAGGAGGATAGAGAGGAAGAAGGAGGAGGTCGCTGCTCACTCTTCTCTTTTGACTAGTGTGTGTTCTGCTATTTTGGTACTCTGTTCTTCTCTTTTAATTTTTTTAACATCTTGGGCGACACCTCCGTGTGGTGTCGTCCAAGTGGTTTTAAATTCCTTTTTTTTTTTTGTAATTTAAACTACTTGGACGACACTCCCGTGTGGTGTCGTCCAAGTGAAAAATGCTTTTTTTAATTTTTTTTTTTTCAAAATCACTTAGACTACGCCAATAAGTGTCGGCTAAGTGTTCACTTGGACGACACCACGCGGGAGTGTCGTCCAAGTGCCACTTGGACTACCCCTTTTGTGAAGTGTAGTCCAAGTGGGTGTAGTCCAAGTGACTTTTTGTAGTAGTGCGCCATTGATTATGATTGATAAAAAAAAGCATATCAAGTACTATTAAACCCACCAGCTAGCACAAATTTACATATTATTCCACCAACTTGACCTCCCTTACTCACTTATTACTATGGTATCACTTGTAAATATTGTAATATACCTCTTATTTTTTATCTACATCTAAGTACAAAGTTATATTGGTCAAATAAACATACAAAATTTATTAATTTTATCCAATGAATATCAAAATGAACAATGTTCGTAGGATGAAGGGAATCTTAAGTAAGAGAAAGTTGTGTTTTAAAAATGGCTATACAAAAATCGTAAATTATTTTACACATTAAATTTAAGCATAGTTAAAAAGTTAAATAATACTTTATATATATATTCGTTTATTCTTACTATGCACATATACTTTATTTGTAGTTCATAAAGAATGTTTTATCATAATAAGTTCATGTGAAAACTAATCATAAAACATATAGTATATCATAAATATTATAAACGAATTCACAAAAACTAAATTGCACATAAACATCTACCTTATTGGTAATTAATATCATACATGAACCTAGTTTATTAATAAATACTATATCTGTTCTTTTTTAGTTGTCTTTTTAGCCATTTGCTCATGGATTAAGGAAAATAAGATGTAGTAAAAATATATTGAAAATGTAAGATGTCCTTTGGTTGATAACTTCATAAGAAAAAACAACCAAAAAGTACATTGAAAACATAATGTTTAGAGATATAATAATTAATTATACTAAAAATATAAGTGTTTAGAAATAAAAAATTAATGTTTTTAAATTTGATAAATAAAAAAGAATGAAAGGAAGTATTATACTTGGACAATTGAACATACTAGTTTGTAATGCTCGTTTCCTCACACAGTTATTACTTATCTCATTGTTTTATCATCTGCTTCCTTGATTGCATTAGATGGCCAACTTATCCCCAAAAAAGGTCAAACCTGTTGACTGTTGTGAAGCAACAACCACAATATTAAGCTATTAAGACACCATTTATGAGAGTTAATCGAATAGCCTAGTGGAAAAGGTTCTTGCTAGTGACCAGAAGGTCCTGGGTTCAATACTCACCTCATCGCCAATTTAAAAAAAAGAAAAAAAAAAGAAAAGAAGAAGACACCATTTATGATTTCTGACAAGACTAAAGAGGATTGTCAAGTTGGGTTAGACCAAAATAAATTCTCACATTCAAGTTGGGTTAGATAAATAAAATTTCCACACCAATTTACATTAAGGTCATTTTGATTGAGAAATGGTAACGGTATATTGCAAGATTAAGAGTAGCTAGCAATGGATAAGAATTGAATTCGAATCAAATATCATCGAATTTTAATTTTTATATTGAGTATTTGAATTTACATTCATATACAGTGCATACACTACAATCGAGTTCAAATTTGATACTATTTTGCCAATGTTTGAAGTGTATATGTTCGAGCTCGCAATCACTTTCTAATATATATGTTTTCATATAAACTAATAAAATATTTACATAAACATTTGAATTAAATATTGGGTTTGAAGTATACATGAATATTCGAACATCTTCGAACTTAATTATATGACATTTATATTCATATTTGTTTACCATCCCAAATATAACAAGATTATATTCAAATTTGATTCGTATTCACCAACATTCCAATTTAAACAAATTCAGACTTCCAATATTTGGAGAAACATTCACTTCGTCTTACTAATATTTGGAAAAACATTCACTTTGTTTCGACTACCAACTGGGATTAGACAAAAATGACAAACATTATATTAAGAAGGTGCAAATTTGATACAAAGAAAATGAAACCGCCGACATTTTCCTACAATTATGGTACGTAAACAAGCATTATTGCATCTTTCATTCTTAACAAAGTCAGTGTGAATGGTGTGATGTTCGGATCTAAGGATCGAGTCAGATTACATTCTGTAAGCTACAACTTCAACATCTTATAGTACAACTGCATACGACACAGCTCTTTCCATTCCTTACTACTCAATACATGGAAAGGCTGGAAATTTGTTGTCGGAGACGGACAGCAGTTGCATCGATAGGCCTCATGCTGTTGGAGATTATAAAGGAAAGAGAAGAAAACATTGGTAATGATGAAAATATATACATGATCATGGATTTAAACTTCAACTGAGGATACCAAAAGATCAGAGAACTCGAAGCTGGGCAAGGAAAGAAGCACAGATTTCCAGGAAAAGAAATTGCGGACCCTCAACCCTCTGGAGGTCAAGCAGGTACTTCTCATCTCGAGTTTTGTACAGCTGCAATAAAAATCCATAGTTCAAGTTTGTGAGATGGCATACAAATCATATGCCTATCACGTTAAACAAAATTTATGTTCATAGTTATTTTGGTGACACCACAAAGTTGCAAATGAAGTTAGAAAGTGCTGTCACTTGTCCCCTACTTGGAAGCATATTAGTCAAGTGCACAAAGCGCCTTCTCAGGCAACAGTTGTTGGGGATATAATGCACATACAAATATATTGAACAATTTTAACGTAAACTCATGGACAAGTAAAAGGAAATCAACCGAGTAATTGCAAAATAGAAGTATCAATCGAGTAAATATGATCAACAAGAACTTCATGATGGGTTACACTTTACAAGCAGTAACTTAAGGAAGGAGAGTTAATCACATTCTGACATACCTGAACTTCGAATTTTAAAACATTTGATGATTTAGGGAATCCATCATTCTCTATAATTGAGGATTCATCCCCAAAGTAGTTGTTCCCATGCATTGAATTGTTAATCATGCCTTCATGCTGACCAGGAAGGCCAGGAATCCATCTGCATTTCATGTTGTAAGGCCCAAGCCTTTTCCAAGAAACGTTCAATTCTTGCAGTGCTTTCAGAACTTCATTCATGATCTCACGAGGATGGGCTCGAGACTGCCACAAAGCCAAAAACTTCGTCTTATTATTATATACAAATGGCCAGACTAAGACAACATGAAACAAAGCAATAAATGGGCTTATATTTTTCTTCATCTGAAAGATAGTTCTAGAAAAATTTCAGAGAGCATTATATCAATGCATTAGCACAAATACCTGCCAGCACTGAAGTTCTATTCTGGATATCTAGTTTCAAAACGTAAAATATCTACCTGAAGACCAAGGGCCCATTTCCTCTCTAAAGGGAACTGTCGAACACCTGTCTGCGTAAAATCAGGATGGCGCTGCCCAGTAGGTGAAGGCATGGATTCACTTGCACTCATACGGTTGAAACCTAACTCCTGAGAAATAAACGTTTCTTATGAGTCGAACAGGAACCAATAAGAGAACGAAAATAAAATGAACTCAAGGAACCAAGTAGCACCATTTTTTAATCGTGACTATAAATATAGGCTGATAATATAGTTTCTCTTATAAAGCTATGGACAGGAAGTTGACATGTAGTCTAGGAAAGAAAGATATGCACCGTAGCCTCCTGAAATTCAGCTCCTAGGTACCCACTTGAAACACGAAAGCGGTTGTCTAACAGCAAGTAGTACGCAACAGTGCCCTGATAAAATTTTGAGAAGATCAAAATATCTATAGAGGCATCATACATATATTAATATATACACATAAGCCAACCTCATACATACATATAAATACAAACCTCATCTTGAACTCGGTTCTGAATAGAATTAAGAAGGTTGTTCCTGTCGAATCCCATTTTGATAACTTCTTGTAATATCTCCTCATCAATCTGCAAGTAAAAATTCTTCTTCACATTAGAAAATAACAATTAATAGAAGAATTACATAGAATTGTTTGATCAATGTTATGCATTAAAAAGTCTCGTGGAATTACGCAAATATAAATTAAATCTAAACAATATTTATTCAAATTTGCAAAAGATCAGGCATAGGGCAAAATAATCTCAATATCAAAGGAAGCAGAGGAGAGAATAAATAAGGTCAATGGAAGGCGGATCAACATATACTAGCCTCTACTAAAATATTCACATTGCAATCTCTTGTGAAATATAAGAGATAACTGCACAGAGGGGTAGTCAAGAAATTATTCACTGTAATTACATCTCTGACTTGAAACCAAGTGATTCACTACTAAATATCAACATAAATACCTAAGTACTCCCTCCATTTTTTTTACCATTTTCACATAGATTAAGAAAAAAGAAAAAGTAGTAAAAACTAAAAAAGTACATTGCAAATGTAAGATGACAATTGATTAATACTATATCATTGGACGATTAATAATTCAAATAGAAAAGGTAAGCAAAAAGTAAATTGGAAACGTAGAATAATAATTCACTATGCTAAAAAGACGACTATTTTAAAACAAAAAATTTAGGTTAAAACAACTAAAAAAACGGAGGGAGTATTAAACATAAACTACACAACAAGAGAAATAACCTTTTTGGCTTGTTGCATTGTATCTGGTGGAGGTACAGCTAAATAACGAGGCAGATGGGCTTGGAACCATGGATGTGTACGAATTTCCGGAATTGTCATTCGTTTCATGGGATCAACTATAAGCATTCTTGGAATCAAATCCCTTGCACCAGCAGACAAGTGGCTAGGAAGAGTGTATATCCCACCCTAAACAAATTGCTACACAACATTAGAAAATGAAGACGAGATTTGCGTATATGTCAATATCAGAGTGAAGAAATCATATGAACCTTTTAGAAGTTGAACACGTTACCTTCACACTAGAAGTACTCAAGTTATGGAGCTTTATCTAAAATAAAATAATGAATATAGTTTTTCAAGAAAGAAATGACCACATTATTTGGCATATCTCATGCTTGATATCATCCAACCAGAATAGTTAATCTCTCGAACAAATCGTATGGTATGGCTCTTCTTTGGGAGATAGTATTTCAAGGATATGTTAGATGTGGTCTATACAATGTCACTACAAATTATAATTCTATCAATTTGAATATGAAATCCTAGCATGCTATCAGGAACATCAGATATGCATTTCGATTCTTGAATCTTGACACAGAATGTTAAAGCCATCGCGAAAATGTAGGTCAGACATACCTTTATTTTCTTGAAAAGGTTGGGGATGTTTTCATCATCAAAGGGCAGAGTACCACAAAGAAGTGCATAAAGAATAACACCGCAGCTCCACACATCAACTTCAGGTCCAGCATACAGTTTTCCAGAGATGACCTAAAACAAGATCAATTTCATACACCATTAGCTGACAAAAGTTCCATTTAATGAAGAATAAGGGACTTATTTTAGTCAAGATGAAAGATTGGTGCTTCTGTCTCATACCTCAGGAGCAGCATAGTTTGGGCTCCCACAACTTGTTTTGAGAAAATGACCATCACGCATAACATTACTCAAGCCAAAATCAGCTATCTTAACATTGCATTTGGAATCCAGGAGCAGGTTTTCAGGCTTCAGGTCTCTGTGAACTACCATATTCCTATGGCAATATTCCACACCAGATATGATCTGCTTCAGTAAAATGAATATTAACAACATTAAAAAGACAAACACGAAAAGGATTACTCAGAGCAGTAGTCTTATTGACCAAGAACACTCACGTGTAGACCCTTATCATTTCATGCCTAAGTTTTCATACCTTTACTGATTTGATCATAACATATTAATTCACTCACTGGTTCCAACAATGATATATTTTGAATGACGACTCGAGAAGCTTTTATCAAATAGGCATAAGAAAAATAGACTATGAGGACGAAACTGCACATCAAAATATCGGTGACTACCATCGAGAAATAGAAGGACTTCGCTGTTTATGATCACTCCATTACGAACACTTGGAAATGTATCAGTTACATAAGGGAAAAGGATCCTCATAAAAAAAGCAGGACATCCCACCTGCTGGAAAAAGTTTCGAGCTTCATCTTCCTGCAACCGGCCCTTTTCCACAATGTAATCAAAGAGCTCACCGGACTTCACATATTCCATGACTACATAAATGTCTGATGGGGTCTCTATAACCTCATACAGCCGTATGATATGAGGATGCATAAACAACCTCAGTATTTTGATTTCTCGTCTAACTGTAATAATCAACGAACATGCATCAGTATTCACTGAATCCAACAAGCATGCATAAAGAAGCCAAAACATATTCACAAGTTTAGATAGAAGACCAAGAAGGTAGAACCCATGAATGATTAAGTGCTTTTTCATAAGGATTCATTGCTGACTTATATCGAAATTATAGAACAGTAAGATAATAGTTCATATCTGTTAAGCAAGGAGCCATGGTGGCAGGTCTAAGAATATTTAAGAGAAAGTGAAGCATTTACGAATAATGCATGCAGAAGAAATGAAATCTTACTTGTGACTACAAGTAATGTCTACATTATATTCTACAAGTAGCATCATTGAGTATTTGAGTTCAGATCATATCTGAATTTCGATAAAGAAATGTCTAAACATTATTTATGAGCAAAATTGCCAAGAGAGTTTTAGAACACTTTATATTAACAATCATCTTGACATGCAAAAAACACCAAATCAAACAACTGCAATTAGCTGGATATGCATTTAATATCAATAATCTTCGCAGCTGTCTTACTCGAGTAGATGTGGCATCTAAAATGTAGATCCTCGGTAAGACTACATACAGCTTTATTGTTTCTTCTACATAGTTACCCAAACAAGCAATTGACACTAAATCTGATTCAATTGATTGGAGAGTTGTGAATTCAAAATGAAGAAGGAAATGGTTTACTTCCAAAATTGACAAAATAAATAACCACAGATTAGCACGGAGGAAAAGCGTATTCAACTCTGTATCTAAATCCTTGAAGTAATTAAACCAAATTAAAACTTCAACGGTTCAACCCTATATATAATTCTATAAAGAATCTAAAGATCATCGAAGTAAATAACATAACTAATCTATCAAATAATGCAGAGAAACTAATCAAATTCTAAACGAAGATGCAGGCCTACAAGAAAAAGATTGTTAACAAGCATAATTAACATTTAACAACACCCAATCATCACAAAAACTGAAATAAATAGCTAAAATCTAAATTCATCAAGATGTCTATATTAACAAACTCCGAGCTGTTAATTGACACACACAACTTAAATTTGAATCAAATTATAATGTTAATAGTAAAGTGAGCTGAAACTGTTATGATACTCAAAAAATATTGTCCAACATATTCAAAAATAGTTGAGGTCAAAATTAAAAAGCCAACTCATCAAAAATCAATAATAACAATATTAACAATAATAACAACAACAATAAATAAATAAATAGTATTAAATACCTTTTTCCTCCATGTCCATATTTTTTATTTTCCTTCTATTAAGGATCTTGATAGCGACTTTATGGCCAGTCAAAACATGCTCAGCAATCTTGACTTTACCAAACGAACCAATGCCCAATGTTTTCCCTAATTTGTAATTCCTCAACAACGAATCCACCCCACCTTGCACATTCGCCGCCTCCATTTCCCGCTACATTGCATAAAACCCCCAATTTCAATATCAATTATTGCAAGAAAAATAACAAAATTGATTTTCTTTTTATTATTTAAAAATCATCGCAATTTGGGGGAATTCGTACCTGGTGATTGCTGATTGAGGTGTCTGGTGGGAATTAGGGTTTTCAATTGGAATCAAACAAGAAGTTCAGATGCTGAATTGTAGATGGGGGGGGGGGGGGGGGGGGGGGGGGGGGGGGTTCTATGGTTTGGGAAGTTATCGAGTAGATTAGGAGTTTTTAGTAGTTTCTTATGGTGTGAAATTAGTTCTATCATATATGAATTTATTACCACTAATCTATCTTTATTACTCCCTCCATTTTTAAATGATGTAGCTATTTTGACTTTTTAAGTCAAACTTTTATAAACTTTGATCATAAATTATAATTAGTCAATAAAAAATAATATAATCATATTAGACCTTATTAGATTTGTTTTAATATGAATTTTTGAAATATCGACCTTTTATAATTTTTATACATGTAAAATTAGAGATATTTACGTTTTAAATCGTGTCTCGGAGACCGTGAAAAAATAAATGAATCCATCAAAAAGGGATGGAGGGAGTATTTCTCTTTCCCATTATATTTTTTTCTCTCCAAATTTTAGGAGAATGGAGGTGAATAGGTAAATTATATTTTTTCTCATTCTCCTCACTTATAATTATTATTCACAAATAACAATAAAATTTATTTTCCTTAATTCCCTCTAATTTTCTCTCTCCTATGATAATTTCAAAAAATTCTCTTCCACTGGTTCACCCCAATCCAAACATGCCGTTAAATAAATAAACAAAAAGGAAAAATTCGAACAATATTATCCCCTATGAAAAGGAAAAACTCAAAAAAAATGTTATCACCTCCTCCTAAAGTGGGCAAAGAAACAATTCTATAGAAGCCCCAAACATGACGATGTATCAACTCAAAACAATGAAAAGTCTTATGAGCACTACTAATAAAGAAATCAATACATCGTTTGATTTGATAACACACAAAACGAGCTTTCGATAATTGACATGAACAAGAAACAAAGGGAAGTGATCTGATAACTTCATCAAAAGGATGACCCAATCTTTGATGTCAGAACTCCGGTGCAACCTTTTCATCAATGCAAAACCACGTCTCCGGGACTCTGCAAAAGTAATAGAGTCCGTTTTTCGCTCACCGGCTCCAATCAGGGTCCTCGTAGTATAGTCCCGAATCATACAACTACTTTTAGTAAAGTGTACCAAACAATTAAGAGAATCAATCAATTCGGTCACAAAAAATAACTAAGGTATTACAAAAAGAACATTATGCAAAATTAAATAAGATGACAAAACGAACACTCCCACTCTTAATAACTTTAGTGGTTCAATCATCGGGGGGAAAAATTGAACAATTAAAACATGGGGGGCATAGATAAGAAGATGAAATTTAAAAATGAAAATGTGAAGTATAAAAAATGTGTTTAGTACATGGCCAACGCATTTGAACCTCCACAAATACTTGTATAATAGTACATCAACTTTATTTTTGGTAAGAACTAACAAAAAAATATAGGGGGCCTCCATTGGTACCTCAATTTAAATGAGTATCTTCAATGATGAAGATCTCTCTATCTGTATTCTCTTGGTTATTCTACAAATAAAAATAACAAGGTAAGTAAGCTAAGATACAAACTAATTAAACAAATGTTACCATAATGTGTAAGTGCAATTTGCATTGCAATATACCAGTCCATATATTGACTAATAAACTGAATAAATCAACTCATCGACAAATACATGTATACATGCGCTAATAAGTCAAATATGATTTTACCGTAAAAATGAGCAAGTAAGAAGTAAGAAGAATTGTTAACGTGTAATGAGCTTAGTACCGTATTGATTGAGGATTCTTGACTTAGATGATCACATCTCTCTCTATTTCCATATGCTGAACAATGTAAGCAACACTTGGACAATTCACAGCCTATTCAAGTTTAGTTTTAGACATAATTACTAGTACAAATTTGTTTCACTAAAAAATGAAACGATAATAGTTATTACTACTTAGGATTTAAGAAGGGTTCACCTTCAACCACTTCTCCATAGTGTTCCTGTCAATCTCATAAGACCTGTTTAAAAACACTTGTTTAAGCTGAGGGGCGGACAACTTTCCAGCACAAAATCTGCGCATCCTCGGGCATCCCCGAACGGACAAGTTGTTCCATGACGGGAGAGAAAGATGAGCAGAGTGTGAGCTTATCATCCTCAACTCTCGAAGATTACTCAGTTTTAGTCTGCATAATTCAGGAAGCTCTATTACTTCATTTGTTGCTGCTTCATCAACTTCTTCACTTCCTATTATCGACTCCATCTGAGCGCATGAATCAATATCAACTTCTTTCAGACTCTTCAACATTTTAACCATCGACGGGGTTAACAAATATCTTAAGTCTCTGCATTCACTAATTGTTAAGGTGTGCAACTTTTGAAACGCAACAACGCCTTGTGGAAGGTTCCTCCATAAATGCCTTAGATTAGGCAACGACATCAGAGTTAAGGAATCCAAATTAGGGAATAAACTCTGAGGAACTTCTCCTTCATGCCATCCCTCAAAGTCGAAGCATACTTCTTCGAATGAGCATGCATACATCTCAAGAGATGATAGATGTTCCCCATTCTTAATGACATCCGCAACATGGAGGTGCTTTGATCCAGATATTCTTAGAATCTCAAGTTTGGGGAATGAGGATACATTTGAAGTTGTCCTACCCGACTGAACCTTGCAAAAAACAATTCTAGCATAATAAATTCTACTTGTACATTTTCAATCTTCAAATTGTTACTTATTTTTATATTTAAATTAATCAACTAACCAATGATATTGTTTTTAGTTAATAATCATTAGACATTTTCAAATGTATTATTGATTACTTAATAAATGTTCGCATGATTAAAACAATCAACTTAAAAAATGTACAGAGTAGTAAATACTGAAATAGAAAGAAATGCTTACAATTGGGGCCTCTAGTTCTGATATGAGTGTTTTGAATTGTTTTACGTTGTCAAGAATTACTTCCTCCAATGCTGGGAATTGCGCCTTAAGTTCAGCTGTCTCTTCTTCTATTTGTTCATCCCAACAAACTAAGCTCTCAAGATTGTGACAATATGATATGTTTATCACTCGAAGCCGAGCAAAACATTTGATTGAAGACCGCAAAAATAAGCTTTTCATTCTGTGACTACCATGGAGTTCAAGGGTTGTAAGATTCCCAAGTGATGGAGGTTTAATGAGACGCCATAATGAACTCAAACGCGGAACCCTCCAAAAATACAATGTTTCCAATCTCGCAAATGATCCTGTTGGAATATCTCCATACCATAGCTCTTCCAACTCATACGCGTTTTCGATAAGCAGGCTCTTAAGCTCACCAAAAATCTCTGTTTTTGTATCAGAATTCATAGTATTGAAAATATATTTCATGTCACAATATCTTAATTCCAAACTCCTTAAGCGGGAAAATACAGTACCTCCAACGAAATCTTTGACAAGATCATATTGTCCTCCTGTTATTCCCTCAAGCACTAATGATCCATCAACTTTACTTAACCAAGGCTTCATTTTAGGACTCGAAACCATGCCCATATTGGTTTTACTAATATTCATTGTTGTGATGAAATTGTAAGGTGACACTTCAGAAGGTTTTGCGCTACTAATATAAAATCGCAGGAATTTTTCAACAACCAAGTTCTCAACTAGCACTGCTAGTCCATCTGAATCACACCGTATAGTCTCGAAGGTGTTCAAGTTGTGCAATGATCCTATCTCTTCAATAATTTTTCTTGATTCTGGCAGACTCATATCTACCACACTCCCCAAATATATCTCTTCAAGAGTCTTTAACTTGCTCAGGATTCCAGTAGGAAGGGACTCGTTAGGAACATATTCAAATCTCAAGTCAAGAGATCTCAGTTTCCTAAGTTGACCAATTTCTTCCGGCCATTTCCCCTTAAAATAACATTTGTAAAAGCCAAGAACTTCTACATTTACCACGCTTTTAAGAAGGGGTGAGAAATCACCATATAAAGTACAACTATGCAAGTTCAAAGTTCGAAGACTTTTTGAGTTTTGGAATGACCGTGGGGGGAGTTTGATAGCATTCGATCGATAGTGGGGTACTAAGTGGATAATATCTAGAACTCTAAGGTTGTTTGCCGCTTGAAGAATGCTTCCCAGCATGTCCCATCTATTACTTATTTCCTTCCCTCTGAAAGACAATCTTAAAAGTTGGAGCATTGAGCAATTCAACTCAAAAGGAGGCTTATATAAATCGTCAAAAGCCAATGACATTGCTATACGAGATTCAAGTATATCTTTATCTGGCCAGTTCTTCAACCCCGACTGTGAAAAACATACATTCTCACCTTTGGATGCAATTCGTAGACAAGTATCTCTAACTACATCATGTAACTTCACACGATGATCTTCACATGGTATTAGAAGATAGCAATCCTTTAGATCAAATGCAATTGACATCACTCTATCTCTAGTTTGTGCCATCGACTCAACACCTGTAAACAACTTTAACCCCTCTGCGTATCTCACCAGATCTTCAACCTCAATCTCATAGTCTTCGGGAAATAAAGAGCAAAGTAAAAGTATCGATTTGCGCTGACTCCCTATGTAGTTCACACTCAACTCAATTAATGAGTACACCTTACCGTATATATCTCTCGAAGTGTCACTTGCTTGAGGGTTTTCCAATTGTACGAGTACATCTCTCCATTCATGTAATTCTTTTTTATCCTTTAATATCTTCCCTATAACTTCAATCGCAAGAGGCAAACCCTGACATTTCTTCGCCACTTTTTTTGGATATCCTTCTAATAGAACATCAGAATCATGATCACTAATATTTGCATGTTTCTTAAAAAGATCCCATGCTTCTTCTTCAACTAATTCTTGAACATTAATGATCTCTTTGACATGCATCTGAGAGCATACACGTGAATATCGAGATGTCAATATAACTTTTAATCCTTTGCGCTCAACTTCACTTGGAATGCCTATATCATCACGAAGTTTTATTTCTTTCCAAAGATCATCAATTACAAGAAGAATTGTGTTTCCTTGATCCATGAGCCTCTTGTGGAGCCTATCAGCCCTTGCACGAGGGGTCGTCTGTGTCATCATCAATCCCAACTGTTCTGCTAGTTATTGTTGCTGAACATTTTTAAGATCATAATCTTTCGATAAAACAACCATCACAACCTTATCAAAACAATTCTTCTGTTGTAGTTCATTGGCTATTTTTTTTACCAACGTCGTTTTTCCCACTCCTCCCATGCCACATACGGCAATAACAGAAAATTTCTCATCTAGCAGGGCTGTCCTAACACGTTCCTCAACCTGTAGTCTTGAGTTAAAACCAAGAACATCTTGAGGTGATGTAAATTGGCTTTGTCCAACTGGCGCGGGGAACTCCACACGAAGAGTTACTCCATCCTCTCGGAGACTATCAATAAGAATGGTTTTAGACGCTGCTCTCTTGCTTAGAGAGTGTCGGGTTTTCAGATTAGGACACTTGCAGTTGAAGGAACAACCTATTTGGGGATTTGGCGTACAAATGATTTCGTATGCTTCCTTACTTAGTTGCTCAAATGCTTTGAGCCACGGTTCCACATTTGGTCCAATATCAGCTGCATTGTTTCTTGCTGCATCAATCAATAAGCATATCTCTTTCTTTTTTCCCTCAAGTTTGGCCAATGCAATGTCTAAACTTTGAATGTTGCTTTTGAGTTTCCAAAAATATTGCAGCTCCCTATATATGCGAACGATAATGACGTCTACACATTTTTCGATCAAGCTACTACTGATTGTCTCCGCCACCATCGCCATCCTTTTGTCACCTATTTCAAATGTTTCATAGTTCAGATGGCTATTTCAAATGATTATTGAAGTTGAGGTGCTTAGATAAAAAAAATGCATTAAATTATTATTAAATTTTATTCTTCTTCTTCTTCTTCTTCTTCTTCTTCTCACCACCACCATAACCACCAACATCACATACTTCCACCACCAACCATCACCACAACAAAACACCCCCATTACTTTTTCTCATGTTCTTCTTCATATTTTTCTTCACAACACCACCACCACCAAAAACAACAATCAATATATACCACCACCAACAACCATAAAAAAGTTTCAGACCGCCTTCGTGATCTCAGGATACGATGACGGTGACAATATATACTCACTTCTAATAACGAAAACATAGCCATCTTGACCGACATCGTGCCTTGAGAAGCTCACGATGGACTCACATAAACTATCTATGAATACACACTGTTAAACACGCATACATACTGATCAACGTGGGAAGCTATCGTGTCGTGGGGTCACGATGAAGAAGTCACTAGAAGTCATGATGTGTTCATTGTGTGCTCAGGGCATGATGATGAAATAATAGTTATCGGCGTTTATGAATGGAGAAGTTTTCCATCGTGGCCTCGAGTCACGAGGAGAGTTAATTGCTAGAATGATCCCAGTAAGTAGGGTCCTGGTGCAGTTTTGTCCTGAAAGTGGCCTTGTTGCGGAAATGGTCCTTGAAAGTGTGTATAATGGTGCATTTTGGTCCTTTCTCCGTTAAGATTGATAGTTTTCGGCGTGAATAATGAAGTTTTGAGGCAAATATGAAGCTTTTGAGAAGTTTGTTACCTTAATGAAACTGGGGACAATATGACTAAAGTACCCCTTGATATGCTTTTTTCGCTTTTTTTTCAAAACTTTTTTGATTTTTTTTACAATTATTTTCCATTATTTTTCCTTGTAAGAAAGTTCGATTTTGGGAAAAATGTTCGAAATAAAAAAAGGTTCGCTTTTCGTAGTTTTGTGGCACAACTATCAAAATAAAAAAATCAAACATTTCGCAAAAGTGAAAACTTTTATCTAAAACAACTACCAAAATCAAACTCTTTTTGCCCCTCCAAGTTTTATTAAGGTAACCAACATCTCAAAAGTTTCATTTTTGCCCCAAAACTTCACTATTCACGCCAAATCCATCAATTTTAATGGATCAGGGACCAAATGAAACATTATACAAACTTTCATGGATCATTTTCGCAACATTGCCAATTTCGGGGACCAAACTGCACCAGGCCCCCACTTATTGGGAACATTCCATCAATTAACTCTTATAAGGACAGTCACTATGGATGTGTTTAAGACAAGTTTTTGCATCTAGGGAAGTTTTTTAATGGCTGGGAAGGGGGGAGGCAAACTATTTCTGCAAGTGGCGAAGAAGAAGAAGAAGAAGAAGAAGAAGAAGAAGAAGAAGACAAGGGTTTTAGTGATGGTGGTTGTAGGATGATGGAGAACAATAAGAAGAAGAAGAATAAGGGAGGGGTAGGATTCATTAAACAAATTTAGTCAAATGGGGAAATGTGATATGGAAGCAAAGAAAAAAAGGGAGGGGTGGGCAAAAATCAAGTAAGAAAGGAAAGGGGTATCTTCAAAATTGTCTGGTTAGGAGTCTAATCTTTCTTATCTACAAAAGAATTTAGTCGGTAAACAGGTTGAGGGATAGTTTATTATTGAATAAAATTTTAAAAGAGATACATGTATTTATTTCACCGTCAAAGAAGTACTAATTATTCTACTATATATTTAATTTCTTAATAATTATATTATTTTGGAAGCCTTAACTTTGATATTGACAAGGTGAATCAACTGATGCTTTGAAATAATAATATTACAATTTACAAGTAGAAGTTGGAATCCACGGTCATACTTGTTGCTACATCCAAATTGCATATATGATTAATTTTTAAATAATCCCAACAATATTATATTTTATATTTATAATTTTGAGCCAAGTATTTTACGTAGGGTAAGGAGTTAGTAGACATACACCAGGCAAAGATATATAGTGTATATATTGTTGTGTGACATTGAGTATGCTAAAAGTGAAGTTGTACCTCGTAGGAAATTGATTTGCCACAAAACTCGTCGAGCTGTTTGAGGGATAGTTGTTTCAGCTAAAGGATGAGACCATATATATGCATGGCATGCATACATGTTGAACAATATACATATATATATATAATGAATCATGAGTGGCTATGATGATGACTTCCGTAAGCAAAGAATCAAATAACATAATGAATGAATGGCTGATGACTAATAATACGGTAAGCAAAGAATCAACTAAACCTCAAGTTTTTTGTTAATACTATAATAATGTGTTTTATTGCACTTAAAGGAAACGACCAATGATCGATACATTGGTTATATGTCCGTAAGCTGGAAAGTGTTATGTACTCTAATAATGTTTTCTCATTGAAGAAATGGATCAACACAAAATGTTGTTAAACCAAATAATATAGAGGAAAATCATCGAGGTCAGCCATGTAGACATGATCCGGTTTAAATTGAAGACCACTTACATGTTAATATAGAGGAAAATCATCGAGGTTAGCCATGTATACATGATCTGGCAAATAATATCGGCGAGGAAAAATCGGTTGACGATTAGGTTATGTGTGAGGGGAGTATTAAGATGCACATCCCACATCGAAAATCGGTATCCACCCGGGTCATTGTATAAAATCTAAAAAATCCACTCTTTTTTAGTTGAAATCATTTTCCTTACTTCACATTGAGAGTATTTCGATAGTTGATGATGGTCAATATATAAAACGGAGACATGAAAAACACGGCCTATCAATTGATAATTATACTCGGTATATAGAAAAATATTTAAATTCATTTAAAGTTAAAATGTCCGTGTCTCAATAGGATGGTGACATTTGATCACTAGTCAAGTAAAATCATGAAGACTAGATAAAATAATTAGGAATAAACAATTTTAAAAGGGACGCAAGACGAGGATTTTCTTGGCGTCACCCTACCCCAGGGGCGAATCCAGAACTGAAATCTAGGGTGGTCTCTCGATAGCATTAACTATAAATGAAAAATTATCCGAAAAATTATATATGCAAAATATAATTATAATTTAATTTATAATTCAAAAGAAATATATTTAATTATATTGGTGGGTAGGGGTAAAATCAGGATAAAAATGAAGATGACTAATTTAAGGGAAATAAATAGGGGGGAAATCTTTGGAAATCCCCTTAAATTACAAAAATAGTATGAGCTATCTATTAAAAAACAATAATAGTTTTAACTATATATTAAAAAATGAAGGGGCCAATTTAAGAAAAATAAGTATTAAGGGCGAATTTTTGAAAAAAAAAACTTAAAACTACAAGATTAGTATTTGCTATATTGAAAAAAAAAATAGTATTATCTACATATTTCCTTCGTTATTTTTAGTTGCCCTTTTAACTTTATACATTGAATAAGGTAAATAAAAAGGTACATTCAAAATGAAAATTAATTAAAACTATATTATTGATTGTTTGATAACTTCATAAGAAAAAAAGTAATCAAAAATTATATTCAAAATGTAAAATTACAATTAATTATGCTATAAATACAACTAAAAAATTGAAGAGAGTATTAAAAAAAGCCTCTGGATCTGGTGACAACAAACATACCATGCCAACATTTGGAGTCTGGACCAACTGATCTAATTTCGCGGGCTTCAGCCCATTTAGCACTAACTCACCTAAAGTCCATCTGATCTTTCCCACTTCCCAATTTATGCTTCATCTTCTTCAATTACACACAGCACACGTCATCTTCTTTATTCTAATTTCAATTTTGCATCAATTTTTGTTATTGATTTTGTGGGAGATTCTTTCTTTTCAGAAAATAATCAATTCCTATGTTTCTTTCCTACAAAATCAATTTCTTTGTTTCTTTTCTTCTTTCTCTCAGTAATATAAATTCATAGCAAATTTTTCTTAATCAATCAGAATACATCAAAGAAAATTAGAGGAAAAAGGATTTTTTAAGAAGAAGAAGATTGAGTCAAATTCGAGAAAAGGAGGTTGTTTATTGAAGAAGAAGACAATTGTGGCGACTGAAGGTAGTCCTTGTGGTGGTGGAGTGTAGACGATAAACGGGTAGCTCTAGTTATTTCTTTCTGGATTCTGACATACGTACTCAAATATATTTTGGTAGAGTAGATATGTACTCTGATATTTAAATATATATATATAATTAATACTCCCTCCGTCCCTAAATGATTGTCACATTTGACTTTTGGTGGTCAATAAAACACGATTTAAAATACAAATATCTCTTATTCTAAATGCAAAAAAATTATAATAAATTGATATTTCAAAAATATATATTGGGACGAATCTAACGAGGTCCCACAAGACTATATTATTTCTTTTCATTTAGTGAGAATTCGTGATCAAATTTTGTTGTAATTGACCACAAAAGTCAAAATATGACAATCTTTTAGGGACGGAGGGAGTATTAGAGTTTATTTGTACTCAAATATGCTCTGTAGAGTACATATGTACTCAAATATATTATTGTAGAGTATATATGTACTGTGTATATAAATATATATTCTTATCAATTTTAGAGTTTATTTAAACTCAAATATGTTTTTCTAGTGTACATATGTACTCAATTATATTTTTGTAGAGTACATATGTACTCAAATATGTTTCCATGGAGTACATATGTACTCAAATATATTTTTGTAGCATACATATGTACTCATATATGTTTTTGTAGAGTACACATGTACTCTGAACATAAATATATATATATATATATATATATATATATATATTATATATATATATATATATATATATATATATATTATATATATATATATATATATATATATTCTTATCAATTTTAGAGTTTATTTGTACTTAAATATACTTATGTGGAGTACATATGTATTCAAATATATTTCTACATGTATATATGTAATCTGAATATAAATATATATTATCAATTTTAGAATTTATTCGTACTAAAATATGTTTTTGAAGAGTACATATGTACTCTGAATATAAATATATATATTCTTATCAATTTTAGAGTTTATTTATACTCAAATATGTTTTTGTAGAGTACATATGGACTCAAATATATTTTTGTAGTTTGATATAATATATATATATATAATTTTAGAGTACATATTTACTCAAATATATTTTTGTAGAGTTTATATGAATTCTAAATACAATGTACATTATTGAACACAAAGTTCAAAGTACCCATGTACTCCAAATTTATTAGATTTGAGTATACATGTATTATGAATATAAATATTCTCGAGTTTACTTGTACTCAAATATGTTTCTCTTAAAAATATATGTGTTCAAATATGTTTTTCTAAAGTACATATGTACTCAAATATGTTTTTGTAGAGTATACAAGTACTTTGAATATAAATATTCACATTATCAAACACATAGTACTTTCGTACTCAAATACATGTGTACATATGTACTTTGTTGGCATGTTGGCATATAAGGAAGTTGGCACCACATCCACGCCTAATGTTAGCATGTTGGCATGGTATGTTTGTTATCACCAGATCCAGAGGCTAGGGCTAATGGCACCAAAGTTCATTGAAATTATCTGATATTTCCAGCTCGATCACCCTCATTTTAAATGAACCATGTTGGATCACTCAACTGCATTTTTTTTTGGAAAACTTGGTCACTGGGCCGTTTTGAAAGATGTTAAGTGTATTTTGTAAGTTTTTAACGAGGGCAAGTTTGTCCGCTCACTCACTTTTATAGACATTCAATCATGATTTTTTTAATTATTTTATTTATTTTAATGATTTTTTTCAAAAAAACACATGAAAAACTAATCAACTAATAAAAGACACAAAATTCAATTAAGAAAAAAGAAAAGAAAATTGAAAAACAAAGAAGAAAAGGACGTATTAGCTTCTTCAGTCTCGGCCGCCGCTAGCACCACCAGTGGCCACCATATTAAGCCGCGACCCATCATTTCAGGTCTTTTATTAGTTAATTAGTTTTTCATGTTTTATTTTAATTTTAAAAAAAAATTAACTTGTATTTATTAAAGGAAAACTAGCATAACCAAATCTTCTGGAAAAAAAAAGAAAAAAGCTTTAAGCAAATTGAAAATAGGTCGATCAAGTGTTAGTAACACAAAATTAATATCAAACTAATTAACACACAATAATTGGCTCGAATATTCCATAGGCCAATATTTTTTGACATTGTAACATAAATGGTCTTATTCAATTATTAGTATCAACTATTAAGAGGTCTTGGATTTAACTCTTGCTATGCAATTACAAGTTTTAAAAATTCTTTTTCTCCTTGTTTATACTGATCTACGCGATTTGAAGTGTAACTTTCCACCAATTATACATATCATGAATACGCCTTCGTCTTCGCCTCGCCTTGCTAACCACTAATGTTTTTTCACCGCACGCTTAGTTGTCTTATATCCCTCTATGTTTTCTTCAGTTTGAAACATAATAATGGCCGCAGCAATCACCTATGTTTGCTGAATGTTTCCAGTCAATCACCTGTGTTTTAAAGTGTTCCGTTCCATCACCTATGTTTCAAAAGTTTCCAGTCCATCAACCATTCCGTTAACGAACCGTTAAATATGTCATGTGACTTGCATGTGACATTTTGTAAGGGCATTTTAGTAATTTCACATTCTACTATGTTTGTTATCCATTCCATCAACTCATCTATGTTTGCTAAATGTTTCCAGTCAATCACCTGTGTTTTAAAGTGTTTCATTTCATCACATATGTTTTAAAATGAATCTCACTTGATCACGAGTATATATAATTATATATTAAATACAGTTACATATATTAAATATATATATATATATATTAAATTATACATTGAATAATATTAAGTATAATTGTATATTATGTATATACATATAGTTATATATATTAAATATGATTAGATATTAAATATATATATTAAATATAACTATATATACTCAATACCTATTACAAATATTAAATATATATGATATATATTATGTATGTAGTAAATAACTATATCCATATAAATAAAAGAATATAAGTCGGACCAGATATCGAACTTAGAAATAAAATAACATAAACACTATGTAGCCTAACGTTTCTCCAAGTGTGAGATCGTATTTGATATATATAGTTATTTTATATAATTATATGTATATACATAATACATAACATATATATAAACATAATTATACTTAATATGGATACATACATATAAACATAATTTTGATATATATAATTATATTTAGTATATATAGTTATATTTCGTGACTAAGTGTGATTCATTTTGAAACATAAGTAATGGAATGAAACATTTTCAAACATAAGTGATTGACTATAAACATTTAGCAAACATAGGTGAGGTGATTGAATGGATAGAAAACATAGTAGGGTATAAATTACTAAAATGCCTCCGAAAAAAGTCACATGCAAGTCACATGACATGTTTAACGTTTTGTTAACGGAATGGGTGATGGACTGGAAACTTTTGAAACATAGGTGATTGACTGAAACCTTTTAAAACACAGGTGATTGACTGGAAACATTTAGCAAATATAGGTGATTGCTGCTGTCATTAGCCCGTCGAAATATTCCTTCTTATGTTTCAATTTGTCTTTGTCTTATATCCCTCTATGTGTTCTTTTTGTGCGAGAGCTCCTACTTTTAATTCTCCTAAAATTTGTTTTTCTGTCTTTTTATTTCTTATGCACTCACAATTTATGGAAAGTTGAAACATAACATTAAAAAAAAAAAGTAATGTACAAATATTAAGGGAAAAATTATAAGCATTTTCTATGGTCATACATATACATGAAAATCTCAAAGTTTGTAAAATTAAACTGCTAATTTTCAGTGCATTCATGAGTCTCTCCACCTCACTTTCTTGTTCCTCCAAGTTCAAAAATCCACCATTTGTTAATCTTTTCATGATCCATTTCATGCATCTGGTTGAATGCATTTTGTGAAAGCTTTTAAAAGCAAAGAACCTCTGAAAAGGTATGAACCCTATGGCTGAAAATCTCCTTGGAGTAGCAGAAATGGTTATCTCTCCCCTGTACAGAAAGAACGAAAACTTTTATTCAATTTCTTTGTTTCCACATTTACGTTTTAGTCTTGAATGTTTGAACATGAAAGAAGTTACATCCTCGACTTTGGACGTTAGCCGACTAACTTAGACATATTAGCCGTTGAATAGAATGTCAAATAATCATTACCGTATCACAAACATTTATTCGTTTTAACAAAAAATACTCGGGTACCTCCTAGGGAGAACTCAGTTTTTATCCAGAATAATCGATACTCAAGATCTGATTTCCTTTTTACCTTTATTTTCATAAAACCTGGATCTACGATCAGCTTGTTGTGATTCTCTATCTTGATTTGAGTCGGGTTTATGAATTATAAGAGGACCTGAGGTAGCCCTCGTCAGTTGACCATCATAGCCCTGACATTTTTCGAGAAAAGATCAGAATACAGGTGGTGGAAAAATCATATGATCCATGCATGAGATTGATGCAACAAGTTGCTTATTTTCATAATAAACAATAACATTGCAATGAAGTCGTTATATTAGATTAGAGGCAGAAAACAAACTTTGCGACTTTTTGAAATGGCTTTACTGCGTAATCTTGAAGATGAAGAATCGAGTTGATTCGCCAATGCCAGGCTATTTGATATTGGCAACTTTACAGGGAGGGAGACAATGCTGTCATCATGAGATTCCACTGATAAATCAGAAGCCTCTGATAAGGTATCAACAGGTTTCTTCAAATATGTACGAGGCTTGGAAACTCTTCCTTTTTGGACAGCTGAACCGATGCTTCTTCGTGAAACTTGTACATTGGCACTTACCTCCTACATATATGTACTTAGTCAAGTAAGAAGGACGAAATCAATAACGTGGAATTAGGAAAATGGTTAAAAGACTTCCTGAGGCCTAGATGTCATGGTTCGATTTTCACCAATATAGGGGAGAAGGGATTCTTAATCGAGCATGAGCTAAGAAGAATGGTTGGAAGAAGTATAAATAAGAGAATGACCTCTGTTGGTAGTTTACTTATGGTGATTGGTTCTTTATTCACTACTCTTCTTATTCTGGAAGCCCCAATTACTTGTGACATGCCGCAGGCAACCTTTTTTCTGTTAAGGCAACAACATTCTCCGATTTAGTCGATTGAATCAATGACAGGATACCAAGAATTACAGATATAGAAGCATTAACACTTCACCTTCGCTCTTCATCACGGAATCTAGCATCAATCTCCTTGTTCGGTGGGTACTTTGGCATGCTTGACTTCTTACAAGGATAAGGCTTTGTGCTGAAATACTGAGATAATGAATAATTTATGTCAGTTCTCTTCGGTAATTTTACAGATAAGGTCATGTAACTAACGATACATTGAATATACAAATATGAGGCAGTACAGCATTAAACTATCCGGCAAATTCTTAGCAATATGGTTCAGATACTATGATTGAAGGATAAAATTCAATATAGTGATACCTCAGAACCTAGAGCTTCCAATGCACTTCCACGCTCAGAAGGTTCTATCGAAAGAAAGGTTTGTATGAGGGTGACAGCAGTTTTTGGGAGATCTTGACATCTTTCGTGCAGCGTACTGTCATATGGTTGTTGGGGTTTGAACATAGTTGCAAGAGGAAGTTTATACCTCTTCCAGTACTCCTCTGGTGGAGAACCGCATAATTTGAAGATTTTGTGCAATTGCTCAACCTTTCAAAAATAAAATAAAAATTCATATTCAGAGTGGAAGCTAAAGCTTCAATTCCCTCAAACATAATTAAATAAACAGAACAGAAGATGGCGCAATATTTATCATATATCTAACTGAGGTTCTATTTGTTTGAGGTACGAAATAGCGTTGGAAGGTAAACTCAATACAAGGAATGTCGTCAGAATGATTTCATCTGTTTATATGTTATACCGAACTTCTTTCTCAACTGAAAGACCACAACAGAAAATCCTGACGAAGTGCTTACCTCATTTCTTCCTTTAAGGAGTGCTCTGCTAGTGAACAACTCTACAAAAACACATCCAACACTCCATAGATCGACTGTACAATTGTAACTTGTAGATCCTAGCAAAAGCTCTGGAGGGCGATACCATAACGTCACAACACGACTAGTTAATGGTTGAGCAACGCTCACAAAATTTGCCAATCCAAAATCTCCAATTTTCAGAACTCCATTGTTGTTCACTAAAATATTTGATGTCTTGATATCTCGATGCATTATTCCGCGTGAATGGAAATGCTCTACTCCCTTCAATAATTGCTTCATATAGCATTTAATCTACAGAAACCAAAATTTCACTTAATACTGAGAATCCAAAGCAAAATAACAGTTGCCTGAATTATCATTATAAGGAAGAGTTAGCACGAACCTGCGACTCACTGAACTTAATATCAGGAGATGATAACAGGCCAGCGAGGTCATGTTCCATGTACTCAAAGACAAGATATATGTTACACGATAAGGTGGACGTAATTATGCCCTCCAACTTCATTATATTTGGATGATGGAGTTTGCGAAGGATTGAAATTTCTCTTGCCATAAATCTGACACTCTCCGGATGGCAATTGTCAAACCGAACCTTCTTTAGCGCTACCAACTTACCAGTCTCAACATTACGGGCACGGTATACGCTACTGTATGTACCTTGTCCAATCTTCACACATAGAAACATCAGAAAACTTATTAAAGTAGAACATGTTCATACAATTGAATCAAATTGGCTGAACAGTTTTCAGGACACATGCATGGCGGATATTTCACGCATGCATGGACAATATTTTGTATTTTGAAACACTATCTGGTGCAATGCTGAAAGAGTTTCGATTACCTTCTCTAATCTCTCGAATGTATCCGACCTTAGGGGCAACCATCCTTCAACAGCTTCTGGAGCCACAGAAGTAAGCCAGGCAGGCCAACCAGCAGCCACACGTTCTGCTTCTGTTGGCCTTTCACATTTAAAGCTGAAAGCAATCTTTTTCTCATTATTTTCACCACCCTTATTAGATAAATTTGAATAGATAAAGCTGCCAGAGATGTTCGTCGAGCGTCTCACAGATTCATCAATAATCTCCTTCTCATGATCCTGTTTTATCTTCTCCACATGACCATAACCTCCACTTTTTCTGTTAACATCTACGCTCGCCACAAAACTAGAGGAGGGCTGGCTCGTCGCAGAACGAGAGGAGGGGCGGTCATGTTGATGGTGAAGGTGGCCATTGTGGTGGTGGTGATAGCGGTATTCAGGCGATGGAGCGAGATAACGCTTTCCTGATTTTGAGCTAACACAACCCATGTTTCCCAAAACCCATTAATGGATCGACCACAAATTTGGTTAAAGAAAACCAAAAGGGATCGACCCTGATGGGAACTGGGGCCACTCGGAGATTGAAGATAAATAAGGTTGATGAACTATTGGCAAAGATCAGTAAAAGATTGCAGATGGGAGAAATAAAGGATTGGAAAAAGTAGAGGGAGGCGAGAATACTTTAATGCCCCTACATTACCTCATGTACTAATGGCCATGAGCTTAAGATTTCCCGCAACAATTAGAATTTCCCTTAATTAATCATTTTTGTAATCCTCTGGAGAAAAAATAGGATATGTTTCTCTCACCGTTTATCTGTTTCTTACATCTGTGATGCTTGATAAAAACAGAGCTGTCACTACACATATCCATGACTCCATATCTCTTGCACTCTATTTCTAGATATCTTTTGGCAAGGGAGAGACGAGTCGTTGGCCCCTGTATCGGGCGGATTGTAAATACGACATTCCTGCAATAGTCTCGTCGCCTAGTTTAGTGGATTTCAGCTCGATGTGGACATCGTCACTCCATAACAACTCCCTCAATAGGATGCATGAAAGAAAACACATAATCATAGTCCTAATTCTAGATTCGGAGATTCAGGTTCAAACCAGTGTTAGATTCTCAATTAATCTGATGTTGCAGTTTCTGGATACCATGGCCACTGGCCAGATACACACACTGTATATATAACAAGAGACTGGAAGAAAACTGAAAGTTCGTTTTCCAGATCACAAAATAGTCTTGAAAAGTTCCTTTGCTATATCGTAGTTCTCACACCATCATATACTTTACATGTTGAGATAAACACAAAGCAAAAAAGAAACACATAACTCATGCGTTTGGAAGATCTTCAAGCATCCATCCTCCATCTTTAGTAGTTTAGCTATATGCCCGTATAGAGGTACTTACCAAGAAAAGCTTCATCTCCTTCACACTTGAGATTCGTATAGAGTACAAAATTCAAGCAGCAATTTCTCCCTCTGTGACCGGTGCTAGAACAGGTATTTGATCCTTGCTTTCGAAATCCATCCCTGTGTGAAGACTATTTTCTGATTTGAAGTGCACAGAACTGTGGCTTCTGGAGGCGTTACTGCCACTATTCTTAGCTGCAGGGATTACATGATTATGTTTTCCTTCATATGTGGTAATGACATTCTTTGGATCTGTCGCTGCTCTTTCCACATGTTTGCGGACATTGCATTCCGCATGGGTACACCGATAGTAACTCCTGGAAGTTAAGTGCTGGTTAGTAAGATCATCATCACAAAATAACAAAAAACCAGCTTCGTCAATTACAGTACAAACTAAACATTGCATCAAACAAAACAAATGAACATTACAATAACTATCGATTTTCATTCACATGTATGATCGCAGGAAATGTAGCATGACCATTTTTCAACCCAAAAGAACAAACTTATTTAGGCTATTCCAATTCTACATGATTACGAATCACAAGGATACTGTGTGATAGTGGAATACAACCACTATGTGTGTGTGGGTGGGGGGGTGTACAAATATAATTAATTGATCCTCGGAGCCAAACAAGGGAATAAAATGAAACTACATCCAAGATGAACAAACCTTGGATAAGGGTTCCCTTTCACTACTTTTTGGCCATACTTCCGCCACTTGTACCCATCATCTAATAGGTCAACTTCACTTCTGGTCTGTACAATTATTCTGGATTCTGTCACAGTTTTATGTGTTGAAGTAAGACTAGCTGCTCCAGCCTCCTCCATGCATCTGAAAACATATAGACTACATTTACACCTATTCAGAAAACTAGGAAAGTAACAGATAGACAGCTGAAATCTACCTTCTCTTAGCATTTGGTTGATCATTATCACCATCCTCATTTACTGACACAGTATTATCGTGTGATCTATCATGTTCACTCGTAACAAGATGCTGATGAGATGATGTCTGGCTTGATAATTGACCATCTTCAGGAGGTAAGACTGTAGGAGTACAAGAGATGCTGCTATTTTGATATTGTGAACCAAGTTGAGGGTTGACATGAGAGCTTGACTTTCGAACTGGTTTAGAACCATCTTTTGCACGTTTGTCAGTCACAGGGTCATGGTTGTGCTGGCCTTTATATGTAATCTCTGTGACATGGCCGTCACAAGATCTTTCAACCTTCTTCTTGACAGGACAACTCACATGTGTGCATTTGTAATAGCTTCGAGGATATTCACTGGCCTTGACCTGCTTCTGCCCATATTTTCTCCAGTTGTAACCATCATATTGAAGTTTCTCAACGGACGCAACAACGTTTTTTCTATCAGATTGGCAAATCTCAGGTGATTCGATTCTAACAGTCTCAGAGTCTGTTAACATGTCAACACTATTACATACTAAACTTTCATCAGCCAAAGAACATGGCTGATCTTGCAATGCTTCAGTTGGAGGCCCTGCCAATGATTGCTGAAAATTGTCTTGCACCTTCAGGTATGACTGTGATAATGCTGCTTGAGCAGTAACATGAGCCAAGGCTTGTTGATGTGACATTCCGAAAGGACTCTGCATTGCATACCAGCTCTAATATTATGACCTATGACAAATGCTTCATATCTAGAACATAAAAAATACCAATCACCTAATGCATCCTGAAAAGTCACGTACTCTGCTATATACATTAAAATTACTGAGTTGCTAAGACTTCGGCTCTAGTCATCTTAGAGAATATTAGGCTTGAAGACTACCATTTCAAAACTCAAAAGCCATTTCACAAAGGCTTACAAATTAAAGTTCCTTGTTCGCATTTATGTATAACTAATCTAAAGAGAAGCTCAACCCAAAAACCTACGGTCCCTTAGACAAACTATTATGTTAACCAGCCACTTCTATAAATTGTAATCAATCTCCATGCGTTCATACTCTTGAAACCCTTTATTTATGAATTTAGGCAGCCCCTGAGAACAAGGTTCCCAAGGTTACTCGAATTCTTATCTTTAAAGGTAACTATTTTAGATTTTCTATTGTATAATTTGTCGCAGACATATCAAAAGTTAATTATGAATATAATCATTTTATTCAACAAAAAATGTATTGTACTATAAATATGATCATTTGAATTCAAATTGAAGTTATGCATGTCAATAAGACAGATTCTTTATTTTGGCCACTGAAAATGAAAATGGACAAAATTCTTAGGAAACAAAACCAAAACAGAAAATCAACAAGCTATCACAATTACCTGAAGTGGTGATAGAAACCCAGGAGAATTAAGCAAACCAGAAGGACTCAATCCAGGAGGTACCATAAACAACGGCGACTGCGCCACCACCAACCCCCCAGGCCTATTCTGCTTATACCCACCATCTTTTTCAGGACCATTAACGGGTCGAGTTCGAGCGGGTTCCGAATTACCACCCAAATCATCACTACCACCTCCACTACTAAACCCAACATCATTTTTAACAACAAAAGAAAACCCATCATCTTTCGCCCCACTAGCACTGTCAACGAGTCGAGTTCGAGCGGGTACCAGATTACCACCCCCACCAGCAGACCTACCAAAACCAATATCATTATCAACGAAAAAGGAAAACCCATTTGACTTAGCAGCAGGAGAAGCCATTGCACCAGCAAGCAACTGAGAAAAAGAGCAAGAATCTGGATCAGACAAGAAGCTGGAGACTAAAGTCAACGGTCCAGGACTGAATCCAGCCAAATACCCACCAGAAAAAAACGAATCAAACGATGAACGTGGAGGAACAGTGATGGTTGGCCTCTGCTGCTCCACCTTTGTTGCTATAAAATCACCCATGTTTTCACAATTTTTGCTTCAAGATTCAATCTTTATACATCCAAATTCAAATTTTAGTGAAAATTATGCACATGAGTAGAGATATGTGGATAATTATGAATGTGTAATAGATACATGAATGGTTGAGTGGAGGTTGATGGAGTATAAATACAACTTGATAAATATATTTTCCTAATAGTACACTGTAGTTAGTGTAGCAATATTTCACACTCAAAGTTTTATTTTTTGATAAGTTTAGTTGGAGAGTTAATTTTTTATGTTTTGATGATTTGGGTTCAGAGCTATATTAGTGAAATGTGATTCATTTTTCATTAACATTGACGTGGTCTATGGAGTAAATGGAATAATATAATTGAAAAAATTAACTTTTTCTAGTAATTATGATATCCTGATTCGAAATTTATTTTATTGTTAATTATTAAAAATAAAATAATAACATGTCATATGGTTTGCTATGTAGTCGAATCAACAAGGATGTATGGCTTCTACAGACATAATAGGAAATTAAGGCTATTGTGCTGGTTAATAAAAATTTAGTAATGAGTAACTTTTATCTCATACACATTATTACATTAATAAAACAATAAATTAAATATATATGTTACCTTAATAATTTTCCATTAAACGTATCATTTAATAAAATAATCAATTAAATATATAGGTTTTCTTAATAATTTTTAAAACAATTAAATAATGTGAAATGGAGAAAGTATCATTTAATCCAACCAATGATTACATGAGTCATAAATATTATACAATAATTCAAAATTATATACCTTATGATAAGATGGAGCCATAAAGGCAAAGTAGATAAGTGATGTATATTTCATTAATATAAATATGATGCGATTATTTTAAGCGTTCTATTTGACTAATCCATCGTCTAACAAATGAGGTAAATTTAGATGTGTCTGTAGCGGTTCGATGCTCTATCTTAAAAATGCCCAAATTTTGGATAACTACACACAAACAAATCGTTCATTATAAAATCACTCATATACCTATCATGAATCAAATTCATATACTTATAAAAAAAACACACTGTTATAGTGAATTTCTTAACCATTGTAACAATGCCGTGGACATGTATATTTGATTAATGGTTGAGTGGAGGTGGGATTGTTGGGTATGGATGTGATATATAAACACACAAATGTATAGGACAAGTTGACGAAGGAGTAATGAAGGGGACCCACCCAATGAAGGACCATCTTGCAATGGTCTCTCTACCCATTAACACGCAACACTCTTTTTCTTGTAGTCGGCTAAGAGAAAAATGGATTCATTGCTTTTTGGAATTATTTAGCAACTTGGATCACCAACTTGCTCACTATCTGTCTCATATCTCCATCAATACAAATATATTTTTCTAAAGTTTTTTTCTTCATTTTTGAGTAATAACATGTTTGACATTGTTCATTATCCGATCATCCGATCACGCATGTTAACATTATTTTTTTAATCAATAAGAGAAAGATGACCTATGAATTTAGTAGGAAATGAATGCACCTGGAGTAGAAGTGATATTTTATGATTTATGTTAGGTTTATGAATTGCAAGTATGAACACCATAATATAAATGAGTTGAAGCCGTGCAGGCCGAATTAAATCGAATCGTTCAATTTGGCTCGTCGAATCTTGGATTCAATTGTTGGGTTCGATATTTATCAATGTACACCGAGTACGAGTCGAGCTTTTTCGAACTGAATCGAATTTTTACGTTTAAGACTATTAAGTTTGACTTTTTTGATAAGTTAAAGGAAAAAATTGTCCAATGCTAACTTTTATTTTCTTTCTAAATTTCCCGTTTTGACAGGGGCAAATATTTACGTTTGAACATTTTTTTAGATAATATACAATTAAACAAAATGATTAAAAAAATGTAAAACAGTGTTATTTTTATGCTAAAAGTTACGAAAATTATCTCAAAAATGATTTTTTGACGATTTTACCAGTGTTATTTTGTCAAAATAAAAAAATATCAATCTAGACATCCATTTCAGTTCCAACTTCCAAAAATTACATAAAAATATCATTATTAACTTACAAATAATAACAAATGATAAATATGATTATATAAATATTTTTGAATTTTAAAAAATATAAACTTTAAACAAAATTACTCAAATTCCATGAAACATTACTTTTTCTTAAATTACAACGTAAAAATGATCATTTGAGGTTAATTTTTAGAAACATATTATTAATATAGTCATTTAAAGAATTACTTATAATACACATTATCATACTTATAATAAGTCGTGACTGAAGGAAACCTCTCAATTATATTCCAACGTGTATTATAATACACATTATAAGAGAAAATTGTCGAAATAGTCCCTGATAGTGGGATTGAATTGCACTTTAGTCTCCAATAGTTACACGGTTGCATTTTAGTCCTCGAAAGTGGCCAAAAAGTTTCACTTTAATCCCCATGTCATGTTTTTCAATAAAATTGGAATCAAAACACAATTTTTAACAATTATGAATTCCAATTTTGCCGTTTTTATTTCTCACTTCATACTCATGTTTTGCATGAATACAACATGGTTAATCATAATTATAATAAACGACTTTATGTGCAATATATACGATTAAGTGGGGACAAAATAAATTACGTTACAAGAATAAAATAGAGATTCTACTCAAATAAATATTAAAAATCGTGTTTTGACCCCAACTTTATTGGAAAATATGACCTGAGGATTAAAGTGTAACCTTTTGACCATTTTCAAGGACTAAAATGCAACCGTGTAACTATTGGGGGCTAAAGTGCAATTCAGTCCCACTATCGAGGACTATATCGATAATTTTCTCCACATTGTAATATCATAAGTCAATTAAACAAGGGCAAATGGCACCGGACATCACTATCTTTAACCACATTTATCACTGATGTTCACTTTCATGCCAAAGACATCACTCATGTTCCAATACTACCTAACTCGTCTACATTTGGCCAATTTTGCTGAAATTGCAATTTTAAACACAAAAGTTAGAAGGGCAATTTAGTCACGACACTTAAAATTATACCTGTTTCGTTTTTAAAATTACATCTTTTCAAGATTGTACTTGTTAAATTTTGGGGCTTTTCAAAAATTGAACATGTGTCGATTCTCGAAAGCTACAATTGATGGCCAATCGGGGGGAGGAATGCAATATCTAGAAGTAGTTACTAATAATTTTAAGTGATGTGACTAAATTACCCTTCTAACTTTTTTGCTTAAAAATGCGATTTCATCAAAATTGGCGAAAAGTAGACGGATTGAGTATAATTGAAACATGAGTGATGTCTTTGGCACGAAAGTGAACGTCAGTGATAAATGTGGTAAATAAATCAAACGTTAGTGATGTCCGGTGTCATTTGCCCATTAAACAATTACCTATAATACACATCATGTAGGTAAATGACATTTTAAATTATGTCTCATCTTATTTCACCTTCATTTACTTTGCTAAATTAGATAGGACCAAACAAATTATAACAAATTAAATTAGATTCACCTTAATTACATTTACCAAAGTTAAAATTTTTACCTACACCTAATTTTTCTAATTTAAGCTCACATCAATGATTGAGCATCTTACCATATATGAGAAGGGTGAATTAAAAATTAAAGGATATGTTCTCCATTTTCCATAAAATTAGAATAATAAATTACTTTTGAATGTTGAATAAATAATTTCATATAATCTATTTATATATATTTACCTAAATGTAATTGGGTTAAGAAAATTAGAAATTATTTTTTGAAGCTCCATTTAATATAATTATTTTATTTTATATATATTGACAATAACTACTCATTAATATGCATAAAAAATATTGACCTTCATTTTATGAAAATGACTTTGCAAATATCTTATGTTATTTTACACATAAAAATTAAAATTAATTAAAATGAAAAAAATAGTATGACATAGAAAAGATATATTTAACAATTAATCAAAAATCATATATTATAAATATGATGAATTAATTACTCACACGCTAAAATGTGTACAGACATATAGTATGATATAACAACGATAGAATATATAGGGGTATAACAACAATTTCAATCCCTAAAAACAATCTACTATCATACTAAGATAATTGGTGTAAAAGTGAAACCTATTTGCAGAACAATAAATTTCTCTAATTTTATTCTTACCGAACATATGGGCTCCGAACAACGTTAAATTTATGAATTGTTTTTGTGAATATTACCTAAGACATAGAACCACATTCAATGTAAGGACAAAACAGAAATAAATTAGGAGTAGTATCTTTCAACTAATTGCCTTTGAAATACTCTATATATTGGCATCCCGCTACAAGTGTAACATTCAATTTGGCAGAAACTCGAACCCTAGACCTAAAAGCTAATCGTTGTATCTATACTCCAATACTTTCTACAAAGATTCAATCTTTTCACTTGTTTGCAGGTATTTTCTATCCATTTTAAATCTGGGTCTTGTTTATTTTTCTGATTTCCGATTTTCTCTTTAGAATTCCATTCAGTTTCCTACTTTTTTATGAAGAATTATCTGCTCTGCCTATTTTTTCCATGTAATTTGTTTATAAATATTCAATGTTGATTAGGTAGATCTAACAAAATTTTATTTTTTTTATGAATTTTGGGTTTATGTACTTGTTTTCTTTATGAATATACTTTTTTTGCTTATGAATTATGGTTGTATTTTGTGTTCTTTATGAATATATTTCGTTTATGAATTGTGAATGAAGGAAGGGTGTGTGTGGGGGAGGGGGGTTGATCTCGATAGTAGTTGTTAGATCTTTATCTTGCGATTAGAATTTCCAGTGGCAGCGCTGGAGCTTTTCGGGTAGTTCTTGGCCGACCCCGCATTAATTGATTGATATTTTTTATTTGTATATTTGACCCATCGTATTAATTGATTTCTTGCTCCTCTCCTAACCAGTGGCAGAAACATAAGTTTTGTTAGGATGGTCAAAGAATCAAAACGAGAAATATAAAAATTTAGGAGCCGAAGTGACTATCTTTCTGTATAACTATTTGACTAGTTATACTAACTAGTTGTTGGAAATGGATGAAACATAACAGACATGCTCTAAAATAATGAGGGGAAGAAGTTATACTCCTTCACCACCAAGAGGCTATGGCAGAAGAGGAAGGAGCCCTAGCCCAAGGGGCCGTTATGGAGGTCGTGTTAGTAGAGATGGTCCAACTAGTCTGTTGGTCCGTAACCTTCGCCGTGATTGCCGGTAAGTGTTTTTTTTTTGTACTAGCAGTTCTTATAAGCTGTTTTCACTTGTTCGTGTGTACATGTTGCTGTTTGATGTGGCTACTAGTCTAACATTTTTCCGCCTTTTAATCTTTTTCCCTGATCTGTTGTCATGCTAAAACTGAGTATCTAAGGCATTTTGTAGGCTAATCTATGTGCATTATTATGAATAAACTAATTTGAAAAGTTGAAGAAAGGGGGGGGATTCAATCTATTTCATGAGTTCATCATATCATTATATTGCTGTAAGTCTGTAATGTTTAGTTGATTGTCTGTTGGAGTTAAAATTGAGGCCTTTTATTAATCTTCACGTCTATGCCTACGGTTTTTATTGAGCACTTGAGTTCTTGTTCCTTGATAACAACATCCCCCCCCCCCCCCCCCCGGTTTGTGACTCACATTTTTATCTTTTGCGAACAGTCCAGACGACCTCCGCAGGCCATTTGGGCAGTTTGGCCAGCTTAAGGATGTTTACTTGCCCAGGGACTACTACACTGGGTGAGACTGTATATAATGTTATTTTCTGGTTTTCTCAAACTTGTTACTGAATCCTTAGTCTTCACCTATTGTGGTTCCTGTATCTTTTTAAAAATTGTGAAAAGTTTTCGTTTATGATTTTGAATGAACTTCATTTTACTTCAAAGCTGTTGAGATTACTCACCACTTGAAATTGGGTTGTTTCGTTAGAATCATTGAAACTAAGCGGTGAAATTAAGAGTTTTGAAGACCAATCAAGTTTTAAGAGTTGACACATTGAAGTAGTAAGAGTTTCCTTGAATTCAATCGAGTAGTAAGAGACCAAGGGTGATGTACTGATGTTAATCATAGTGAAGATTCGAAGGAAATTGAGTTTGAATACATTGAGAAGATATCATGATTTCAAGTCTTGAAGAATTTCAAGTCATCTTAAAACTATCAATTGCAAGGTCAGCAGCCAAAATGCTTGCTTTTGCACTTCTCACAGCTTTTTCATATGCTGTTGCTTCTGTTTTATTCTCTTTTTAAGCTATTCTAGAGATGTTAATGCGGTATGTGATTTCTGCTTGTATGCTTCCAGCAAATCAAATGTTCGCTTTTTGTATTCACACAATCACACGTCAGAATCTCTTTTCAATTGTTTATAAATGTCGAGTTTCTGAGGTGATACACGAGGACATGGTTTTACCTCTTTTATCTAGGGACATCTGGGATAGCTTCTTTCACCTTATCAATGTTTTTTCTGACTTTTCTCTTTAATCTTGCAGTGAACCTCGAGGCTTTGGCTTTGTCCAATTTTTAGAGCCTGATGATGCAGCAGAAGCAAAGCATCTCATGGATGGGCAAGTCTTTCAAGGTCGTCAGCTGACTGTTGTTTTTGCTGAGGAGAACAGGAAGAAACCTACTGAAATGAGATATAGGGAACGAGGAAGGTTGGTCATCTCAAGTTACCTTACCTTATCAATTAGCAATGCCATTCTATGTTTCCAATTTTTATCATAATATTGTTACATTATTTTTCTGCTTCCAAATCTATGTTTATCCAAATATGAATGAAGCACAGCACATATTTTTTGATACTATTATCACTGTCTTTGCCATTTTAGTGAAGGGACTTGGCCTGTTGTTTTAAAAAACTAGGGTTTCATTTGCCTTCAGCATGACATAAAAGTAAATTTTTGAGGGTTGCTAATTGGTTTTTATTCTACTCAAGTAGTCACAGGGGTCGAAGTTATGACCGCAGAAGGTCTCCTCCTCCCTATTCTCGATCTCCACGTTACTCTCGATCACCTCCTCCGCGTTATGCCAGGCCTCACCACCGTGATTACTCGCCTTCTCCAGGGAGAAGAGAACATTCAAGGTATATAACTTTATCATTTGAATGTACTTATTAATGTTATGGTGCAATTTATCTTAATTTATAGTATAAGATGTCTTGATTCTTCGGTCTCTGAATTATAGATTTATTATTTTGTAACTTATGCCAGTACTCGGTAGAGCCTAACCTAGTTTAATGTCTTGTTCGCCAGGTCTATTTCACCCCCAAGAAAGAGCGTGAGGAGAGAGAGGTCATTCTCGCGCACTCCACCAAGGCACTCAAGGAGTCTCAGCCGAAGTCCAGTGAGGGGAAATCAGTCGCCGCCTCCATATGATGCTAGAAGTCCTGTTAGGGAGCACTCTCCAGATAGGGCTGATCTGAGAAGCCCAAGCCGTAGTCGAAGCAGAAGTGTTGATCCTCTTGATGATTCTGAAGAACCCAACGGCCAATGAGGGAAGTTTCTGTTAAGATCACTTGAACATGTGACATGATCACGTATCTTAAGAGAGTATTCGTACGATATCATTTCATTTTCAAGAACTGTTTGTTGTTTTCAATTTCTGAATTTGAATATCTTAGGGTGCTTGGAAGGCTTTTGGTTATGAAATTTGCTTACCTTAATAGTTCGGAATTGAGAATGATCTTACAATCCTTATGTCATTGCTTGCGTATACAAATGCGTTTCTCAAATCAGCATTTAGTATCCCAATCTCAGCTTTCGCACTGGCGATATCTTCCCTCCAACTTAGTATAAAACGTTAACATGTCACAATGTTTTTTAAAAGGCTCTCGTTTAAACAGGGTAACGGGTGTGTAGCATTGCCCTCGGTGAATTGAAAAAATGAATCTTGTTAATATGGAGTATTATATGCATTTTAGGAGCTTCTTTACCTTTATTCTTGAAAGGTCATAGGAGTATACATTCAGACTTTGGGTGTGACATCTACCCACCAATCTTGAATTCCGGATTAAGACGAACTAACCAATCTAAAATGAAGCTTAATTTAAGACGCTCAACAAACGAATGTAAAAATAATTACTGGTAGGGACAAAACAAGAAAAAAAGACCCTACTCCAAGATCGAGATTTTCAACTTATAGGATTCATGTTGCCCATGTTTACTATCATACTCTATTTCGGGATCGAGATCTTGAACTTTTGCTCAAGAATGAAGACAGGAGATGTTGCAATATTTTGTGAAATTCAACTAATGTTGGATGCTTTTATAACCTTAAGGATGTTGTTATAAAAAGCTTCAATTCTTTTAATGTTATGACAAATTGTAATATTTTGAATTTTAATTATAATAGCCTCACAGGCCATAATCATCTTTAATTTATGAAATAATTTAACTATCAAAAAATATATATACTCATAGAGCATTTACTGTCTCTCACTAAGCATATGCTTGCATATTTTTTTAAACTTTTTATCAATAAAAAAATCTCTTTTTATTCAAATTATATGAATATAGAAGTTCGTTCAAGTTCCAGTCTCTAATCATGTGAGACGTACTCAATCATTTATTTTATTCATATACTCTAGAGTAAAAGTATATAGAGATCGTTAGTATGACATTTCACACCTTTTAGAATTTCAATAATTGAGTTCTTGTATAACAATCTTAATGATAAAGTCTTTGAACAAATAAAACGTTGAATTTTATCAAGTTTGATCAATTGATAACGTGTTACGAATATAACTAATAACATTAAAATAATGTAAATACAAGAAAGTACGAGACTATACTTTTCTCGACTCTGTTGAATACAATTTCATATGTGCCTAATTGTAGACTTTCACAGATACAACAATTATGGAGTAATAAATAAGAATAATCTAATCTATAAATGACTATTCAATCTTTACATCTCCAACAAAATTATGGACTATTCCAGAACAAACAAAAAAAGAAACAGCCTATAAGAGAACCAACAACAATCTGAGAATTCGAATCTGCTACTATATCAGTTGAACTATTTGTCAGCTTTTCATATCCATTATCATGCTACCAAAACTCATTGGTGTCCCATTGTTTTGATCTCTTTTTCATGAGCAAGCCGAGCAAGGCTCTTGTTTCATGTACCTTATTTTGTTGCCGCAATATTGTAACTAACCGTTTAAGATTATAACGACGAGGAAAATAATCATGGGCAACCATCTCTTCGAATATCTTGAAAGCATAGATGCTCAAGTGCCTAGCACATAAACAGCTGAGCAAGTTTTCATAAGAGGCCTTACATGGTGAAAAGCCTCTTTTATGCATTGCATTCATGACTGACAATGCATCAATAAGTCTCTCAGTCTTACATAAGCCTCTTAGTAAAGTATTGTACAAGGATCTATCAAGATTATGACCACTTGCATTCATTTGATTGAACAATCGAATAGCAAGACCAGCTTCGCCACATCCCAAATGACCATCAATGAGAAAAGTGAAAGTCACCTTATTCAGGCACATACCTTTGCTTACCATCTCACGAAGATAATTATAAGCTTCCTGCATCTCGCCTACTGAGCAAATAACGGAGATTATACCATTGAGTAAGTATAAATTGGGCTGCGGTACAATTTTCTGAATCTTCTTGATGAACTGCATTGCAAATAATTTCATTTCATCCATGGAGCTAAAAGAAAGTTCCAAATACTTGGTGTTTGGCAGCTTATATCTGTGAAGCAGATAAAACATGGTTTCCATGTATTTGGACCTGTTTTGTTGAACATGCCATGCACCATCAAAGGACCGCATATTTCTAGACAAACCACTGACCAGAGTGATGTACGTTACCATGTCTCTTTCTGTATGAGTTTTCTCCATCAAATCAACTAAGCCAAAGGCAAATCCAATTTGTCCATTTCCCAAAAACTGGCTGATCAGAGAAGTATAAATGACTGTGTCCGGCTCAAAACCATCATCAAACATTCTATTAAGGTACCAACAACCTCTTTCTATCTTATTTATCTTTACCAAACCAGAGATAAGTGCAGTATAAGCACGGGAGCTTGGTTGAAGTCCAAAATCCACAATTTTATCAAACAACCCACATGCTTGACCTGCTCTCCCATCCTTGCAATAAGCATTTATCATGGTTACAAAAATAGACTCATCAAGATCAATACCAGAGTCGAGCATCCTATCAAACAGTTGTTCCGCCTCATTAATACTATTTTCTCTACTTAAACACAGTATGATTGAGTCATATATACCAATAGTTGGCTTCAAACCTTTTTGTTCCATATGGTGCAAAATATCTAATGCAGATTGAACTTGACCTCTCTTACAGTGTTCATTAATTAATACCAAGAAAGTTGTCGGGCATGGTAGTAGTCCTTGATACTCCATAACTTCAACTAGGGAAGTAATTTTACCAACATGACCCTCTTGAAGAAGACACTTGATCAGGGAGTTATAAGCCGAAAGCAATGGCTGCAAACCAAAACGTGCCATTTTATCTATGCATATAAGAGCGTTATCGAGTTCTCTTGCAGAACAAAGTGCCATCAAATATATGCTAAATGCATTATTAGCCAGCATCACGTTCCTTCTGCAAATTTCAATTAGCAGGCGTTCAGTCTCAAGCATAATACCTTCTATCGATCCAAAGAGAATAGAGTTTATGGAAGCTGAAGGATCAATACCACATCCATTCTTAGCAATTGCCTGAACAAGTTGAAGCGCCAGATTGATTTCACGACCTGGTTGAAGGTTCTTGATCAGCATAAAGTAAAGCACATGGTCAGGAACAAAACCCTTGTCCATCATCTCAACGTACAACCTCTCCGCGTCATCCAACCTGTTCTCCTTATACAATGCGTTCATCAAGGTTGTATAACTATGAACCACCGGAGTAACATTACACTGACTCATGATTTTCATAAGCGCAAGTGCGCAGTCAACTTTCCCATCTATACAGTATTGATTAATCATCAGCTGATAAGATACTGCATTGGGCACGAGCCCTGACTCCGCCATATGTCTAAACAGTATCCAAGCCTTATCATACAAGCCCAATTTCACAAATCCATGAATCAATGTATTATAGGTAAAATTATCTAGCTCACAATTCATTTTTAACATTTTAACAAACACACTCATCGCCATCTCAAGATTCTTAATCTTACAATAACCCAACAACAGTGCATTGCAAGCTTCTTTACTAGGAAGAACATTCATCTCAAAAATCCCATCAAAATGCAATCTTGCATAATCCAATTTCTCTAATTTACAATAACAAACAACCAAAGCATTCAACAAACTAAAATCGAACTCAAACTCAATACCCCTCCTCAAAATGCAATCTTTATACAAAGTTTCAGCCCCTTGGGCATCACCAAAACTAACCAACTTCCTAATAAGAAAACTCAAGCAACGAGAATCAAGCTCCAAACCTCTATCGAAACCAAATTCAGCAGCAGATAATGCTTCACAAACAGATGAAGATTCATATATAATTTTCTGAACTACTTTCTGAGCTAAATTTAGTAAACCCCTGGAAATTAACTGGTCAGGAATTGTAAAAATTCGAACTTTATGGTGCTCTTGAGGTATAGGGGGGGTAATTGGTAAAGGGTAAGAAGAAAATGGTCTTTTGAATTGAAAAGTAGTCAAGATTTTGAAAGCCCTGTTGGAAAAATATTCAAGAATTTGTATGTTCATGTAAATGAGAGTAAAATTGATTCAGAATAAATTGTGTGAACATGAAAATGGGGTTGTAGAATTAATTGTGTGAACAAACAAAAAAATTATATATTTTTTACCTTTTCAATAGGCAAAATTTGCAGGTTCACAGTTAGAAAGGGGGCGATATGGTGGTTGGAGAAGAAAGGAAGGCTGGAAGTGGGGTATGTTTTTCTGTTGTTAGAAAAGTAGCAGGGTGGCTGTCCGTGAGGAGGAAGAAGAAAGTAGGTTAGATTAGATTAAGGCGTATTTTCATTTTGCACCCTCTACTATCGGCGAAATTTCAAATTGCATCCTAATACTTTCCTAAGCCTCAATTTGCACTCTATACTTCATTTTTTTTCATTTTACACCCTTAAACGGAAAATATGATAGAAATTCACTTTAAAAGAAGGTCAAACTTGGAATAACACGTTTATTGAATTTTTGGGCACTTTTTCAACATAACTAAACTTGTGTACTTACTTTAAACAATAACAAAATCATTAACTCAAAATAAAATAAAATAACACCCTTCTTCTTCCTCCACCCCCCCCCCCCCCACCTTAGCTCCTACCAACCCCTTCCCCTCACTCTCACCAACAACACCAATGTTCAGCCATCTCCATTGAACACATTCATAAGTCCATAACCACGGATCAAACAAATAAAAATTCAAGCTTTCTTATACCCTCTTATTCAAATTAAATCTTAATCCAACAAACAAAACAAAACCAAGAAACCACCTTAGGCACAGATGAGGAAGCTTGAAGCCTCGAAAACAGGTTGTTCCAGGACCTCAAAGGTGAATTTCATTGATTTATGGCTTCATTTGATTGAAAAATAAATTTTGAAGCACGGTAGTTGTCATCAAAATAAAAGGAGAAGGAAATAGATTTATGCTTGGTCAAGAATGCAGAACCATTTTTTCTTGAATCAAATCCTTTTCCATTTTTCTGGTAAGAAATGTTGCAGTGTTATTCCACCTTAATCTAATCTGGAATTGACCACCATTTTCATTAGGATTTGATTCACCAGATGGTGGGCTTTGGGGGGGGGGGGGGGGGGGGGGAGGGGGGCTGGGGTTGGGGGTGGGGGCTGTAGTATTTATTCATTTTATCAATAATTTTGTTTTTATTGTAAATAGATCCATATGTTTAATTATATTTTAAAAAGTGCCCCAGAAAATTATAAAAATGTCCCAAAAATTAATACTCCGTAATTGTGTTATTCCAAGTTTACCCTATTATTAACATTAGTTTAGGGGGTAATATTGCGTTTAAGGATGCAAAATGAAAAAATAAAGTTTAGGATGTAATTTGAGGCTTAAGAAAGTATTAGGGTGCAATTTGAAAATTTGTCGATAATTGAGGGTGCAAAATGAAAATAAGCCTTAGATTAACTTTATCTGATTTTCCTTTTACCCCTAATTTTTATCTTTTTTAATAAAAGACCCCAAACTTATACTCGTAAGAGAATACAATAGTACTCCTTGTAGACAACTTTTATCTTAGTAGAGTATCCTAATAATAATCACTAACTAGATTGCTTGTGCAATTAGCATCCTAATAATAATCACTAACTAGAAAATTTAAAATTAATAATTATAAAAAAATAATTGTTAATAGTTTGTCATGTAAAAATATTTATTCCAAAAGATATTTAAACTAGTTTCTATAAAGTCATTTTGAACTAATTTTTATTTATAACTTCTCCTACAATTAAAGAAATTGAAGAATATGGGGCTTCAATAAATAAATAAAAAACTAATTCCGCCTTTTCCAATTAAATATAGTGGAAATATATCATTGCGTATTTAAGGAAAAAATATAGAAAATTATTTTTTACATGTGACTACCAATTTACTTTAATTAATAATTTATTAATATTAATTTTTAATTTTGATTCACATTTTTATATATCGATCAACAAATAAGTTAGTCATATCAATTCGAATTTTGACAAAGTAGTTTGTTAAGATTTTTTTGTGTTTATGACATTTGATATAAGAAAATCTTAACAAAGTAGTTCGCTTGCATTTAATTCGTATACGAAGAATATCCGAAGCTTCATCAATGAATTTATCTTTCAAAAGTAAGAGAATATATCATTTATTGTCAATAATCATACGTTCAAATGATTTTGATTTATCCTCAACCCCTTTTATTTCATATTGGATTTGTTCCGCCGTCGAAGTTGTCATTTTCTTATGAGCTTTTAAGGTGGTGCCAACATGAAAATTGGAATTAGGAAAAGTTGGAAAATGGAGAATAAGAGGTTGTTAAGAAGCTTTGCTCGATTTTCATTTCACTTCTACCCCTTGTTAATTGTATTATGAGAAGTTTTCTTTAAAGGCAATAGAATAGATTGTATTTTAAAATTTTAATATTTGATCGAAACAAAAATCGTATTTGGAATTTCTCAATATTGAAGAACCTTATGAGAGCATTTACACTAGATGTTCAAACAATTTTTCATTTTTAAAGTAGGGTGGAAGTTAACAAAATGTAGTTTTTTTCAGTATCCCTATCTTAACCTGAGCCACATAGAGATCGATACGAAAGTAGTAATTTTGTCTCATTTTATAACTTGAGTGATAAACTGAAATGTTTTGAAACGTGAGTGAATAACTGAAATTCAAGTAAAAACGTGTATGATGAACAATTCATTTTAATCCAAAAACTTATAAGAAATTTAGTGTAAGTGTTCTTTCTAGGTAGTGTGAATTATCTCTAAACTAAGTTGAGTTTCAGCCAAACACCTCATTATCCTAATGGAGACATGTGAAAAATTAGTTGGAACTTGGAGGACAACAACAAACACTTGTGTCCAAAACCACTCTTACCCAAAACTCACAACCTCAACTTTGAGCTCATACCTTATCCAATTCCTAACAACCAAAACTCTCCAACCAAAATTTGCATTAATCTTCAACTTCAAAAATTGAGAGAAAAACATCACTCTCTTTCTATATGTTCCAATTTAGATGTCCTGTTTCTAGTCCGAAATAAGTTCAATAAATTCTCCTTCATACAAACCATCTTATGATCTATATGTAGCATCTTTTAACGTAAGTGATGTTCAAAGTCATTTCATCGAACATCTATTAAAAACAATTTTGACAAGAATGGACAAAACCAACATCACAGTTTCAGCTACTCTAGCCTCCGAGATATGCAACCAGATAAGCTCCATATTCTCTAAACCAACTTCAACCCCACCTCCACTCACCCTCCTGGTGGCGGAGATAGCCGCCGCAGCTGACCGGAAAAGCAAGATTTTCGTATACGGAGTAGGTAGAGAAGGCTTGATGCTCAAGGCACTCTGCATGCGTCTCTTTCACTTGGGTCTCTCAGTTCATTGCGTGTTCGATATGACAACGCCACCCATCTCCGCCTCCGACCTTCTCATCGCCTCCGCTGGTCCCGGTGGTTTCTCCACTGTTGAGGCTATATGTGGGGTGGCTAAAGCAAATGGTGCTGTTGTTTTGCTGTTGACAGCTCAGCCGGAGGTGGGGTCCGCGGTGAGGTTTGCTAGTGTGGTTGCTCATGTTCCCGCGACGACGATGGCGAATGATGGTGGTGGTGCGGTAGAGGGAGGGAGGGAGTTGCTTCCGATGGGGAGTTTGTATGAAGGGGCAATGTTTGTTTTGTTTGAGATGGTGGTGTTTGAGTTGGGGAAAGTTTTGAACCAAAGTCCAGATGTGGTTCGGTCACGACACACCAACTTGGAGTGATTAAGTTAACGAGTCGAACAGGATCGAATGTTGTTGGTTTGGCTTGACTCGGAACATGAGTAATTATAATGGAATTTCAATCATTTACAAAGAGGCAATTAAATGAGCTTGTTTAGTAGTAGTATATAAATATGTTTCCGTCGAATACTAGTTGAATTGGCTCGACTTGAACTTGAGTGCTAAAATCGAATTTGAAGCATGTAGAACGAGGCAAAATGAGTTCGTTTGTAGATAAATATGTTTCGAAATTGGATAAGGTTGTAGTTCTAAATGAATGTTGTATATTTTTCTTTTTTACATGTCTACTACCTTCATTTTTTTTTTTTAATCTTACATAAATTAAGGAAATTAAAGAATGATCAAAAAGTAAATTAAAAATGTAAAAAAAACAATCAATTGATACTATATGATTGGTTGGTTGGTAACTTCATAAGAAAAAATAATTAAAAAATATATTGAAAATGTATATTTACAATTAGTTATGATAGAAAGACAAGTCTTTGGAAACAAAAAATTAAAGCTAGAAAGACAATTAAAAATAACGAGAAAAGTATATAGGAATATATTTTTTGGAGTGAAATAATGATGGGAAAATAATATTGGTGAGTATTTTAATCTAAAATAATAATAATAAAAGATTAATTGATTAATCTAGCATCATCACCGATTTGAGGGTGAATGTCTTAACTACATAGACATTAAACTTTTTTTAATTTCAAATTAGGTGACCTCAATCTAAACGGACCAATATGATAGATAGTATTTATCGAACCGAGTCCAAGTCAAGCCAAATTGGGTTTTAAAGATCTAGAAACTACTACAAGTCGTCTACTCCGCGTTGACCCCTTCAACACTCGAAAAGAGAAATAATGAACAACACTCACCGCCACAACCGATTTAGATGAACCGTTTACTATCTCTCTCATCGTCATCGATCCAACAAATCAGGTTTTCTTCCTCTAGCTTTCAACATATTTCTATTTTGTATTTTCCTCTTTTGTATAAATTACATTGCTCATTTATTTAGTTAGAACACATATATATTTATTTGACTTCAGCTTCTTTTCTTTTTATTTTTCCGATCTTATTTATTAACAAAATATGTTTGCTTTTGTTAATAGTTTTTCTACTGAAGATTTGATTATATTCTGATTTATCTGAGCTGAAATTGGGAGGATTTTAATAATTATATGATGTTGTGTGATATAAGTGAAGTGGGGTTTGTTTAGGAATTGGGGGTCTTAGCTCATGGTTTCTTGCTGAGAAGAAATTACATTATTATGTTTTTGTTGTAGTTGAGTTTCATGATATTTGTTCATAGTTCTGATTTGCGTTTCTTAATGGTTACGGAGTATTTTATTTGTTGTCGAATGAAGTAGTGAAGTTGTTCTGTTTTTTGAGCTGAAATCGAGAAGATTTAACGTCGTTTATGGTTGTGTGATATATTGAAGTGGGACTGTTTAGTAGTTGGTAACCGGTGTAGATGGTTTCTTAGTGAAAATGGTCTGGTAAGTTTCTAGTATGGTGAGTAGAAATTACTTAATAAGTACCTAAAGATTCATAGTACGCTCAATTGGAGTTTCCATCAAGGAAAATTTATGATTTCAATATTGGAACAAGAAGAATTGATTTGGAATATTGACAAATTCTTTCGTTGCACATAGAACTGAATCAAGAATTATCTTTCTTCATCATCAATTGAATCGTTGTCCATGATTTATGACGTTCACCATATGTCGATAGGTCATGGAGTTGATTGTTACAATTCCGAGTAATGACAGAGTTGTTTATCATAATTCTAATGTGTGGATGATTGTTTTTGTGTTGCTCGTTTCGTTATATTGTTTGATTGGATAAAGTGGTTGATTATTTTAATTTGATGTTTCTTGTGGTAGATAAATAAATACCAGAAAGTGTCATGGTAAGGGCTTACTCACAGGAGCACGTCTACAGGCACCCTTGGGAAAGAGTGACTTCTGCATCTTGGCGCAAGTTTGCTGATCCTGAGAATAAGCGTACCTTATCCCATGTTCTTGAAGTTGACACATTGAATCACAAGCTTGATCCTACTACAGGGAAGCTTTACACGACTCGAGCCATCACTATTCATGCTCCCGGGCCATGGTTTGTGAGGAAAATTGTTGGTCAGGACATTTGCCATTGTGTGGAGTCAACAGTTGTTGATGCCCAATCCCGGTCTATGCAGCTCAAGACCAGCAATATCAGTCTTCAAAAGTTCATAGAGGTGGAAGAGAAGATCAGATATGACCCTCACCCAGAGAATCCAAGTGATTGGACAATTTGTCGACAAGAAACTAGTATACGAATAAAGCCTTGGTCCGCATTAGCAAAAATGGCCGAGAAGATTGAACAGAAATGTGTAGAGAGATTTCAGCATAATAGTGCCAAGGGCAGAGAGGTGATGGAGAGGATGTGCAAGTATTTGGAAGCTGAATCCAGAGGTATATCTATGTAGTTGCAGTGGTGTTGTCATAGTTTATCGTTTCAGGATCTACACTATTTTCGAAAGCCGTTGCTCCTTTTTAAGGCAAACTTAACTTCAGCCATTGTCATGGCAAGCTGTTTTGAAGATTACTTGTTACACCTAGTTCAACTTAGTAGAGAGTGGTTTTTGAGTTCATCATGTTGTTACTTTAATCTTCCACAGTGAAATCGCGAGGAAGTTCGCTGTATCTCAATTGTATAATCTGTGGTGGATGGTCTACAAAAACGAATAAAAACGAACAGTTGATTCAACAATAGGGAACTCCTGATTTTATATTTTTGATAGAACAATCTCTGATCTAAGGTTTTGAGTATATGGTTGAATAATGAAATTTAGCTGATGCACCTGTGGGCTGTGAGCCCCCGGTTTCTTGGTCATGATTTCGTGGTAAGACAATTGATTGTTCATCTCACTGTTCTTCATGTATTTGCTTGGTTATGCTGCAAATAACCCATAGATAAATGAAATAACCCATAGATTATGTCGACACTGGAGTATTGGAAAGTAATCACTTGAATTTTTATTTTGTTTTCTCATACTTGTAATACTAATCACTATTTTTAGTATAATATAATGTGGAGAAAGAAAGATGTGTTCACAATTCTAAAAATTAACTATCGAAAAAAGAATGAGAAAAGGAAAAAGAAAATTGTATTTGAATCTGAATACAAGCATAGTACATGTTGTATCAGATGATCTTAGATAAATCAAATCCACGATGTAATATTAGATGATTTATTTTTCATAAAATGTTGTTAAAATGTGGTTTTATATATACAAACTCCGAAGTACAAAATTAGCCTTAAGGATTCTATTTCTTATAATATTTCAAATTAATATAATTTAGAAATGAATTACTGTATATTATTTCAAGTCAAAGTCATAACTCAAAAATAGTTGACGATATAATAGTCTAGTTATGAATTATTAAAGCAGTTAGAAATTTTGTTGACATTTAACAGCCGTTGGTATTGAGAAATGGAAGTGTGATTAGAAGTCCAAAACAAACACCTCTCCAGAGTCCAGAGCCCGAGACTGCACTCATTTCTCGCACACCTGTAAAGTTGTGAATAAACCACTACCCATTTATTTGTTTGCCCGATATGTGTCCATTGTCGACCATATACTATTTCATTCAACGTGGTTAATGCTTACTTCATTTTTAATTATCGTTTTATAAGTAATATTTTATGTAGAAATACTTGATATAGTAAATTATACTTTTATATTCTCAATAAAACTTATAGTTATTTTTCTCATGAAATTTCGTCCAACCAAATTAGTTATATAGTTTTAAATAATTAAATTTATATATTAACTATACTTTTTAACTATTTTTTTATCTTTCTTAATAAATACTATGATATTTTTATATAGCACGGAGTATTATCTATTTGGTCTTAATTAATGTCATCCTTTTTTTTTTTGTAAATTAGCGATGGATTGAGTTTCGAACCCAGACCTTTTGGTCACTAGCAAAAGTCTTTTCCACTAAGCTATTCGATTAATTCTTAACTAATTAATGTCATCTTTGTTGTGCAAATATATAGTTATTTTTATTTTGCGTAATTATTATTTATTGAATATTGGTAAACTACAAACCCAATACAATAAACTCATTTAAAAAATCAAATTCATGAACTTTAAAGTATAAATTCAGGTGCTTCCAACTTGGACCACGATCCACACCAGCCACTCATCAGTGGAAAACTACAAATAGCACTTGTCCATTTTCTCATAACCTCCGTTTCTGTCTCTTTCATTTGCTTTATTCACTTTGCCGATCCATACTTCCAAGAGTCAAAGGCAACCCCCTCAAGCTAATTGCCCCTTTTGGTATGTTTGTCCCAAATTAATTGTCCATTTCCATCAAACTCACTATTTATTTACGCATTTGACATATATACGATACATGACAAACGGTTCTGCCTTTTTTTGCAGACACTTTGTTTGAATAGTGATCGAAATTTAATCCACGTGTCCCAAATTAATTGTCCAACTTCATGATTTACACTTTCTAAGATCGATCATCATATATAATATATTCAAGAGGAGGGTTCCAATATATATTTATTTTGCAGAGATTTGATAGTGATAAAAATGGTGAATATCGGAGATCAATCGACGGAGAAGAGGCCGAAGACGAAGATCGTGTGTACACTGGGTCCAGCATCTCGATCGGTCCCCATGGTGGAGAAGTTGCTTAGGGCGGGTATGAACGTTGCGCGTTTCAATTTCTCGCATGGATCTTATGAGTATCATCAGGAAACACTCGACAACCTGCGAACGGCCATGGAGAATACTGGCATCCTCGCCGCCGTCATGCTCGATACTAAGGTCTCCACTTATTGTCCGTTTTTGTTTTACTATTACCTTTAGTCCCTGATAACTTGATCGGACATACACTTTATCGAATCGGTGATTAAGGATTGTTTTAGATATGGACTAAGGAGTAACTTTTTTTTACTCCGTATTCGAGTCCATCCCGCATGTCATCAGAGCGGGTATCAACTATCAAGTCGGGTTTTCTGCCTGTATGAAGTCTAGTCGTTTGGTCGAGTATCGAGCAGGTATCGGCTTAACCGATCAAGATGTACATAAAAAGCTATATATGAGTTCGGTGTACATACAGGCAGATAAGCAAATTGATGAGCTAAGCTGTTGTGGTGTTTGCCTCTGCCATTTGCTGTTTATTGTTTCCATTGCATAATTGACTACACTAATATTAGTATCACAACAGTTTACCAAATGTGTTTGTGCTTCATGATTATTGATAGTCTTTTACAAAAACACAAAACAAGTGGGTTGCCAACATTGATAAATTTGTAGAACACATGGGTCATCTGAAACTTCGAATGCTACCGCTAATGTTAGTACTACAACAGTTTTGGACACCAGAAGATCTCTTAACTATCTTCGCCTTTGTATTATAACAGGGTCCAGAAATCCGTACAGGCTTTCTAGAAGATGGTAAGCCTGTTCAATTGAAACAAGGCCAAGAGATTACCATCTCCACTGACTACAACATTAAGGGCAATTCTGATATGATCTGCATGAGCTACAAGAAATTGCCGCAAGATGTAAAGCCTGGAATGGTGATACTATGTGCAGATGGCACTATATCTTTTACAGTATTGTCTTGTGATGTAGAAAATGGTAAGGTTCAGTGCCGCTGTGAGAACACAGCTCTTCTGGGTGAAAGGAAAAATGTTAACCTCCCTGGCGTTATCGTGGATCTGCCAACTCTGACTGAAAAGGACAAGGAGGATATAATGAAATGGGGAGTTCCTAATAAGATTGACATGATCGCATTGTCTTTTGTTCGCAAAGGTTCAGATTTGGTAGAGGTGCGCAAGTTATTGGGAGAACATGCGAAAACCATTCTTCTTATGTCAAAGGTATGTGGACATAAACCTTACTGTAATATGCTGTCTTTGACATTCATATGTTCAATATTAGATTATATAGAATCTTGTTATTCCTATTTTTGCTTCTTTCTTTTATCATCTTATTCTAGTTTTCATCCTCTAGATACAATTTCATAATTGACGAAAGAATTCTGCACTTTATTTTTACATATATGAAGGATCCTCCCTATGACTCAGTTTCTTTGCTCATATTGTATTTTTTTTGAGGATCGTAGTATATAGTTTATATCTTGGTAGTTGACAAGTATCACTATAAGATGCCAAAAATCAGTGTTCCTTTATGTCTTAAAAGAATATTGGATTTTATTATATGATAAACCAGAAATTATTGAATACAATGTTAGCTCATTCAATAATTAATCTAGTAACTTCTTATCGTTCGTCATCTTTCTTAAAACTCAAATTATCTTTTTTTTAGGTTGAGAACCAAGAAGGGGTTGCAAATTTTGATGAAATTCTAGCCAACTCAGATGCATTTATGGTTGCACGTGGTGATCTGGGAATGGAAATTCCGATTGAAAAGATATTTTTAGCTCAGAAAGTAATGATATACAAATGCAACATCCAAGGTAAGCCAGTCGTTACTGCTACGCAGATGTTGGAGTCGATGATCAAGTCTCCAAGGCCCACCAGGGCGGAGGCCACGGATGTTGCCAATGCTGTTCTTGATGGCACAGATTGTGTAATGCTTAGTGGTGAAACTGCTGCCGGAGCTTATCCAGAAGTTGCAGTCAGGACAATGGCCAAGATATGTATGGAGGCCGAGAGCACAATTGACTACCCAGATGTGTTCAAACGCATTATGAATAATGCTCCAGTTCCTATGAGTCCATTGGAGAGTCTTGCCTCCTCGGCTGTGCGGACTGCTAACTCTGCTAGGGCAGCTCTTATTTTGGTCTTGACCAGGGGAGGAAGTACCGCAAAATTGGTTGCAAAATACAGACCTGGGATGCCAATTCTCTCAGTGGTGGTGCCTGAGATCGAGACGGATTCTTTTGATTGGTCATGCAGTGATGAATCACCAGCAAGGCACAGTCTGATTTTTAGGGGATTAGTTCCTGTTCTGTGTGCTGGATCTGCTAGGGCCTCAGGTGAGGAGTCAACAGAGGAAGCATTGGAGTTCGCCCTCCAACATGCTAAAACAAAGGGAATCTGCAACGTGGGAGATGCAGTCGTGGCCCTGCATCGTATTGGAACCGCGTCAGTAATCAAGATCGTAACTGTCAAGTGATGATATTATTTTACATCTCATCATGTCCTATATATTTTCAAAGGGTGAGAAATGCATGTACGCATGTGTACTCTTTATTTCTTATTTCGGTCCATAGTTTTGTCTCCTCCACTTTTGGAGAAGAAGAAGGCATTAAAACTACTCCATATGATATGCTTATTCTCGTATTCTTCTTATGGTGACTAGTATGAATTAGGTCATAGTATTTTCGACATGGCGGAATATAACTATATCTAATCGATTTCCTTGAAGAATAAATTCCCTTATTTCCACCCTAAATTTCTAAGTTTTTTTTTATTGTCATTGCGGCATCATTTTTGACAATTATACAACAGCTCAATGTAGACAAGTTGAAGTTACTTGACCAAGTGGTAGTACTACCTTTAAGCATGTATCTCTTCTGTTCAACTCTCTACATAGTCAAACATGTCAAAGGAGGTGACGAGCTAGGCAAAGATGGACAACCATCTTTGTAATTCGATTTACGAGGATGGTAGATAGATTAACTACATTAATATTTCTCACTGTCTCTGAAGAAGCTTTCGTCTATGAGGGCCGGATGATCAACTATATAAAACAACTAAACGATTTTTTGAAGGATCACATATTGCTTGTTAGTTGTAAAATTTCACTTTGATTTAGTCTGACTTCAGATTTGAGGGTTCGATATAGCTTCCGGTTCAACAGTGTTGTACCATGCTATATTTGTTGGTGTTCTGGATGAGTAAAATGAGCTTAGAACGATCTCTATACAGTGCCGGCCCTTACCCATGGCCCGGGGCGCGATCGCACTAGGCCCCCGTTTTGTAGGGGCCTCAAAATTTTAAAAAAGATTATATATATTATTTTACTGATTTAAAAATAAGGAATTAAATTATATATTTAAAAATTATATTTATTAATAAATAGTGTTAAGTTTATAATTTTAGAATTGAAGAGTGATTAACTAATATCCATATAAAAACATTAGTATTAAAACTATATATGAACTCGGTTAACTATTAATATTATAATGTTGTTATTGTAATGTTAATAATAATAAAATTACGTAAAGCAAGCATGAAACATTATCTAATAAGATTAGGATAACTAAGAGTCAGAAGACAAAACCATTGTCTACTTAGTTTGCTAATACTCTTTTAGTCTTTCGATCTTTCCCATATAATATATTAGTTGTATAAGTAGAAGTACATAACAATCTGACTCATAATATGAGATTAGAATCAATGTAATACTATTATTTTAATTAAAATAAATCAGTTGATCCATTCGTTGAATTGATATCCGGTGAGACACAATACTTTGCCAATTTGAAAAATTAGAATAGTTTCATTCAATTTTAGGTGATATAATCCCTTTTTCTCTTGTTAATTTTTTATTTTATTTAATTTCATACTTTATTTACGTTCATTACTTAATTTTATAATTTTATATATTTAATTGTTTACTTATTTATTAATAATTGTTTGTCTATGTTATAATATGTCGTCTCACAAATATTTATCCGAAAACGGTAAAAGAAAAAAGAAAACGTGAAAATGAATTGGTTATATAACAAAAAGGAGCTCTTGAAAAATTCTATTCTAACAGTTTTTTTCTAGCTAGTGATCAATTAAATGAAAATTTTGCATCAAACAATGCTCGAAGATATTGTTTTGTGTAATCTTGTAATTTTTATGTTTCTTTAATGAATTAAGATGAGTTCTCAAAAGTTTAAGTTTTATTATGTATATAAAGACCCCAATTTTAATTTTCGCACTAGGCCTCGAAAATCTATAGACCGACCCTGTCTCTATAAATCTTTATTCCCAGCATGCACTGGTGATCACCGTAATCTTCAAGCCATAACTTCATTGAACTGACCTTTGTAATTATGCTTCACACTAATTATGTCTCCTTTCATAAAAGGTATGAAATAATCACATGATATTTCCGTTTCGATTCGATAGGTTTTTTCCAATTTTTATGTGGTACGATTCGGGTGAGAATTATTTCGGTTAAAATTGATGTCGGTTTTGGGAATAGATTTTTTTTGGTTTATTTTTATTTTGGACCCTGAACTATCACGTAAGTTTTAAATTGGACCTTGATACTATCTTAAGACTCATTTTGGACCCTATACTACGCTTTGTCTCATTTTGGACCTTAAAATGCCAAATAAAATTGGAATAAGGGCACATTTTAAAATAAATTTATATGTGGGTATATTTTATAATATTTTAATTACAAAAAAACCCCTCCTTCTTCCTTACCCCCGCCCTACCCCCACCCCCCTTACCCCCGCCCTACCCCCACCCCCCTTACCCCCTTCAGAATTTACAGACCGACGGATATTGTCATTAGCAGAAGTGAGATTTTGCAAGCATTCAGCTGCATATTCCTTAGATCCCAAGAGAATTCCACTATCTAGAAGACCAATCATCACTTTCACAATCCCTTCTTCCACGAGTGTTTGTCGCACATCGGGCACTGAAGAAATATTCTTCAAGGTACATGCTGCAGCGGACTGTGCAACATAATTTTGGGTTTGACATACATCAATTAAAGGCCTATTCCAATTACGGGGGTGGGGGGGGGGGTAAGGGGGTTACGGGTGAGATGGGGGTAAGGGGTAGGGGTAGGGGTGGGGTGTGAGGAAGAAGGAGGGGTTCTTTTGTAATTAAAGTATTATAAAAGATACCCACATATAAATTTATTTTAAAATGTGCCCCTATTCCAATTTTATTTGGCATTTTAAGGTCCAAAATGAGACAAAGCATAGTATAGGGTCCACAATGAATCTTAAGATAGTATCAGGGTCCAATTTAAAACTTACGTGATAGTTCAGGGTCCAAAATAAAATTAAGCCATTTTTTTTCTGTCGACCCTATTTCGATTGTTAATACGATATAGAAGGACCGCTACTACAAAGAGTATTACACCCTTGATCGTGAAAGATCGATTGCTTGTTGAAGCCCGTGAATTGCGTGAAAGTGAGATACCCAAAGTGGGGGGGGGGGGGGGTAAAAAAAATTTCTAAAACGTTCCTACATCAGTTCGGTTCAGTTTTTCGACTTTGAAACAAACAAAAAAAAATGCACAGTTTCATATTAAACATTGTCTCCACGTCCACATGAGGTCAAAAAACAAAATAAAAAATATATATGACAATTAAGCACATTTTAAGAAACACAAACTTGCTTATTTGCTCCCAAACTAAGTTTTTAAATTCTAATCATAGTTCACCGTCTTCCATATTATCTATGAATTGCTAGTGGTAGAATATTATTCTCGTCAGACTTAAATTTATAGGTGCTAACTTGCTCCTAAAAGGATTTATGTTTGGCTTTATAGTGCTAAATGTAACTTTTGAAGCAACAGTTAATACAGGTATAGGCAAAACATTTTTTGCAACTTTGACCAATATAAGATATTTCACATAATTTACTTTCGACCATGCTAAAATGTCAAGTGGGGAATCAATTGTCTCACAGAAAAGTTTTGTTCATTTGAACACTTGAGTTATTCGGTTACTTTTTAAACCAATAAGTTATGTAATAGTGTAATAATATATAAGAAAACATAAATATGTATAATTTTTTTTAAATATCATAAGTATAAATAGTTTTAAAATTGGTTTGGTTTATTCGGTTTCGGCCGCTTTTTGCTTAAACTGAAAACCGAATTTTTTTCCATTTTGAATTTTTTTCTCACATTTCGGTTCGATGTGATTTTCCTCAACCAAGTCGGTAACATTTTTTATTTGATTTTGTCGGTTTGAAGAGAACTGAAAACATCCCTAATCACATGACACTAACTACCTCCATGTACCTCTCCTTGAAGTACACGAATAAGGTAATTCGAGGGATATGTCTCACCTCTTCACCTGGTTAGGGAACCGGAAGTTTTCTTTTAACCACTCCAACACAAGGTCAGTCCTTATGAGAGTCACATCTACAGTGTGTGAAGAAACGAGATAATGCTTAGTACTCTATTTATTTATCAGTTGAGAAATACCACAATAACATTATATCCCCTTTTATCAGATTAATACCACTCTGGTCATCCAAAAAATAGTTACAAACAAGTTTTGTATTTTGAATTCGAACTCAAAATTCATTTTTATAAAATTCATATCATATTAATGAAAATATATCAAACGCTATTCAAAGCATCGAGTTTAATAATCTCGAAACTAAAATTGAGATTGGATAATTTTCGGTTTTTAAAATGGAGGAATATTATAAGTATCCAGTTATTTCATCTTTATTTTCGTCACTGTTTCAATTTGATTTAGAATTTTGACTTAACAATAAACTATATTCACTTTCACCTTATATTGATCTATTTAACTATTTCGTGATTGACGTGCAACATGTAACACACAAGTCTATAATTTCAAAAGTATGTTAAGTCTTTCGTTCAATAAAAAATGCGAAGAATTTCAAAGTTAAAAAAATGTTCAAGTTAAAAACTCCTCTAATTTCCTCATTATCAATAGAATCATATTTAATTATTTCGTGATTGACATGGAACATGTAACACACAAGTCTATAAAGTATGTTAAGTCTTTCGTTCAATAAAGAATGAGAAGAATTTCAAAGTTAAAAATGTTCAAGTTCAAATTAACTCTTCTAATTTCCTCATCACCATTATAATCGTATTTAACTATTTCGTGATTGACGTGCAACATGTAACAAACAACTCTATAATTTCAAAAGTATGTTAACTCTTCCATTCAATAGAGAATGGGAAGAATATCAAAGTTTAATATGTTCAAGTCAAGTTAAAAACTCTTCTAGTTTCCTCATTATCATTAACTTTTTCCCTACTCAGTTTTACCTGGACACAAATAATCTCAATGAAAATTACAAGAGTAAGAGTGAGCTAAACAAACCTATAAATTACAACCAGATATTGGTTTTATAATATAAACTTCACAACAATATCATCCTCAAATGATATAAGTATACAATAATAAGAGTATTTCGAAATAGTCTTATGAAATTCACCAACACTCCTTGTACATATTGAACAATTTCTTTTAGTTTTAAATAAACTCTTTTTTTTTTTACTTTTTTTCATCCAAAAGAGGCTTGTCTACCTACAATTTTTCAGAAGATGTAACGGCGGACTGCAAAATATGGCATTTGACATCTTTCCAATCTTAGTTTTCTCAGGTGTCCCACAATTACTGAAGTCAAGAACGCGTATCTCGTTCTGCAATGATGAACAAAAAGCGGATAAAATTGGCAATAGTTTCCAGAAGTTAATATTTACATTTATTAGGCATAATCAAGAGATCTCAGGATAACGTCAGCAAAGTGAGCTAAATGACACTTACCGATACACTGGAAGAAACATGTGATGGCTGCTCAAACTCACAATTCACTCTCTCATTGTTCTGTGGATCTACCTGTTCGATTCTGAGTCTGGAGGAGAATTTCTTCTTTAGTATGGTTTCAGGTGTTTCATCTCCCAGAACCTCCTTAGCATTTGCAAAAGCAGATGCAGCCTGTTCGCTTAACTGCTTCATCAATCCGATAGCATCATAGGTTTTGTCTTTAGGACTCACAAAAAGCCCATAATCCTGAAGTAATCAAGCAATCAAATGGAAGTCCATAATATGATTGATAGATAACTGGATAAGATTACACAGTATCATCTTATAAATAGGCATCTACATGACATATTTGTGTGCAAAGATCAACTTGAATATAACTTAAAGAACGGGGTAGGCTCAATGTATGTTAGAAATATGTTAATCATACTCGAATAACCACAAATGTGGTAAAAACACCTCAAATTTGATAGATGTGGGAGGTACCTCAATACTTATGTCAGTATCTACCCTTGATCCAAGCAGGAAAGGGCTTAGGAACCAAGGGGATTTCCATGCAGAAGGAGACTCGAAGTTTCGTCTGATGGGTGTTTCACCAAACCTATGGAGAAGACACAGTTAAATACGATAAACAGGCTCACCCATATTGTAAATGGTTACAAACATAGACCAAATAAAACTTAAAAGTGATCAATAAGTTTAACTAAATAGTCTTACATGCTAGTGTTTTCTGCACCAATACCAGTTTCCAGGAGTCCCATCTTGTCCCCCTCACACATAGTTGAAGAATCTGAGGGTAGCACTTTCTTCGTAACCAAATTACACTCATCCTTCATTTTTGACATGCCAGGAGAGAACATGGAAACAGATGTACCTTCAGACATAGATGTAACAACTGTTGCAGCTTCAGCTCTCTTTATCCCAGAACGCTCGGGAGACATAAATAGACACCTATTTACATCATGGTTCATCCCAGAATCCTGTTCCAGGAAAATTAAACGAGGATGTCGTCTATTAAGTACCTTACAAAAAGATATCATCATAACTTTAACAGGAAAAATTACAAGGGTAAGTCTACTTTTCCAGACAAAGATAGAATTAGATCCAATGTGATATCACTATCTTAATCTTCTCTTTTATGGGCTGGGATCGGTACAAGGAAAGATAAATGAGTTTAATCCAAAAGTCAATAACTGTTAGAATCCCCAAGTTTTTAACAACTTTTTGACTAAGCAATATGAAAGAGGAACTTGAAAACTCAGCAAGCATGCACTCTTTTTGTTCAAAACAGCGAGTGTAATGGCATACAAGAAAACTCACAATTTCAGCACAAGCAGTATATCTACCCTCTTCCTTATTGCAGTTGGCATCATCCTCAATTCTGTAATTTATAGCACAATTTGTTGCCTTAACATCAGAACCACTTATGTCAGACACAATGTCTTCACCATGATTCTTGTTTCTTTCGGCATCAACTTCACTTAGAGGAATCTTGGCATCTGATGATGTAATGCCCTTAATACATTTCAAATCTTTCCTTTCATCTCGCATACTGTCAGGAGCTCTATTTTCTTTATCCTCGGTATTGCCAACAGTTCTCTCAGTTTCTTTTGATGAGTTATTAACATCTACATTGGTAAAATCTTTGGGAAATTTAAAGTGTTGCTCCTGGTTTAGATCACTCTCAAACTTCTTTTCCAATCTCTTCGCCGAAATTGGGGAAACCAGATCACGATTTCGTTTCCTCAATATAGATGGTGTACATAAATAGGATTTGGAGGCGCTTTTAAGGATGGCATCAGGACTTTTTTCCCCACAGGGTGAGTCCCAGAACCTATTCACAGATGTCCAGAACTGTCTGGTACCAAGAGGGCTGAACTCCTGTAGCATATCTGAACCAGACTGTATAAGATCACAACATAAAAAAGGGATGTCCAAGCTTGGAAAACGAGGAGGCTGGTAACATAAATTTCCTGAATCTTTATGTCCATCATCTACCACTGAATCTTTACCCATAAAGGGTTGAGCATCATGAGATGACACAGATCCGAAATTATCAACATTAGCTACCTTAAGAGGATCAGTCTCCTGCTGCATGTGCCCCATTGCTTCATTATCTGGGGTGTTGTCATGTCCACCATAACTATCTGGAACAGGATCATGTTCTTGATTTTCCACTAAAAAATCATTCACATTAGTGATCTCGTGTTCCACGGGACCTAAAGGTTGTTGAGCATAAGAAGTGGTCAACATATCAGCGCCAAGTGGATAGCAAGAATGTGATGTGGAAGCCCTCTCTTCAGAGACTAGATACTTTGACGGTTGAAGTATAGGATCTGCAGACTGTTCACCCCCACACATACCTATGTTGGAACGAAAGCCTTCAGCAACCCTATTGGTGATAGATTGTTGAAGTGAAGAAGGCTGTGTGTGCTGGTTATTGTTACCATTCACGTCCTGCACAAAATGATCCAGATCCTGTGATAGCATATTAGATAATTCATCCAGACTGATCTGCCAATCGTCAACTATGGAAGTGTCCTGCTCGTTCATAGAATCGATGTCACTGATTGCCAACCCAACTAATCCATGAGGTACCTCAGGAACAATAAGAGAAACAGCTTGAGTATCTACTTGATAGCTCTCAGAACAAGCACTTAAGCAGGAATTTGGATTTTTAACATTGCATTTCTCAGCTGTTGTGCACTCCTCTCTTATGAGCACGTCACTTGTGGATTGGGAACCAACAAACGTTGAACCTTGACTAGATTGGCTGATCTCCTCCATTTGAACAGTGCCATCTTCATTTTTAGGCTGCACTTTGGAGGAGGAAGAATTAGATTGACTTTGATGACTGACCAAAGGTAGACCTTGACATTGCTGCAACAAGCCGGCTGCAATATATTGATCTATTTTCTTCTTGACAGAACTATTCCAATGATTTTTAATTGCATTATCAGTCCTGATGATAATAATCAAAAAATGATGTTAGGAAGCAAAAAAGACATGAATGGAACAAGCATCATGACTGCGACACCAAAATAACAAAACATCATTGAGGAGTGAATACTAAATTGAATTATCTGCTTCGGCATGCCTGATTCTGCTTATAAATTAACCTGTTTTGATAGATTTATTCCATGGAATCCTGATTCCACTATATGTCCAGATCATACAAATATGTTACGACTCTGGTAAAGAACCTTGGGACAAAACAAGTATCATTTTTCTTTCTACAAGTTGAGTTATAATACACTGTTTCCAAATGAAAACGATGAACCAGAGGACCTTCTGGCAAATGCCTAATCAATTGTTTACACTATCTCATATATATCATGAAACAATACAATTTCTGATGCATCCATTTCTATTTGTTATCAAGAATAGTGAGTTGTATCCTCATGTTTCCAATTCTATCCTTATTTCTAAGATATCTTAAAGATGTACATGTGGGCCCCTATGCCCCTAATATTCTAATAACAATAAGATTGTAAAGTTAGATTAAGTCAGAACTGCTCACTTATTTCTCTGTAAAGTGAGACAAAGGAAGCATTTCTTTCGTTTCGCTTTGGAACACCAGTTTAAATATAATTTGAGGTCCATCTTTTTCATAGGAAAATTACACTTTTTTAGTTATAAATTTAAATTGACTTATTTTAAGCATGCATGCTCACCAACTTCCATGTTCTTTTTCATCAAGATATGTGATCCGAATTTTCTCATCGACATATTTTATATTTTTACATGATTATCTTGATGCCAGATTTCGAAACAGCGATCTCATGAAAAATGACAAGGCCTTAGGGGTCATTGTAAAAGACAATTATATTGGATCCGATTCCTTTGTTTCTTCTGTAACTGTTAAGTAGTGTTCCGATAGAACATGAAAATACCTTCCGGGCAAGAATTTCATCAGCTCTGCCCATTTGTTTCCATAAATTTGGTGAGCCTGGATCAATGCTAATTCCTCTTCTTGAGTCCAAGCTTCCTTGTTTATCACAGGATTTAAATGATTGTGCCACCTACAGAGAAGGTAAAGTAAGTAATAAACTGCTGATGTAACGTGCAATTGCCAACAACAAGCAGTTGACACCAATTTAGCTGACATGCCATTGCAGGCATTTGTTAAGTAAAATAGGTGGAAGGTTCACCACAAAGCTAATATGGTGAGAGAAAGAGTATTCTCTAGGATAGGGTAAAGCCACCTAGGCACACTTTCTAGTTTCTATTACAGAGTCGATGTTGTATTTCTATTGCAGACATAAAACTCTTGGAAGTCTAAGCCTCAAAAGTTGCCTATGATGGATGGAATCACTTCACACAGAAAAAAAACGTCCAGAACAAATAATTATTTAGTGGAGGAATTTCAGATCAGATCGGCAGCACAATCAGAATAGATTTAACCGTTCATTACCTTTCTCGACATTGCTTTCCAATCCGTCCTGGTAAAGCCTGGGCAATGGTTGACCATTTCTTTGGCCCTATCTTGTTCACCATTTGAACTATTATCTCGTCCTCCTATTTCACATGGAAAGTAATATTAGGTCATGATAGATCCACAAAGAACAACAAAATAACAGATCTTACTTCTTTTGACCAGGGACCTTTCACAAGCTCTGGATTCAACACTTTCTGCCATCTGTGTAAGCACTGTACATCTGTCCGGTCCTTGAAGCATTCCGCTGCATCAACAGCAACATCAAGTCAAAACACCGACTTAGGTCCATTACAAGAATACTAATCCCTGGATATTTAGGCTGGTTGAACAATAATTCAGCTCATCAATCCGCAAACAAAGCAAAATTGAGCAACAATAAATGGACACAATTTTGCTAGTAATTGTAACAAAACTCACATAAAAGGCTATTGCTCTATTCTATTTTAAGCAGTAGAAAGTGGACACTCTGTGACACAAATTATGGTACAGAAACTAGCAAGAGATGCTTAAAAATCAATTTAATTAATATTTTAGAAAGAGAATATGACACAAGAATTTGCAATTACTTCAGCTTTGATTCATTCAAAGTCTAATGTCGATTATCATCAGACTAATTATACATTCAGGAAGGTGAATCCAAGAAACCACATGTATTTACGAACAAAAGTATGGTACCTATCTTTTTCCAGTTTTTTCCTTTAAAACGTTCAACAGCCTGACGCAAAATTTCATCCTGTAAAAGTAATACTGCATATTAGTATGGATATTTCACTTACTTAGTATGCTCTTGTTCTAACTAATTGTTCTGCTAGAGGAAAGATATACTGAGTATAATAGTAGCGCATGTTCTTGGAAGATGGGCAAATGCATCCATCGTCAGGACCACTCATTTGAATGATTGACAAAACAATAATAATTATTAAAAGGTAACAAACTATAAACAGAAAGATGTTGAATTAAGTAACAAAAAACAAATGCAAAGGTACAGACCCCCAATCCCAGTCAATAAAATTTCTGACAAACCTAGTATCAGTCTCTAAAATCCGTTCATATGTATGAGTATCATATATCTGTTTGATCATAATATTTCTGGAACTTCAGATCTTTTATTACTATTAGACGGGCATGGGAGGTGAAAACAAATTGATAAGAGGTATTAAAGGTGTAAAATCATTTGTGATGTCAAGCAAAACCTTACAAATTTACGAGCAAAATGTCTATACCTCCTCCAGAGTCCATTGTCCTTTCGTTGAACGCCTTGTTGGACCACTGGTTCTCCTATCAAAGCATAATAATATTTATTTTATCAGTATTGGTGTTCTATGTTTGTCCAATGATAAAACTCTCAGTACCAATTTTATGTAGAATGTTGAAGGGGAGTATTTAAAGCTGCCCCTTAAATCATGTGTCGTGCCAAATCCTTCTTTCAGAAAGTGAATACTTCAATAGATTTTGATACAACACTCTAAGCACTTTTAGGAAATATGACAGACGAAGTGATACACTTCGATATTTGTACATCTTTTATTTTTTAAATCTAAACACCATGCTTCAAATATATGATTAATACAGGAGCTCTTATGTTTTCTCCTAACGATGCATTTTTACCTTCCTTTCTTCAAGAATTTCAGTGCTATCATACACATTGTGGCCGCTTATCAATTGCAAAACTACTTCTAATATTTCCAAAGTTCATTCTAAATTGGTCATATTTATTAACTATTATGTTAAGTCAAACAGTTCCTTCTGCTCTTGTGTTGGAGGTAAGATATTATGGAATTTGAACAAGTGACAACAATGAGTATGAACTACATTTGTGCTTATGTGCGAAAACGAATTCTAAATATTGACTTCCTTCCCTGCTTGCATCAGGGACAAAGTGTATGAAGGGGGTATAGATATTTTCATGGTTCCTCCAATAGTTAGTCTTCTTCAATTTCTGTTCTTTAAATATAATTTCGATAGTACATGGGGGTAATAAATCATAATTAGGATGACATAATTCAGTATTTCCCCAAACGATTGATCATATTTAGTTTTCCTTTCTCTAAAGCTTAAATTAGCAAAATAAACTATGACGAAGGGCATCAAATGAGCAAAAGTCTGATAGGGCGAGTCTTATAGGGCGCTACCGTACTAATAATTTGACGACAAATTTGTATAAGGTATAAACTTAGTTGTTAGATTTATTTTCACCAACAAAGTTTGTGATCCTGAATCTATTTTTGTAGCTAAAATGCAATTCCACATTTACCAGCACAAATCTATACAAAACATTATATCAAAGTTAAGATTAACGGACAATAGATCAGCTGTAGGACTGAGAAACACATGCCTAATACTTCACAGCTGTCAAACATTTAACGACACTAGTTCCTGTTCAAATCAATCAACTCGAATGGAGAAAATGATAGTCCTATGGTATTGCATATCTAAGATACAAGGTCGAAGCAGATAACAGAAGAACTAAAAATACACAAGTGGAAGAACAGACAAGAAAAAGAAACAAGGAGCAGAAATTACCCCTGTAAAGGACGAGCTCTCTGCACAACCTCTTTAATGCTTTGCGAAGACGTTCCATCTATCCTATCACCTTCCATGTATGTTTGACTGGAGAGAGAAATTGCATACCCAATTCCCACACATCTGCTATTCTATCCAGAGTGTTTTCACAAGAAATCTGTTTGTTACCAAATGAAATCAGCAAGCAGAAACAATTGAAAAGACTGAAGGCTTGGGAAGCAAGAGATATTATCTGCAGCACAGTTTCAAAATCCAGTCTACATCGCCATCTAGTTCAAATTTATGTACAAAAAAGCACCAAGAAAGTACTTAACAAATCTTGAATAAGAGTCTAATTGTTTAATCATCACATTCATATGTTGAATACGTTTCGGATTTCTAGTATTTATGACATTCAAGTCGAGTAAAGAATATTATTGTTATATATGCAACAACAATGCCGACCCCACTTGGTGGGACAAGGCTTGGTTTATTTATGCAACAACAATAAAAAATTAAGAAATATGCAGAAAGTGTATCTCGGATAAAAATTCTACCTCGATCCTCACACGAAGATCTTGACACACCTGGTTTCCCCTTTCTAGTAGTTTCCTCCAAATACAAAGGATAATTCCTTTCTTGAAAGAAAATTGACTCCTTGGTAACTCATGTGTCTTATCACATTTATCCTATAACAAGCTCGCAAAGCAGATCAAGATATATTCTGCAAATTATTAAGCCAAAACACTGTGAATAAAATTGAATCTTTACCAGTTCTTGAAATCAATATGATCAAATACCATATAGAAACTCTTAAAAAGGAATGCCACATCAATCTATTAAAAACAAGATCTCTTTTATTGAGAATGATTCAGAAGACGCACCGGCTTAATCACACAAACAAAACTCCAATTAAACAAAAAAACCCAAAGTAGTATGTAATAATTCTTGAATAGGGAAAAAAAGTTACGCTTTGAAAATTTCGGCCTTGGAAATATATACACCCACTTAATCATCTAATCCACATTCACTTGACAAAATGTATATCAAGAATAGACATTAATTACCTTCAATCTGAATATCACAATTTCATTTCTTAACAAAGTAAGTAATTCTAAAGATCCGCAACGAGCAATGGGTTTCCAAAACAATCATCCTACTAAATACAACAGCAACTTAAATCTAAATTTTATAATCTTACATTGATTTCCAAAAACACCAAAATTGGAGAACCTCTTGTTTGGAAAACAATTCCTTGTCCCAAAACAGAAGTTTATCCTTCAACAACCCATCACAACTTCACACAAATCACCAATAAAAATCGGTTCTTTGAACATCCCAAACTAGTACTCCGTATGCAATAATTCTTGAATTAGAAATCCAACTTAATAATATAAATATATATTATTCACATCCAATTAAGTAAATCGAATATCAAAATCAGATATTACTATGATCCACTACTAGAGTTTCCTATAATTTGAATTCTTGATCTAGTGAACAATAATTGTAAAGATCCACAAAACAAAAAAACACTGAAAAATCATTTAACATGACAATAAATTTGGGATTTTAACTAATAATATACAAAATCGCATTGATTTGAAGTTGGTCAAACCTGATGAAGAAGATGCGTGTTGAATAAAGAGACCAACGAATTCAAATGGTGTGATGTTTGAATCTCTTCGGCTAGTTTCTTTTCTTGATTTTCATGTTTTTTTTCTTTAAACAGGCCCAATACGTTACTTAGATTTGTTATGTGGGTCGGTTTTGTTATTATGGGCCGGTTCTGTTGGACACAATCACACAACATTCAATTACAATATACAATATTACTACTATTACTTTTGAAATATATTTTTTGGTCAAATTTTAATATTTAATATATCATTTATTCATTCAAACTTGGATGCATATATTAAATATGATATTTACAACTTGACCATTGGATCGTAACCATCGGTTAAGTAAACTATGTATTCACGAATGAAACTAGGGACAGAGGGCATACTGATTTCTGAGACTTCGGAGACATCATATAAAGTTGTTATGAAATATACAAAGATTAGTTAGAGTGGTTGATAAGGGGAGGAAGCACACTGATTTTTAATACTTTAGATCCACCTCAACTTTCATTCTAGTTTAGTCTCTAAATGTGCTAATATTTTGATTCAAAAAATGGCTCTCCTTTCACTATCCTTATGAGTTATGATGATGATTCTATTCTATTGTAAACTCCATTCAAATTTAATTATAGCATAGATAGAAAAATATACCAACCTATCCCATGAGAACTTCAACATTTTTATGATTGATATTAATCAATTTTTATATAAATTATATCTAAAATTATTTGAGCGAGGACTAAATGTATTGAAATATCCAATCAATCCACCAAATCTTTTTAAGAATTGATAACATTAGACACTTTAAGACTAACATAGGTGTCTTCAAACTCATTTAATCATTTTAATCGATTTTGTATATTTTATTTCCGAAACTTAAGTCACAAATATTACAGTTTCATAATATATAGCAAGTACTATAAAAATTAATAGAATTAATTATATTTACATTTTTTTAAATAGAATTTTATTAAAAAAGTTTTGCATCCAAAACCAAAAACGTCACTTAATATCCTAATGAAGTACAATAAAATCTCTACATATTAATAAACTCCCTAAAATAATAAATTTGTAAAGCCCCGACTTGGGCTACAAATTAAAAAAATCGATAAAATAATAAGATAATACTTAAAGAAATTCCTTTATAATATTATGTCCCAATAAAATTATAAATTAATAATCCTTAGAAATTGAAATAATATTATTACAATTCGTTTAAAATATGACTCTATAGTAGTTTATTTTCTTATTAAATTTCAAATCATTTTGGAGTTCATCTCTAATTTTATGTAATGTACGTTGAATATAGTACGTAGAGAGGTAGTTATATATATTTTTGTAGGATAGATGTACCGAAATATATTTATTTGATTTCAATTTAATGTCTCAATAACTTAATGTATAATACGCTAAATATATATTAATAATATCATTAAACTTTTCGTGTTAATAAACTCTACATATAATTATGCAAAAACTCTTTATCTCATACAAAAATTATTTAAATTAATAAATTATTAATTTATGGAGAAGTTAATAACTTTCTAAATTAATAAATTTGAACGGTCCCAATATTATTAATTTATATAGATTTTACTCTAGATAATTAGTTAGTTTTAATTTTGATTACTTGTTTGGCATTAACACCCTCGTTCTCTTGGCTGCAACCTGAATTTCTCAAACATTTATTTCATTGCAAAACCGATGAATTCTCATAATCTTCATCATCAAAATTTGCCTACATTCAGATTACATAATGTTTATTCTTTATCTCATTCACCCTGCAAATCAATTCCTGTGTATTCTTCTGGTGTCCCAAAATTGTTGTCACTTCTTTCTTGCTCCCATCGGTTCACTAAACCTCCAAATTATCCATTCACTACAAACATCAATAAAACTTATCAATTTTTGCACAATACCCAAAACCCATTTCGTATTTCCTGCAAATTTAATGATTACAATGATTCAGGTAGTTATAAACACTAAATTTTGGTCTATGTTCATTTGGGTACTTGAAAAATCAAATCTTTATCTGCTTACTTGTTACTGTAGCTAATAATTTGTATTTCATTTTGTGATTAATTGAGTATTAGTAAATATGATAATGTTAAGGGTGTTGTGTGGAGTTATACGCAGAGACAAAATTAGAAATGAAGTGATTTCGATAGTAACGGATGATTTAATTGAGAAATTGTGGGAGAGCCGTTTGAGATGTATGATCATTTGAGAAGAGGTAAAGTATGTGCATCATTCAGAAAATAAACTTGATTGAAGACGTGGTATTCGCAGAGATTAGGCTTGGTTTGGTTTCTATAACTAGTGTATCTTTATTTGTACTAACTGTGAAAGTAATATCATTAGAATTAACAGCAACTGAAAACCCTTTAGTATAAATGCTTAAGGAGTCGCGATTTAGTACAATTACTGAAGCTTGGTAAACCATTTCAGAGAATTTCGTTTGTTCCAGCTTAACGGGGTTGGTTATCTTATTATTTGTATCGCTTGGATTATACTGTTCATTGAGGAACCTCATTTTCTATTGAGAGAGGCTTTCGCGAGAATCTTGATTATGTATACGAGTGTAGGTCAATGGGATCTTGTCTTTGGTCGTTCATTTAGATATTCAAATGCATTCATTTAGTATCTCATCATGAACTGATTGGAGTTTGTTAGAAGCATACATTGCGATACTCAGCTTCCTACTATTGACTGTCCCCCCCTCACAGACACACACACCCAAAAAAAGGAAGAAGAAGAATCAAATTAAATTATTTGTTTAGCAGCTGCTTGTATAATTTAGATTGAGCACTTAATCTTAATGCTGCAGGCTCACCATATGGTATAAATCTAATTTTGTTTGAGCATTATCACTTAGTATAACATGTTTTAACTGTTACAAAATTTTATTATATTTATGTCAGATATAACATCACAACTGGAACTTGGGAAGCCTGGAATGAAAAGGAAGCCTGAGAAGCGTGTGAATGGAATATTCTGGATTATACTCTTAAACCTTGGCATATTTGCTGCAGATCATGTTTTCCAGGTTTTAACAAAAATCTCTTGGTCATTTTTGACCTTTTGTGTTTTCTTTTATTTCCCAGGCCGAATATATTCTTAATAATAAATCAAGGCACAAAAGGATCAAGCTGTCCCTTAGATAGAGTTTATACATTTTACGCATTCAATTAAGGCGCTCTGTTACGTATGGTTAATTATTCTTGAATTATTCAAAGATTGGCGCAAAATGACCATGAGAAGCCTACTTAAGATCTATTACGACCTTGCTTCTATATTTGGAGAGTGGTCGTTAATCATATTCTAAATCATTTGAATTAAAAAGTTAGTCAGTAATGATTCATCATGTACAATTTTGGCAGCTGAAACGAAACTTGCAACCTTTCAGGTTCAGAGCATTAAATCTTTGTATCTGTACCACAATATGCCTGCTTGGTACCAGTTTGTGACATCAACATTCTGTCACTATAATTGGTGAGCATGGTCTTTCTTCGGCTGTTTAATGTGATTTTAGTATCAACCTCATTCTTACTTCCTTCTTATCTCTTGGTGAGGGCGAGGCGCATCCTCTTGTTTTTGGGCGTGTTGTTTTGTTTCTAACTTTTTCCTCCACCATCACAGGGAACATCTCTCTAGCAATCTCTTTTTCTTGTATATTTTTGGTGAGGATATCTACCTATTCCTTGAAAACCATTGAATGTTATCTACTTTGAGCTAATTATAATTATAATTAATCTACTTTTCCATCCAGGAAAACTTGTTGAAGAAGAAGAAGGAAACTTTGGTCTATGGCTTTCTTATATAGTAACAGGTGCAGGAGCAAACTTGGTCTCGTGGTTGCTTCTCCCCAGAAATGTCGTTTCAGTTGGGGCATCTGGTGCAGTATTTGGACTTTTTGCTATCAGTGTCCTTGTGAGGGTAATGCACTTTTTCTGCATTGATTCCCACTCATCGTAACATGCCTATCGTCTATAATTTAATTGGAAATACTAATATTCTCTGTGCAATTGTAGATGTCATGGGACTGGAGAAAAATTCTTGAAGTTCTTATATTGGGTCAGTTTGTTATAGAAAAGGTAACTCCGTTCTCCTGTTTTACACTTTCATCATTGTTGAGTTCCTTCTTTCCTTTTGGAACCTGTAGGCAATATTGATAATGCGTTCTATGTCCAAAAGTTCCTGTGAAGTGATATTGAGCATGTTACTGTCTCTTTTTAACTCAGTGTGGTCTAGGAACTTGATCGTTTTACCACATGAAACTATGAGCATATTATAGATAGTGTTCATAAATTTATTCTTCAAGTCATCATGAAACAAAATAATGTGAGGCCAAAGTGGGAAGATATGTTCATGTGGTCTTATATTTCCTGATTCATATGTATCACCATGTGGTCTTTGTTTGCTGATGTCCCTCCTGTTATACCAGGTTATGGAGGCTGCTCAAGGTTCATCGCAGTTGGCTGGTAATTTTCGAGGAGTCAATAGTTCCTTGATGAATGTTAATCATTTAGCACATCTTTCTGGTGCGCTTGTTGGTGTTGTTTTGATATGGCTTCTTAGTAGGGTTCCTTCATCAGATGACAACACATCTAAAACGCACGGGAAATAGAATGATTCATGTGTGCAAATTACAATTACATAACCCGAAAGGGGCTATCTTAACCATGTTTGTACAACACCCTAACAAGTACTCCTATATTATACTTGGCATATATTTTAGAGTCCAAATTGCATGTTTGTGTGGAATGTGAGAAATGCTAAGGTCTTGATTTTGGTTTAAGATGTTGTGAGGTCACATTTCCTTTAATAGGGCTTTTGAATTACTCTTAGCAGCTGTATAAAAGAGGTGTAATTACTTAATGTTGCGCCTGGTTTTAGTTGAGATGTCATATTCATATAGCCGACTCCACTTAGTGGGATAAAAGCTTAGTTTGATTTGGCTTGTTTTCACATTCTTGCAAGTGAAGCATCTTCCAAGACTCCACCGTGTCTCACACTCTCCTCGACCCCAATCTTTCTCCTAATAGCTTCCACACTCTTCTCACCATCACCATCAATAATCACTAATCACAGCACAATGTACAACATTTACACCAAAACGTACAGCGTCTGAAACACAATGTACAACCTTCATTTACCAAACCACCTCTCTTCCAACACAAACTCAACAGGAAGACGACCTTTACGGAGATACCCAAGTACCACTTTCACTATACAAGCTATTTATCCCACCAGAAGCTGAGATTTAGTCGAAAATGGGGCCCTTGAGTAGTGCAAGAATCTTGAATGGGTCGAATATGGTGTTGGGAAAGTAATGTTAGAGATGCTCGGATTGTGTTAGCTGAGTTTGTGGACAGCAGTGTGGAGGTTCGAGTAGGATTGGTTAGAGAAGATAAGAAATATTTACCTTTTGAATCGTATTTTGTTGACCATAAAAGTTAAAAGGTACCAATCATTTAGGAGAGTAATTATGTAATATTACAAAAGTGTCCCATATGTGAAATTAAAAACCATTGCACACTTCTAATAATTGTAGTATAATTTTTTTGTTGCTCTTGTGAGAATATTGCACTTTGGGGTTAGCTCACCCTCGCGGGATCGCGACCCTTTGTCACGGCCATTGTAGCACGTGTGTATGCGTATTTTAATGTTAAAAACAAGTTGAAGAACATCCGTAAACATAAAAAGTAGTATAGAAATACATAGAAAATAATGTTCCCTCTATCCCTAAATGATTGATACATTTTGATTTTTTTTGGTCAAACTTTACAAATTTTGCTCATTAATTCTCATTAAACGATAAGAAATAAAATAGTTTTACTCAATATATATTTTTTGAAACATTAACTTTTGATAATTTTTCTGCATATAAAATAAAAGATACTTACATTTTAAATCATGTTTTGTTGACCATGAAAAATCAAAATGCATCAATCATTTAGGAATGCAGCACGTGGAGGGAGTATATACATTAAACCATTAAAACGAAAATCAATTGATAGAGACAACACACAAAAAATCTTAATATAATATTGAGCACATGAATTATTCATTCAAACTTTAGTACATTTTATAATATGATATTTACAACGTGTCAATTATTATTAACATGGGCACATGGCCATTGGACCATAACCAATCAGTCAAATAAGGTATGCAATGTGCTAATAACAATGTAACGGCTCGTTCTAATAAACAATAATAGTAATAATAATTAATAAGGCTTATTTTGGACCCTAAACTATGACAAAAGTTTTATTTTGGACCCTAATACTATCCTAAGACTCAAGTTGCACCATATATTACGGTTTGTCTCATTTTGCACCCTAAAACGTCAAATATGATGGAATTTCGTTTTAAAAAAGGGCAAACTCGGAATACCACATATATTAAACTTTTTGGGTACATTGTACAAATAACAAAACTTATAAATTAAAATAAACCTTACATCTTCATCTTCTCCATCAAACCCCTTACCCTCTTCATCTTCTTCACCAAACCCCCACCCCCACCACCACCCCAACCTTCTTCTTTCTCCAACCCCAACCTACATCCGTTGCATCTTGTATTTATAAACTTACATATTAATGATTGAGTATGGAAAATTTTGAGTTTATTTAATTTTGTTAGATGACGTAATGAGCGATTCCATTTTAGTTGGAGTTGGTATCTATAGTATAATGAATATTAAAAGTTTGTTTCTTGATAGACTTGGGTTATCCAGTAAAGTTTTGGTTGAATTTGTTTGAATGGTATGTTAATCTTGCTTTGCTTGACATATTTGTTTTATTTGGTTTCATTTTTTGTTAATGTGTCGATTACAATTTGTTTAAAGATCCATCTTTTATGATTTGTATTACTTGGGGCGATGTGGTTTGTTGTTAGTTAATGATGGTTTTTGGTGTAAATGGTTTTTGGTGCAGATGGTATCGGGTTTTTACTGAATGATGGATGATTTGTTAATATGATAAATCATCATTATAGATATAATACTCATTTGAAATGAATTGGGTTGTTGGAAGTTTGTGAGATATATGTGCAGAAAGATGAAGGTTGGGGTGTGATGGTGGAGATTGGGGTTGATGAAGAAGATGAAGTGGTGATATTTATTTTTAATTTAACAAGTTTTGTTATTTGTAAATTATGCCCCAAAAGTTTAATATATATGCTACTTCGAATTTGCCCTTATTTTAAAACCAGATTCCATCATATTTGGCATTTTAGGGTCCAAATGAGACAAACCGTAGTATCCGGTCCAAAATGAGTCTTATGATAGTATCAGGGTCCAATTTGAAACTAACGTAATAGTTTAGGGTCCAAAATAAAAATAAGCCTAATAATAATGTGTGCGACTCTTCTTCGATGCGACCCTATCTAAATAATAATAACCTCTGATGTCTCTATCATGTGATAGGAATTCGGATGTATCAAATTAAATAATTAAGAAAAAGTGGCAGGTGGAAATGAGTAAGGAATAAGCTACTAATGAGGTATCATTTGTAATACGAACTTTAATACTATAAATAATAGTGTATACCATCGATCAAATCACCCTAAACAACAATCCTTATAAGCCTTTTATTTTCAAGCCAAGCAACAACAACAAAAATGAAGTTGACAATTGATAACTCAAAAATCCTCAAACCTTATTATGAAGATGGTGTTACACCACCTTCAACCAATGATTATATGCCTCTTACCGTTTTTGATAAGGTCAATTATGACACCCACGTAACTTATATATTCGCGTATCGACCTCCAACTCCAACGAATGCAATCCTAGAGCTTGGCCTTCGTAAGGCGTTGTCGGTTTTTAGGCCGTTCGCTGGAAGATTCAGTACAAACGAGAATGATGATCCTATCATTCTTCTCAATGATGAAGGTGTCAAGTTTGTCGAGGTAACTGTGGATGGCTCGTTGGACGAAACAGTATCCTTCGAGCCATCCCCTGATTTGAAGATGCTTCACCCCAGCACAGAAGGGGTAGATGATTTGCTTCAAGTTCAAATCACAAGGTTTAGTTGTGGCTCAATGGTGCTTGGTTTTGTAAGGCACCATTTTGTAGCCGATGGACAAGGTATAGGCAACTTTTTGGTTGCTTGGGGGCAAGCAACCAGAGGAGTTGATATTAGTTCGGTACCATTTCTTGATCGAAATAATGTCTTCGCCCCTAGAGAGCGTCCTCAATTTGATCAATTTGAGCATAAAGGGGTTGAGTATATGAGCAAAAAGTTGAACTACACTCAATCTGAAAATAGGATTCTTGAAGACCAAATCATGGTTCATAAAGTTCGTTACTCTAGAGAATTTCTTGCCAAACTCAAACTCATTGCTTCATCAAAACTTGGTGATGAAAAACGACCTTATAGCACATTTGAGAGTCTAATGGGACATGTATGGCGAACCGTGACAAAAGCTCGTGGACTAAACGAGGACGAAACCACCCACGTGAAGTTGTCTGTAAACGGGCGCATGAGGCTCAAACCAAGTCTCCCAAACTATTTTGGCAACTTGGTTTTGTGGGCATTGCCAACTTCCACCGTGAAAGATCTTACAAATGAGCCGTTGTCCTACGCGGCTAAGGCAATCCATGATTCCGTTGCCAAGATGAACGATGAGTATTTCAGATCGTTCATCGATTTTGCTAATTATAAGGTTAAAACAGAGGACCTTATTCCCACGGCAGATGTGACTAAGCGAATTTTAACTCCAAATGTGAATGTTGATAGTTGGTTGAGGTTTCCGTTTTACGACTTGGATTTTGGGACAGGTCGTCCGTTTGCTTTCATGCCGACGTACATTCCGGTGGACGGGTTGATCTTCCTTCTGCCAATATCACCAGAAGATGGAAGTGTTGATGTAGTTGTGTCTCTTTTCAAGGATAAGCTGGAAACATTCAAGGAAATCTGCTATTGCATAGACTAGCTCACTAGTATTTTTACTACACACACTATATGGCAACATTTTCACTATTTCTTTTTCACCTATTGTTGTTGGATATATTCTCATCATGTATTCCTATTATGCCCTCTGATCATCATCTTCTCACTCACTCACTGTTAAATTACATTGTTTGTAATGAGTGTGGTTAATTAAAAATGGACTTTGTTTGATCACCACATGAATAGTATATATAATGATTTACTTATTTTTCCTTTGGTGTTATAGCCTCCATCAACTCTATGCAATGAGCTTTTGTTTATACATTTATTTCTTTTGGCTTTTATAACAAACTTGTGTCTTTTGTCTGGAGGATTTTAATCTGGACAAAGAAATTTTCGTGCGAACAGTTGATGTTATTAACTGTCGTAGATTTTTATGATAGGTTTATATAAGTAGTGTATTTTACAGGATCACGTTCTGCTTTCGCCTTATATATATGATGTCGATTTTAATGTACGTAAAACGACCAACTCTGGTATTAGTATCTGATGAGGGCCTTCTTTTATCAAGAAGAAGACCCCCATTTTGGGTAAAAGGCTTCAAAGCCCAAGGCTAGCCCAAGGGAATGTAGTCACATTTTGGTGAAAGAAGGTTTGGCTCAATCCTCACCTTCCACTTGTCATCATCTCAAGGCTTCAAGACCAAGGCCCTTGCCTATAAATACTCACTCATTTCCACTTGAGAGAGGGTTGAAAATATTTTGGTTGGTAAGAATTATCTCACACACAAGGTAGAAATTCTTACTTGGCCATATTAGCAAATATTCCGATATTTCATATACTTCAAACACCCCTTTAGAATCTCTCCTTTTATTCCATTCTCCTCTAGTCACTCCTTTGATCTCAACTTGATCGTCGGAGTGGCCGCGGCCTAGCCAGTCGTGGCCTTAGGTACCCGGAGCTGGAGCATTCAGGAGGAGATTCTACGAGCAAACATCCACCACCCGAAGCCATGGGACACAGAAGCACTTCCCAGGAGGTGTCTAGGAGTACTTCCATCTTTGTAGAGGTTCCTAGGAGGCCTAGGACGGGATCTCACCTCTACCCAGGACATCCAGGAGCCCTTCCAACTCCTGCAATGGCCCAGGGACAGGAGGCTGATCTCCCTAGACCTTCCATTCCATCTAGGGTGGAAAAGAGACAGGAGTCCCCCATAAAACACAGGCCAGGCAAGGAGCCTATGGAGGACCCCTTTGAGGTGGAGAGCCTTCTCAGGAAAAAGCTACCACATCAGTATCTCTTCTACTTGACGCTAGCATTCTTGCGAAGAAGATTGATCTTTGATTAAGCGCAGTGGCTGGGAATGGGATCGAGTCAGGCTATCTAATTTTCTTTTGCTTCTGAAATTTATTCTTGTCATTTTTAAGCTAAAATATGCAAATTTATTGTGTACAAAATGACTCACTCTAGCGCTTTTTTATAAAATGTGATTTTTTGAATTTTCCAGGGGTAATTTAGTCATTTTCATACCATTTTGAGTTTTTACATGGATAAAATGTGATTGAATAATTGATGTTGGAATTAAAATTAGAGTAGGTAGTGTTAAAATGGTAAGAAAATGACTAAATTGCCCCTGTAAAACTCAAAAAATCACATTTTATCAAAATAAATGCGAGAGTGAGTCGTTTTGTACACAATATCCAACTAGATGATCGAAAACAGTCAAACTTAAAACACAGTGATCGAACACATAATTTTCATAAACGGGAGTGATCGGTGTCATTTGCCCTTATTATTAACATGGCCATTGGACCATAACCACTCAAGTCAAATAATATAGGCAATGTGCTCATACAACGGCTAGTGCTATTGTAAAGTAAGTATGAATACTTTACAGTTACTTTAAATACAACAATAAGTTAATGATAAAAGTTTCCTTAAAACGTCAATCAATAATGATGCAAATGGACTAATTAGTTTTGATCATCTTTGTTGCCTGCAAGCTCACTTACCCTTTAATTTATTTCACAATGAATTCTCTTAATCAACATTATTTGCATACATTCAGATTACATAATGTTTATTCTTCATCTCATTCACCCTGCATATCAATCCCTCTTTATTCTGCTTCTGTCCCAAAATTGTTGTCACCTCTTTCTTTCTCCTATAGGTTGACTGAACCTTCAACTACAAACCTCAATAAAAAAGATCAATTTTTTCACAATACTCAAAACCCATTTCGTATTTCATGCAACTTCAATGATTCAGGTAAATATTCACACTAGAGTTTGCTCTATGTTCATTTGGGTACTTGAAAAAACAAATCTTTATCTGTTTACATGCTACAATAGCTAATAGTTTTGTATATTGTTTATTGTTAACTGACTATTGGTAAAAATGAGGATGTTAAGGGGTTGTGTGGAGTTATACTCTTAGACAAAATTAGAAATGATAGTCTTTTCGATAAAGTAAGGGATGGTTTTAGTTGAGGACAAATTGTGGGAGAGCCTTTTGGAATGTATGATCAGTTAAGAAGAGGTAAAGTATATGCACCAGCCAGAAGCGGCTAAGTTGATTGGAGACGTCGTGTTCACATAGCTGACCCACTAAGTGGGATAAGGGTCGCTTTATATAGAACTAGTATTGTCTATATTTGTACTAATTGTGAAAGTAATACCCTTAAAATTAACAGCAACACAAATCGCTTTACTTTATATAGTGATGAGTATACAATTCAAATTGTGCGTAATGAAGCTGTTGGATGGAATTTGAAAATTTGGCATTTTGTTGTTATGATTTAGTATAAATACCTTAGGAGTAGGGATTTTGTACAATTGGCTGAAGCTTGGTATACCATTACAGAGAATTTCGTTTGTTGTAGCTTAACAAGTTTGATTATCTTATTGTTGTGTATTGCTTGGATTATATTGTTGATTGAGCTTATGAGCTACCTCATTTTCTATTGAGAGAGGCTTTCATCAAGAACCTCGATTATGAATCGTCAACTCCTCTGTACTGATTCGAGGGTATACGGGTGTAGGTGAAACTAAATTATTTGTTTAATTTAGTTTGAGCACTTAATCTCATATGCTACAGGCGTGGCTCGGCATATGGTATCAACATGTTTTACCGATCAAGAAATTTTATTATATATGTATCAGATATAATATCACATCTAGAACTTGGGAGGCCTGGAACGAAAGGGAAGCCTGAGAAGCGTGTGAATGGAATATACTGGATTATACTCTTAAACCTTGGCATATATGCTGCAGATCATGTTTTCAAGGTTTAACCAAAGTCTCTTAGTCATTTTTTACTTTTTGTGTTTCTTTCTAATTCCCAAGCCGGATATATTTATGATGGTAAATTAAAGCACAACAATATCAAGCTGTGCAATAAATAGATTTCAGAGCTTACTCATAAAACTAAGGCATATTTTATATATGGTCCATGATTCTTGAGTTATTCAAAGATTATATAAAATCAAGATAAGATAAACTCGAGATCTATTATGAACTTGCTTCTATATTTAGAGAGCGGTCATTACTCATATTCTGAATCATATGAATTATGATGTTAAGACAGTAATGATTCATCTTGTACCATTTCAAGAGCTGATACCTTTCAGGTTCGGAGCATTAAATCCTTGTATCTGTACCACAATAAGCCTGCTTGGTACCAGTTTGTGACATCTACATTCTGTCACTATAATCGGTGAGGACTGTCTTTCGTCGGGTGTTTAATGTGATTTTAGTATCAATGCCATTCTCACTTCCTTCTTGTCTCGTGGTGAGGCTCATCCATTTGTTTTTGGGTGCATGCTGTTTTGCTTCTAACTTTTTCCTCCACCATCACAGGGAACATCTCTCTAGCAATCTCTTTTTCTTGTATATCTTTGGTAAGGACCTACCTCTTCCTTGAAAACCATTGAATGTATCTACTTTGACCTATTTATAATTAATGTACTTTTCCATCCAGGAAAACTTGTTGAAGAAGAAAAAGGAAACTTTGGTCTATGGTTTTCTTATATTGCAACAGGTGCAGCAGCAAACTTGGTCTCATGGTTGATTACCTCCAAAAAGTTCGTTTCAGTTCGGGCATCTGGTGCAGTATATGGACTTTTTGCTATCAGTATTTGTATAAAGGTAATTTAATCACACAACTTGTTCCTCATTGATTCACACTTATCATAACAAAACTATCGTCTAATTTAAATTTCATGTTTAGAAATACTAATATTCTCAGTGAAATTGTAGATGTCACGGGACTGGAGGAAATTTCTTGAAGTTCTTATATTGAGTCAGTTTGTTATAGGAAAGGTACCTCCGATTTCTTGTTTTACACTTTTATCATTATTGAGTTACTTCTTTCCTTCTGGAACTTCTAGGCTATAATGACAATGCTTTCTATTTCCAAGAGTTCCGGTGAAGTGATACTCATATTACTGTTTTACCAGGTTATGGAGACTGCACAAGGTTCATCACAGTTGGTTGGTAGTTTTCTTAGAGTTAGTAGTTTCTTCATGTATTGGCTAGGAGGTAATTATTTGTGGTTTGCTAATCATATAGCGCATTTCTTTGGTGCGCTCGTTGGTGTTGTTTCGATATGGCTTCTTAGCAAGGTTCCTTCACCGTTAGACGACAACACATCTAAAACGCATGGGAAATAGAATGATTCCTGTGTACCCTTTCTTTAACCATGTTCGTACAATTCCCTTACAAGTACTCGTATGATATCTTTGGCATATATTTCAGAGTCCAAATTGCATGATTATGTGGAAGACTGACTGTGAGAAATGGGACGCTCTTGATTTTGGTTTAGGATGTTGCCAGGTTACATTTTCTTTATATAGCCAACTTCACCTAGTGAGATAAAGCTTAGTTTAATCCTTCTTCTTCAAACTCTTGCAATCGAAACACTTTTTGAAACATGAATTCCTCCCAACTTTCCATCCTCAATACTACAGAAGTACATATTGAGGCTAAACAGATGGATTATTATCTTCACTTTCAATGTGACTTCATTCCTGAAGGTTATTGCTGACCTTTGGATTAACTCTTCATCATAAGAAAAAAAATCATGTAGAAGTGAAGTAGACAAATCGGTGGTCATCTTAAAGCTCAAACGCTCAATTTAGCAGAAAAAATGAGAGAAGCCATACAACAGTTTCTAAAATACAGAAACAAGTTCAACTTTAATGTTGAGACTTGAGTGCTCTCAATCAGCTGCAGATGGTTCGGAAACCGTAGAAAATCGCTTTCCTATTAACGTATCAAGGTCACGATTGACCGACATAACACCCAAACTTTCTGGGGTGGGTTAGGGGCGAAACTGGGGGGGACGAGGGGGGCGCTCGTCCCCCCTAAGTTTTTCGGTATCGTTTATTTTATATACGATTTTTTTGAATTTTTGTGATATATATAATAAAAAATGTTAACAAACCAAGTGTAAGTGTAGCTTAGTTGGTTAGTTCCTTCCTCCAAAAGGTAGAGGTCATGGGTTCAAGCCTTGTTAGCTTCATTTTTAACAATTTTTCGGTACTTTTAACTATTTTTTATCTATTTTCGCCCCCCCTTAATTTTTTCCCCAAAATTCGCCCCCCTTGATTTTCATCCTGATTTCGCCCCTACTTAGAGGATATATGCTTAAAGTGGTTGTTCGAGTAGGGTGAGTTTGAGAACAAAATTATAAATTATAGGAGTATATAATATTACAAATGTGTCCCACATGTTAGCCATAGACGTACGTCAGTCAAATAATGTAGACGATGTGCTACTATAACGGCTAGTGCTAATATAATAGTAAGTATGAAATGGATAGAATATTTCACACTTTCTTTAAAAAGAATCATAAGTTAATGATCAAGGTTTCTTTAAAATCTCAATTAATAATGAAGCAGACGGACTAATTAGGAGAATTTTTTTATATGCTTAGGAGGTCATGCTCACATGGTGCTCACAACCATCTGAGCCGTTAGATTAAGAGTTTAAGTGATATTTTAATCCTATGGTTCATATTTAATTGGGTATTTTTGTCCTTATATTTTTAAGTGGAAAAACAATAATAGTGGTATTTTGGGTATTAATGATAGAGTAATTAGCAATTAATTGAGATTGGAGAGAGGAAGCTAAATGCAATGATTACTTCAGCTCACCAATGTCGAAAATATGAATTCTAGTATTAATCTCATTTAAAATAAATTGAAGTATAACTTTTTTTCTAATTTTAATTATTTCATTCAAAAACCAATGAATTTTCTCAGTCTCATGTCAATAACACCACTGAATAATATACATTGGTGTTGCATATTTCTTCAATAACACCATATAGAATTTATTTATATATCTTTACTAGAATTAATCTCATTTTAGATATATTTCTTCAACAATAAACAATTCTAGTATTAATCTCATTTTAGATATATTTTTAGTGACACCATTTACTAATACACACTGGTGTTCCGTTCTTGTTCAATAACACCACTGAATAATATACATTGGTGTTGCATATTTCTTCAATAACACGACATAAAATTTATTTATATATCTTTACTAGTATAAATCTCATTTTAGATATATTTCTTCAATAATAAACAATTCTAGTATTAATCTCATTTTAGATATATTTTTAGTGACACCATTTACTAATACACACTGGTGTTCCGTTCTTGTTCAATAACACCACTGAATAATATACATTGGTGTTGCATATTTCTTCAATAACACGACATAAAATTTATTTATATATCTTTACTAGTATAAATCTCATTTTAGATATATTTCTTCAATAATAAACAATTCTAGTATTAATCTCATTTTAGATATATTTTTAGTGACACCATTTACTAATACACACTGATGTTCCGTTCTTGTTCAATAACACCACTGAATAATATACATTGGTGTTGCATATTTCTTCAATAACACGACATAAAATTTATTTATATATCTTTACTATTCATGCTTAAAATGTATTTTGGTATCTCTCATTATCTCTAAACACAAAATGAACTCTAACCGCTTAAGAAATTGTAATATGATTACTACCAAAATTGGTGGAATAATTAAAATACCAATTGAATTTGTCTTGACTAGACTTAATGCAATACCAAACCAAATTATATAAATCACAATAGAAAATAAAAATTTAATTCGAGTACACCAATCAAATTTGTATTGTTTATATGTGTTAAGTATTCAAGTTTAATATTGTGAGTATATTTTGTAAAATTTCATAATTAAGATTCCAGATTTGGGTGTTATTTTGGTTAATAAATGGTAATAAATTTGGAGTGCAATAAATTTGGTATTACTTTTTCACATTCCATAAAAAAAATATTTCTTAAATGACCATGAAATCCTTGTGAGCATGGTGCTCACAAAATAGTTGTAAGAGCACTCACATCAGTTTCCCAAAAATTTTCCTATAATTCACTTGTAACCGTCAATTTTCTATTTTTGGCAGTAGCTTTTTATACATTTACTTTATCAGCTTCCCTATTATTCACCCAAACTTCAAAAATTAAATTTTCAAATATGTCAATACTTTTTAAATTTTCAACAATTATATTTTTTTTAAGTACATACTGATTTAAATAAGTTGTAATTCAATTTCATTATCTCTTCTTTCTTTAAAATTTAGATGAATCCAAAAAAAATTCACTACCAAATTAAGTAAGTTTTATGGCATTAATTTTTTTAGCATAAATTAATTAATAATAATATGATAAAGAAAATAGAGGAAAATAATGGAGGCAAAATATGATAAAGACAATATCGGTTGGAGGAAAAAGGAAGAAAATGTAAAATAACCGCTCAATACACCGTGTGAATCTATTCACCATTTTGCATTGTGTGAATAATATTTTTGGGAGTTAGTGTATTATAGGTGAGCTGATAAAGTATATTTTTTGACATTATTAATTTTTTCACTCCCTAAAATAACTTTTAAGGCAACTGATGCGAGTGCTCTAAGCATATAAATACAACTCACTAGTATATTAGTCCATCATTTATTCATTGCAAAAACAATGAATTCACATCATCTTCATCATCAACATTTGCTTACATTCAGATTACATAATGTCTATTCTTCATCTCATTCACCCTGCATATCAAGCCCTCTTTATTCTGCTTCTGTCCCAAAATTGTTGTCACCTTTGGCTTCCTCCTATAGCTTCACTAAACTTCCAACTTTCCCATTCACTACAAACCTCAATAAAAAACATCAACTTTTTCAGAATACCCAAAATCCATTTCGTATTTCATGCAACTTCAATGATTCAGGTAAATATTCACACTAGAGTTTGCTCTATGTTCATTTGGGTACTTGAAAAATCAAATTTTTATTTGTTTACACTTTACATGCTATAGTAGCTAATAATTTTGTTTTTTGTTTTTTGTTAACTGACTATTGGTAAATAATGTTAAGGGGTTGTGTGGTGTTATACGCTGAGACGAAATTAGAAATGAAGTAATTTTGATAAAGTAAGTCTAAGGGATGGTTTTAATTGAGGAGAAATTGTGGGAGAGCCTTTTGAGATGTATGATCATGTAGGAGAGGTGAAGTATATGCACCAGTCATTAGATAAGGGTGATTGGAGACGTCATGTTCACGTAGCTGACCCACTATGTGGGATAAGGGTTTTTCTTTCTTTTCTTTTCTTTTTAACTACTATTGTCTATCTTTGTACTAACTGTGAAAGTAATTATCACTAGGATTAACAGCAACTGAAAACCATTTACTTTGTATAGTGATGAGTATACAATTGAAACTGTGCATAATGAAGCTGTTAGACAGAGTTTGAAAATTTGGCATGTTGTTGTTATGAATTATGATTTAGTATAAATACTTTAGGAGTCAGGATTTTGTACAATTGGCCGAAGCTTGGTACACCATTACAGAGAATTGGGTTTGTTGCAGCTTAACAAGCTTGATTATCTTATTATTTGTATCGCTTGGATTATATTGTTCATTGAGCTACCTCACTTTCTATTGGGAGAGACTTTCATTGAGAATCTCGATTATGAATTGCCAACTCCTTTGTATTGATTCTAAGCTATACGGGCTTAGGTGAATCATGAACGCCATCTTGTCTATGATTGTTCATTTAAATATGCAAATACATTCTTCCGAGAAAGTGCATAATCGAATATATCATCTCAGACAAGACAAAGTATTTAGTATATCATCATGAACTGATGGGACTTGTTAGAAGCATACATTTAGTTATCAACAGCTTCCTATTACTTCCAGCATCCCCCCCCCCCCCCCCCCCCCCACCACCACCACCACACACACACACAAAAGGAAAAAGAAGAATATAACTAAATGATTGGTTTAGCAGCTGCTTGTATAATTTACTTTGAGCACTTAATCTCATATGCCACAGGCTCAGCATATGGTATTAACATGTTTTAACTGTTAAGAAAGTCTATTATGTGTTTCAGACATAACATCACAACTGGAACTTGGGAGGCCTGGAATGAAAGGGAAGCCTGAGAAGCGTGTGAAAGGAATATTCTGGATCATACTCTTAAACCTTGGCATATATGCCGCAGATCATGTTTTCCAGGTTTTAACAAAAATTTCTTAGTCAGTTTGTACTTTTGTGTTTCCTTCTAATTCCTGAGACAAATATATTAATGTTTATAAATTAAAGCACAAAAAGATCAAGCTGTCCAGTATCTTGATTTCAGAGTTTACTCATAAATCTAAGGTGTTTTTTAAATATGGTCCATTATTCTTGAGTTATTCAAAGATTGACACACAATCAAGATAAGAAGACTCCTAGAGATTTATTATGCACTTGCTGGTATATTTGAAGACGGTCATTACTCATTGATCATATTGTGAATCATATGAATTAAAATTCTAAGACAGTAATGATTCATCTTGTACCATTGCGAGAACTGATACGGAACTTGCACACCTTTCAGCTTCAGAGCATTCCATCGTTGTATCTGTACCACAATATGCCTGCTTGGTACCAGTTTGTGACATCTACTTTCTGTCACTATAGTTGGTGAGGACTGTATTTCTTGGGGTGTTTAATGTGACTTTAAAATCAATCCCATTCTCACTTCCTTCTTATCTCATGGTGAAGCTCGCCCACTTGTTTTTGGGTGCATGCTGTTTTGCTTCTAACTTTTTCCTCCACCATCACAGGGAACATCTCTCTAGCAATCTTTTTTTCTTGTATATTTTCGGTAAGGATACCTACGTATTCCTTGAACACCATTGAATGTATCTACGTTGACCTATTTATAATTAATGTAATTTTCCATCCAGGAAAACTTGTTGAAGAAGAACAAGGAAACTTTCGTCTATGGCTTTCTTATATTGTAACAGGTGCAGGAGCAAACTTGGTCTCATGGTTGCTTCTCCCCAAAAATGTCGTTTCCGTTGGGGCATCTGGTGCAGTATTTGGACTTTTTGCTATGAGTGTTCGTATGAAGGTAATGCAAGCACACAACTTGTTCCACATTGATTCGCACTCATCATAACATGTCCATCGTCTACTTTAAATTGATGTTTAGAAATACTAATATTCTCTATGCAATTATAGATGTCATGGGACTGGAGGAAAATTCTTGAAGTTCTTATATTGGGTCAATTTGTTATAGAAAAGGTAACTCCGGTTTCTTGTTTTACACTTTTATCAAGGTTGAGTTTCTTCTTTCCTTTTGGAACCTCTAGGCAATATTGATAATACTTTCTATGTCCAAGAATTCCGGTGAAGTGATATTGAAAATATTACTATTATACCAGGTTATGGAGGCTGCGCAAGCTTCATCACAGTTGGCTGGTAATTTTCGAGGAGCTAATGACTTCTTGAAGTATGGTAATCATTTAGCGCATTTCTCTGGTGCACTCGTTGGTGTTGTTTTGGTCGGGCTTCTTAGCAAGGTTCCTTCACCATCAGACGACAACACATCTAAAACGCACAGGAAATAGAATGATTCATTTGTACATTTGCATAACCCGAAAGGGGCTGTCTTTAACCATGCTTTTAGAATTCCCTAATAAGTACTCGTATTATCCTTGGCATATATTTCAGAGTCAAAATTGCATGATTCTGTAGAAAGACTGAATGTGAGAAATGGGAAGCTCTTGATTTTGGTCTAGGATGTTGTGAGGTTACATTTCCTCTAATAGGCCTTTTGAAATGAACCTGGTGCATATTCCATTAAGCCCTTAATTTCTTTCAACATTTGTATAAAAGACTATTACTTACAGAATTGCACCTAATTTTGTTTGAGACATCGCATTACCGATTCTATCTTATTGTGATAAAGCTTTGTTTTAATCTAGTTTGTTCTTCGAACTCTTGTAATCCAAACACATTTTTAAAATGAATTCCTCACAATTCTTAACCCTTGATGCTACATAAGAGCACATTGAAGAAATTTCAATACTCCTATTATTTTTCATTTTAGGGTTAGAGGTAATTCCAAATAAAGTTATGTCAATGATATGTTTGAATTAACATGGTGCTAGTAAGTGGGTCACTGTTGCATTTTGGTCCCTGTAAGTAGTTTCGAAATGACCCACTTACTTGCACCATTTCAACAATTATTTCTTTGAATTAAGGTGAAGTGTGTGAAAAACGCATTTTAAAGGGGGTATTATCTGTACAACACGACAATTATCATCTTAAACCCCCCCCCCCCCTCCTGATTTCATCATACTTTTAAACCTTAATATGTTATACACACGACAAAGCAGCAGAGTTTTGGTGTGAAATTACAATTTTGCTCCCTCCCTCCAAACCAAGAACTGTAGTGGGTCTATCTAGGGCGTGGAGGTAAGGGTAGGAGCGGAGATAAGATTGAAGATTATAATCTTAATATTGTACCAAATATACCTTTTAGAATTAGATCAATAATAGCTTGTGGGATTGTTTGAAAAAGATAATATTATGAGTGATTACTTGAAAATACAATAAAGTTAATTATTTTAGTCTTAATTTTCTTACTCCCAACATATCCATATTGAAGCCAGCCGTTTTAGCAGCAGAAAACCAAAGAAGCAAAATCAGAGCAACGACACATTGAGATGTTGATGATCTCTCATCGTCTTCCAAGACTCCACCTTTTCGCACTTTCCTCAAACCCCAATCTCCTCCTCCTAGCTTCCACGCTCTTCTCACCCTCACCATCACTACTCACCTCAAACTGTACAACATTTACAGCACAACGTACAACCTTCAGAGCACAATGTACAACCCTCATCAACCCACCCACCTCTCTCCCAACACAAACTCCACAAGAAGACAACATTTATGGAAATACTCAACTACCACTTTCACTAGACAAGCTATTTATGCCACCAGAAGCTGAGATTTCGTCGGAAACGGGGCCGTTGAGTGCAAGAATCTTGAATGGGTCGAATATTGTATTGGGGAAGTACGGTAAAGATGCTCAGATTGTGTCAGCTGAGTTTGTGAAGAGCAGTGTGGATATTGAACAGTGCCCGTCTGATGGGTTGCCGGAATTTGCGCTAGTTGGAAGGTCTAATGTGGGGAAGTCTTCTTTGCTCAACTCTATTGTCAGAAGGAAAAAGCTTGCTCTTACTTCCAAGAAGCCTGGTATGTTAGCCTTTCAAGAATTATGTTTTACATTTTATTGAATCATTCGAATTATGTGAAAGTAGGTGAATGTAGGTTAAATTTTAAGTCCAGCTTCTTGAGTCATTTTGGTTGTATTCACAGAGTTTGATCGAGTTTAAATGATTCACCTCGATTCAATTCACTCTATTTTCATTAGTTCCAAATTGAGGTGTAATGGAGTTGAAACACATCATTATGGAGTATTATGTCCATCCCTGGAATATTGTCTATAATTTTGATGGTTGTCTTTTTGTTCTATTTTGATGTTATTGAAGTTCAAGTCTTTGATGTCTGCTTACTAACTCCTTGCCATGGAGCACTTCTTTGTTCTTTTTTGGACATAATCCGCCTGAGGGAGAAACCATTTAACTTTAACAGTTACTTGAGGAGGTGATAATTGAACTATATGCTTTCCAGGAGAGCAACCTCTGTAGATTTTGTACAAACAAGGCATTTTTTTGGAAATTATACCATTAAAAAGGAGGATACTTATGTCAGAAGTATTTGATACTCAGATAAACTAACCCAACATGAATCATTGATCGCATTAATAGTGGTCACAGGGGTATCTTCAATCATTTGGAATGTAAAATGAATAAAAAGTCATCGCATATATACTATCTAGCTACTTATACGTGCCTGTTCTTTGAGTTGAGTTGGATGTTACTTGTAAGTAGTCAGATTTTTTAGTTATCCATGTCTCTAACTGATTATACTGATTGGAGTACCTTTAAAGTAGGACTATATTGTCTGGCTGGTTTTGAAAGTATGACTATAGCTTTTGGCTGGTTTTGTTTTCTTTATTTGTTTTGACGATAAAGGCCTAAAGATCCCAGCTGCATTATGTGTGAGGCGCAATGTCTAACACTGTGAACTATTCGACTTCAATGAATGAGAATTCTTAACTATTCGACTCATAATAATTAGGTTAGCAAATTATTTAGTGGGACAACTAGCTAGGCAACATTACACAGTGTGTGCTACCTTAAAGCTTTGAGAACATAAAACTGTTAAAAATCTCTAACGTGAACAGTGCAATAAAATGACATCAGTAAAGTAAATCAACATTAAAAAAAATGAGTTGATGGATCAACTTGTATATGTTTTCCTACTAAAAATGAAGTGGCATTTTAGCTTAAATACATGGAATCATTAAACATGTATACACCGGTTATCTTCTCACTTACTGTTAAATTATCATTATTGTCTCTAATGAAATTGGTTGATGAAGTATGAACTTTGTTTGATCACCACATCAATAGTATATAATGGATCATTTATCTTCCCTCTGGTAGTATAGCGTCCGTCAACTCTATGCACTGAGCTGTTGTTTATACATTTATCTCTTTTGACTTATATAACAAACTTGTGTCTTGTTTGGAGGATTTTAATCTGGACAAAGAAAATTTGTGTTATTTCGAGAACTTCATGCCGTGCACTATTAATATGGCTATTCACTAAAACAGTTGACCATAACTTCTGGGTTTGCTTAATTGCTTCATAAGTGCACCATGTTGAGAAATCTCATTACGATGGTTGCTTTTTGGTTTGTAGGGAAGACACAATGCATCAATCACTTCAGGATTGATGACAGCTGGTACCTTGTGGATTTACCTGGTTATGGGTATGGACTTGCATTATGAGATAGAACTTGTAATTCACAATTTCTTTCTAGAGGAACATGTTATTTGGAGAAAAAGAATAGAAAACACATTCGAAAAGTGTACTCCATGCTTACGTGAGCCCACATAACAATGGGGATGAACAGAAAAACAGAATATGTTAGGGCAATCGATGTAAGATGAAAATATTAATTGATTCTCTCCCTTGTTTAACATCAAGTTTTGGGTGGAGTGACATAGTAAAAGATCCATTCGAATTTTGAATAAGAAAGGATATTTGCCTCCAGATAAAATATCCATGCCAACTGTTCATGTTTCCAAGTGTCAGAGACTTTTATGATAGGTTCATATAAGCGTTCTGCTTTCGCCTTATATATGATGTGGATTTTAATTTATGGTAATATTTTCTGGTTTGTGTATAGGTATGCATCTGCCCCTCGAGAAGTCCGCATCGACTGGGATAAGTTTACCAGAGACTATTTCGTTAAACGACCTACTCTAGTATCAGTATTTCTTTTAATTGACGCTAGTATTCCTGCAAAGAAGATTGATCTTGAATATGCACAGTGGCTGGGACAGAATCAGGTTATCTGATTTTCTTTTGCTTTTTGAAATCTATTATTGTCATTTCGAGGCTAAACAGATGGATTATTAATATGATTTTTGCAGAAAAACAATTTTCAATTTTACTGTAATTTCATTCCTGAAGGTTATTGTTGAGCTTTGGGTTTACTCTTCATAAGAAAAAATCATGTAGAAGTGAAGTAGACAAAAAGTAATACCCTGCAAAGGCAGACCTAAGAATTGATAGAAAGGTGAGAGGGGTTGGGATCATAGTTATGAGTAGCGATGTTTGACATCACCATGGTGGTATGGCATGAGGTGGCGCCACAGCGCTGCCACAAGGTGGGATGAGGTGGCGAAGTAACCAATGGCTCTGCCATCACCGCTTCTTAGGTTTATCAAAAGTGGCGCCATGTGTGGTGCGCCATATCTATGTCTTCTTTTTTTCTCCTTAGATGAACTCAAACTTAACTTATTGATTATTACCCTATCAGAGGGGAAGAGAGAAGGAAATGAGGGGAAGATGAAGATGAAGATAACGAAAGGAGGCGCGGAGAGAGGAAGAAAGAGGGGGACATGGGGCTAAGATATATTCTTTTGCTTTTCAACTTAGTTATTTTCTTTTATAATATATAAAACTACTGCAACATTGCACCAACCTGATGTCTTATAAGGCTAAATTTATATCACTGAATGATAACGAGATAGTATTAACATATATTTATCATCAATACAAGAAGGGGGATAGTTCACATTATTTTTGCTGTCTTTGAGTGCCCCTCTCCTCTGTTGGTGAATGTTTGAGTCCGGGTAAACTTATCTTTAATAAAATGGTTGTGAATAACTTTATCAGCTTCTCCAACATATGCATACTATTATTTCAGATCCCTATGACAATAATTTTCACCAAATGTGATAAGCGGAAGAAGAGAAAGAATGGAGGGAAAAGACCAGAAGAAAATGTAGAAGATTTTCAGCAATTGATACAGAACTACTTCCAGACAACACCTCCTTGGATCATGACCAGTAGTCTCACCAACCAAGGGCGTGATGAGATATTGTTGCATATGTCTCAATTAAGGAACTACTGGCTGAAGCATTAGAAGGTTCAGATTATGTATCTGCATTGAAATCTGTAAGTGTTCTTTTATCCTTCATGATAACTGCCTGGATTTAGTCGAACAAATCAAAATGGTTTATTAAATTACCTACGCATCTGATCTATCGTCAAGTAGTAGATAGTCTGCCTTCATCTTGGGTCAGTTTTGAAACAGCCTATCTGTTATGACAGGGTAGGCCTGCATATAATTCGACCCACTAAGGCCCTTCCCTCGCTTAGTCTGGAGCCTCTTCGCATTGTTGCATGTTAATATTATTACATCTATTAAAAATCCAGAGGGGTAGACAATAACTACTTAATATATCCACACTGCCCTTTGGCATCAGATACAAATCATTGGCACATAGTTACCAGATATGGTAGGGCCTCTAGTAACGACAAATTAGGCAAACTTTACAGTTTCTACTTTCCTGTTCATGACCATCTTCTCACTGGTCACCATCTCTCTATCGTACCATTAAATTGTATCTAAACTCGTTTGACCACCAATAAATGTAATGAATCACCTAATCTGGATCAGATTCCCTACTGGAATATCTTGAATATTGGAGATAGAACAGGTGAAGAGCTGGAGTTGCGGATCTTTGGAGGAGAAAGGAAGTAGAGAGAATATAAGAGCTAAAATATTTGTACATGAATACTGTAATTCGTTTATTGTTCAATAGAAATGTAGACTTACTCTATATATAAAGGTCCATAGGTAAAGCCATGACACTTCTGAGTTCTGATGCAATATACTGAGTCTGGAAATTCTATTTGAAGTGCAAATTACCTTTAACTAAGTAATGTTCAAATGAATAAAACTCTCTCCTTACTTCTCTTGTGTGTTCAAGTATAAAATAGTAAAATACCCTGCTTACCTTTAATAACAACAGGAAGGGCGCTTCTGATTTCGAACTTCTTAAACTTAAAACAAAACTGCTTCCTACTTGCCTGAACTTCGGGAGCTTTTTGTTGGGAAAAATATTGTTTCCATAATATTGGACATAGTACTGAATTTCATGGCTGGAAAAACTTGACTCGACTCCATTTGCTTGGTCAAATATATTCAGGGTGCAATTTTCTTGTTTTTGTTTTTGTCACCCATGTTTTATCCCTCTGTCGTGGTGTATATAATTTAGTTAATCCTGTAAATCTTATGAGTTTTGACGAATTTCTTTAATATGTAGGAACATACATACTTGAAACAGTTATGATCCGTGCTGCATCCATATGATGAAGCTTCTGTCATTGCTGCAGCTGAACCTGTTAAAGGAGAAGCATCGTTTACAAGTACCGGCCAATATGGTCATCAGTTGTGGCGACTATTTTGTTTGGAAGTATCTGTGAAGATGTTGGTCAGTTTTGATAGTTGTGATTGATTACCTGTTAAGGCGGTTAACAGATGGTTATGTATATGATGTTGGTCAATGTTGTCTGAGAATCTGAGGTAGCAAGTTACCTAACTTGTTGTAACTTTATGTGCTACATTGTAAAACTGTCGAAATTTAGTAGAAATCAAATTATAAATTTTATTGCTATAAACATAGTAATTGGTTTTAGTAACTAATAATCATGATTTATAATTTTATGAAGTACGAGACGTATAGGGAGGTAGATGATGTGCATGCTTTTTGAAAAATGCATCCCCTAGTTCATACAAGCATTCATGGTACTGTATTTGCAAGTTATTAAGTTAGCGTAGGTTCCCCAGTTCACTAGCGGTCGCAGGTTTTCGTTACAAAAGAATATAATTTATCGTATTGTATATGGCCAATGACTACAAAATCTATAAACCTAAATCATTTAGGGAAGAGATATAAACTTAAATGGTAAATTTAATAAAAAAGTGAAGGCAAGTAGGGTATTAGTAGGGAGGATATTTGTGTCTGGTAGTATTTGGTTTGATTTGAGGATTTGAAATGTTGAACAAATAATGGTTCTGCCACAATTTGTATCTTTATATTATTATTGATTTGTTGGATGGCTTTTCATTTTCTAGATTGTCTTTCTTTCTTGGCTGCATTGAGTTCTGTTCGAGTCAGCTAATTATATGGAGAACGTTTGAATTTGGAACTATGGAATTAAATAATATGGGATTTAATGATAGACTAAAGTGCGCTTCTAATATATTCGAGTTATCTTTCAAAATTATGTTACTGTATTGTTTTTAAATATATAAACGGGTCATATATCTTCAAGACACGGTCGTTTAAGACGGACAATACGAATACATGAAACATCCGTTCGTTGTTTGTTTAGTAAATAAAATAATGTTTAAAGGTATGTTATATGCGTTCATTAAAATGTTTAATGTACGTTCTTTGCATTCTATAGCCCATTCGAATATATATCTTATACATATTTACTTTGATAGAATATTTTGGCTACGCTTTGGTTCTGGATATCTTTAAAGAGTTGTTACTTTCTTACTATTATTTCGTTAAAAGTAGGAAATATTATTTATTGGGAATGTTCATATTCTTTCCCGGTAAATTATGTAAATAATTATGAAAAATATGATTATTGTTTGAGTTGCCTATCGTATTAATTCATAGTATTAATTATAAATTTTTGTATTCATTATTTATAATGTCATTATATTCATATTTTAATAGTTAAAAAAATAAATAAGCCATGAGAATACAAACATTGTTTTAACAGAGTAAAAGGTGGCGGTATTTATATATGGAACATTATTTGGCCCTCAAGGTATGTGCTCCACGCACAACAACAATCAAAATATCCAAATTTGAGAGATGATTGGGTATCAAATAATTAACTCCAATCATTAATTTCAAACTAACAAATTAAATCATCATTGTATAAGAACTAGTCTACTACTCTGATCTCTTCTTCTAAAAGTATTTGATAAGTTTTCTTTTAAGGATTAAATATGACGAAATAAACCATATAATTTTATATTTTTAAGATATGACTAAGTTTTCAATGGATAAAAATAGAAAACAATACAAAAACTTCAAGAATTCTCGAAGGAGGAATGCTATAAAAAATACTTAAATAATCTTCAAATTTAAACAAGACTTAAATAATTAATTATTCAAAGATGAAGATAATCTATAAACTCTTAATGCAATAATATATCATAGAACAATCATACTATTAGTCATAATAACAAGTTAACTAGGCTAAATTTTGTAGTCCGTGACTCAAGTTATATAGCTACAACTTGGCAAATTACATATGCAGTTTTGGATTATATTAATGTCGCATTAAGGAATTCGAAATTCTGACATCTTTTTTATTAATTTAAATCCCCACTCAGCAACTTATTAGGGAGTCAGAAAAATCCGTACTCCCCTAAACCATATTCTCTGTAATATTATTGACTTAATATAGTTTATTATTGTCTAGAGTTCTATGCCCACCGGATTGTTCCAACTTTTAAGATGTGATACATGTACTTATTAATAGTCTCACAATATATTTGGTAATATTAAATACATCAAGTGTATATTGATATAAATATATAATAAACATTACCAGATAACATAATAACATCACATATACTATATGGATTAAATTGTTAGGCACGAAAAATCAACATGTAAATGACATAAATATAGTCACCTCCAAAGCCAAAATTAAAATTGAAATCCCAACAGAATTTAAGACTTGCTCCAGCTGAGGTTAAACGAAAGGAGCTAAATTTCACAATGCCTCCTAAATTATTGTTAACTCATCAAATAAGGGATTAAATTTCTGAGTTAGTCAATGTGCTCCCTAAACTTTTAAATAGGTCAATTTGCCCTCTGAACTATAATGAACTGATCAGTTTATAAATTTTTGTCATAAGATTGATACTTTTTAAGTTTTAATGAAGGGTAAAATAGAAATTCAGCATATTATATGTATTTGAGGTTAGTTTATAATATATAAAAAATAGTGGACCTCCTTTAAAATAAACTAATCGATCCCCCCATTCCCCCTTCGTCTTCCCCCCTCTCTTCATCTCCCCCAAACCGCACCCACACTTCCCTAAACCACAACAACTATCAATTTTATGGTGAAAATCATCAAACTGACCAGTTTGTCATAGTTCAGGGGGCAACTTGACCGATTAAAAAGTTTCGGGAACATATTGGTCGACTCAGAAGTTTAGTTCCTGATTTGATCACTTAACAATAATTCAAGGGGCATTGTGAAATTTAGCCAATATAAGGAGGACTTTGTAGGTGATGATATGATCATGCTAGGAGTCGTTCTATAGAAGGTGCAATTAAGAAAGGTGAAATTCAATGATAGACATATAAGGAGAATTTAAATCAAATGACCTACAATTTATTGGCTTAAAACAATAAATTACTTAACACAAACATATTGAGACAGTACATCTACGTAATAACATAGCCGATCTTACTTACGAGGATAAGACTTAGCTTAATTTGATTTTAATACACAAATCGATGAAACCATGAAGTACAAGTTAATGAGGTAACCAATTCAAAAGTAAACAATGTTTCATAACCTAACTAAAACTTGTTAATGATGAAATAAGAATAGTACCTCAATCTTAATAAATTACTACAACATGGTACAAACTTGGTACTTGGACATGTTAGTCTACTCAAAGGGAATATTTAAAAAAAAACACATTACATCATCACACACATCTCTATATAAACAAGTACCTCAACTATCATTCTTACACACTTGTCATGGATCATAACTTCATTCACAGATTCCCTAAATTATTCCCTTCTGCATTCTCATTATGCCATCCTCATTATGAACCTGACATTGTCCACATTTCACCTCCCATCACCAAAACCACTCAAAAACCCTTTTCAAGAATCCATTCAAATTCTCATCTCAACCAGATAATGAAATCTAAACCTACCAAGAATGACCGAAATATGAGTCATGTAGACCAAAGGATTCATAAGGATTCAAAGGAGTTGAAGATGAAGAACAGTTCTTCATCTTACAGTGGTTTGTTCAGCAGTGAAGAGAATGAAACTTTCTGCAGCTTCTCAACTGCAGAAAACAAGAGTTCAAACGGTCGTTGTTTGTCTGAGGTTTCAGTGAGATCAATCGGTTCAATGGGTCGTTGTTCGTCTGAGGTTTCAGTGAGATCAATTGGTTCAATGCGTCGTTGTTCGTCTGAGGTTTCGGTGAGATCAATGAGATCTATTGGTTCAATGGGTCGTTGTTCGTCTGAGGTCTCAGTGAGATCAATTGGTTCAATACTGTCAGAATTAACTCATAAATCTCAGACAGTTGAGGAAAATTGTTATGAAAACAGAGCATTTTCCAAGAAAGTTGCCAAACCAAATGATATGTTCGAAACGCAAGATTGGCAACTTCAAGATGCTTCTAATGTTCCAGGCATTCCAGCTGAACTCTACTACAAACAGAGCAAGAAGCATGGCAATTCGACGAATCCTTGCAGGCGAAATCGAAGGATGAAACAGAGGAAAAGCAGAGGAGGAAGAAGGGGTGAAAATGGTGACATTGGTTTTTGTTCAATTGTGGAGAAGACTTCAAATGATCCATATAGAGATTTCAGAACATCAATTGTGGAGATGATAATGGAAAATCAAATATTTGGAGGTCATGATCTAGAAAAGCTCTTGCATTATCTTTTGTCATTAAATTCTCCTTATTACCATGATGTTATTGTTCAAGTTTTTTCTGAAATTTGGCAAACATTGTACTCAGAGTAATGTTTACTAGACATTTACTAATTTAAGGGTGCAATATGTTCTTCGAATATGTTTTTTCGTATCTTGTCATTTCCTACAATAGTTCTCAGCCCCATCCGTTTTTGTTTTTGTAGGAGAGGATACAAAGTCGTTACTTTTCAATTGCGTATTAGATAGAGTTCAAGCTGACGTAATAATTTGTAAATTACGTCGGTCATTCAAACACATTAGACATCCAATATCATCCTATACACTAGGGGCAATGATCTCATCCAAGAAAACAATCAAGATACACGTAGTTAACACTAACTTTAAAAAAGTGCCTCAACATGTAAAATATGAACGGTTTTAAGATAATAACATTGTCAAAAATGGTTGTAGCAGTTTCTTTATCACGTAACTTATGTTAAACATTTGAATTTTTTTGGGGTTAATGGTTTGGGATCACTTATCTTTTAAAAAAAAGTCAGTTAGACCACTCACCTTTCAAATCGACCATAAAGATCATTCATGTTTAAGAAGTGGCTCACTCTGCCTAAACTTGAGGGATAAAATTGTCCCTTTATATTTTTCTCCTTCTAAAATCCACAATTAATTTTTATTTTGCCCATAAAATTTTCAAATTTACATTTCCCCAATTAATTTTTATTTGCCCTTAAATCTATATAAAATTTAAAAGACCAAAATACCCCTCATAAAACAAATGGAATCGACAATTTAACGGAAAAATACTTGGAGTAACCAAATAGAGAGAGACTATTGTAGCTTCAACGATTATATTTGGTCGGTCACTCGGTCTGAAACGTAAACGTTAGTTATCTAACTGACTATTTTTTCAAACGTAAGTAATGTCAGAATCCATTAACCCTTAATAATATTTTCCTTTGACTCAATTTAATGTACATTTTATGTAAGACTACAATTCAAAAGTGGGTGGAGTGATAGATTTGATATAATTTGACCAGTACTATTCATACTATCAAGATACATCTTTTTTCCGAAGGCTCACCCTATAAAAACTTCAAATTCTAGGGTAGTAAGAGAAGTTGAGTTTCTAAATTTCTGGGCTTTGGGGCCTGGGCTAATATTTAACACAAGATACCCTTCGAAAGGTTTGGCCCATATACAAGTTCCAGTCCAGCTCATTTATGATTTACCCGTGAAGGCCATAAAGGAGAGATCCAAATTGTTGTCCACTATCAAGGCCCAACGGTCGGCCCTGTATGTCCCAGTCCAGCTCGACAACATTTCTCTCCAAAACCTCCTTCAAAACCCCACCTGCTAAAAACATCTTCGACAACATATGAATCTAAGCAACACATTTTAAAACAATAATTTTCTTCATTTTTTGTTTGTTGAAAAATGGCGTTTAGACCAAAGCAATTGATGAAGAAGATAATGAAGAATATAGGGGGTGAGCAGAATTTGGCACCTGGTGTCAAAGAAGAGCTTCAAAGATCACTTCCCAAAACCAAAGTGGTAATGGGTCGGGCTCATCGCGGGCTTTACGCGGGTCGCCATATTCAATATGGTAATCAAGTTAGTGAAGATGGTGGTAATAAGTGAGTATATTTTACTACCTATATTCTTTTTTTGTTTTAAGGTTCGTTTATTATTTAGCTTAATTGTTTTATTAGTCCCTTGTTCCGAAAAGATTGTCTCTTTTTTGAATTTTGATTGTTGAATTTATCAATTGTTCAGCTCAAATATAGTTGAATATCTTGTATAAAGTGCCATTTTGATTTGTTCCATTGTAAAAAAGAGTAGAGAATATCATATGTATTTGTAAATGTTGTAAATAAGTGGTAAGAAATATATTACTAGTATTTTAATGTAATTTATTATAAATATATGTATGTTAAATAAGGCTGCTAGTTCGATAATTATGGCAATCGGAAAATCAAATTATTCTAGAATGGGGGTACTAGTAAATTTTCTTTATTATAGATTCATCCTTTCTTCGATGTAGTTGTCGTTTAGCTTTAATAGATCGTTTCACACATATTTTGCATACATTCTCTCATTTAGAGATTAAGGTGGTTATTTGATATTCTTTATGCCCAATAGCAGAATGTTGATTGATTTCGTTTGAAATTGTAAGCTACCTTGGTGATGTTAAAATGAAGGCAACCCTTTTGTGATAATCTCTTAAAGCAGCGATCTTCGTTTGCAATATGTTTGACGAGTGCTATATCATTGTTTTACACAGATATAGCAGTTTCAGATGTCTACTTTTTATTGGATTCCGGCATGGTCTATTATATGAAATTTCTTTAATTTCCTCATAACTTTTGTTAATGGGGGGGGGGGGGGGGGGGCTCTTTGGAGATAGTGGATTTATATTCATGATCTTTAGGCTGCAAAGAGATACGGTACATGAAATTTAAGACTTATTTATAGCGGTATCAGTCTACAAACATGTACAATCCAAGGGTGTCAATGCTATAACACAGAAGAGTTTAGAGAACCATATCTCAATCAGATTAGTAAGCATCATTAAATGGTCATTACTGGAGGTGACAACAGTTGAAATCTAGAAATAAAATTGGTTTACTGTAGCAGCTTTGATCCCCCAAAATTTAGAAACATTGTTCACGATCAAGATCTTTTGGGGTTCTTCACCAATTGTCTCTACTTTTATGTCGTTCCTCTATATGTCATTTTACTTTTTAACTTGATAGTTTCTCGTTCTGTAAGGTTGTATTGTAGCTTGTCAATTGTAGAATTGTCGTCGTTGTATTTAGAAGATAGGGAATAAATATTAGAAGAGTGCATACAAGTTTCATGGTTTGTGAAGTCAGAAAAGAATGTTCCATGTGCATCTAATTAGATATAATTAAGTTATAAAATTGTACCACGTCCGATTTAAACTGAAATCCGCATGATCGTTAACAACAGAACAAGGAGAAATTGGAAGCCCAATGTACAAGGGAAAAGACTGTTCAGCTACATTTTGGATCGTCACATTCGTGTGAAGGTGACCACTCATGCTCTTCGATGCATTGACAAGGCAGGTGGGATTGATGAGTACCTGCTGAAAACTCCTTACCATAAGATGGATACAGAATTCGGTTTGCTCTGGAAATCCAAGATCGAGAAGATGTATGAAGAGCTTGGGAAGATGGAAGTTTGTTTCTTTTCACCCGAAGATGAAGCCAAGTTTGAAGATCAATTTAAAGAACTTAAACTAGCTGAAAGGGCAGCTCGTAGGGAAGCAAGACGAAAAATGTATGGTTCATCTCCTAAAACCGAAGTTGGGGAGGAAGGAAATATCATTGATGAATCTAATGAAACAAGTCATTCTCACAGGGAAGACGGTAGTTCTCATGGCGAAAATCAGGAACAATTGATTGCTAATGCTTGATGATTGGCATAGCCTGTTCAGCCAGGGAGCACGGTGTTATACTTTATTTGATGATTTTGTAATGTTTGCTTTGACCTGTAGGCACAGGAATGGATATTGATGCTATACTTAAATGAGATAACATGTCCATCCATACAATTGTGACTGAGATGCCTCGCTACTCCCATCTCATTCCTAAACTAATACTTTAAATGTGTTTCTTATAAAAAATCTCCTCGATGAATTTAGAGGCGACATTTCCATTATTATCCTTGGTTGTATTCCTTGTAAATCCGATTTGTAGCTCATCTTTCCTACCTGAATAAGTTCAAGTTTAAACAATATATTCTGCTGTTAACTTCATGAAAATAGATACTCTTGTTTTGGTTCTTACTCTTCACATCATAAATGTTTGTTATTTCAAACCTTTACGCCATCTATAGGCCAAAATATTGCATATATCCAATAGATTAGCATATAATTCAATTAATATTATAAGGCATGCAAATATATATAAATAGCAAGCTCAAAATCTACTAATTCATCATCAAAAGTTGTAATAATTTCTTCTAGAAATGGCTCGAGCAGATGACAATTGAAACTACAAATGTACAAAATGGATGCATCACATATCAGTGCAGAACCATAACCATTCTCGCAGCGCTGACTGACTATTCAAAAAACATAGATCTAGCATTGTAATGATTTGATCCCTAGAAGTGACGTTCCTTGACCTCCTTCACAACTCAAACATTGAATGCACAAAAACTACAAAATCATTGCCTCCAGCTGCATACTGATATTCTCAGGTCCTAAGTCATGCTACTGCTGTTGGACGAATTTTCCACTTCGGAATCAGGAACAACATACTTGCTGTAAGACAACTGTTCCTCTTCAGAATCAGGAACAACATACTTACTACCACACTTGGACGGCTGTTCCTCTTCAGAATCAGGAACAACATACTTACTACTGCTGTTGGACGGCTGTTCCTCTTCAGAATCAGGAACAAAACACTCAATTACAGTATTAACTGTTGGCCTTCGCCTCAGTCTGTTTTTTGTGTTTACATTTATGCTCTCTGGAGCACCACGACCAGCAATTCTAGCAAGTCTGTTGCTAAAACGTGTACCTCTAGGTATATGGATAGAGCATCCTGTTTTCCCCCTTTTGCTCAAGTTGTTACTTTGTTTGCCCAAATCACTCACCTCGTTATCTTCATCTGTAATATCTTCTTCATTCTCGCATACATCATCATTCCTATAATCAAGATCATCACTGCTACCATCAACATCATTGTCTCCAAGAGGCTCATCAATACTTAGATCACTTTCAGATGAGCTGTCTTGTGGCGACTCCAAAATTTCACGGGGGCCCTCTGTTGAGACTGTTCTTTGTGTTTTACTCCTTCGGTTTTCACCTATCTTGCGCTTCCTGTGCAAGAACAAGCAGAGCACAAGCTACTCTCAGATTAGAGATCTAATCTATTCAATCTCCACTTGGAAAATTATATAAATGCAACCTCACATAGATGCACCTAAAATCTATTTAAATGGAGAGGTTACTCATATTTTGCTTCAGCACGATGCGAACACATAGGAAAGAACGTTTTCTCACATGTTTCTTCTCCCTTCCCCCCTTGTTTCTGTTTTGACGCTGATTCAAATTAAAGTTCCATCGAAGAATATGTAAAAAAGGGTACTATAGCAAATTCATCAAAATTGTGAAGCAACTGGCAGTTTAAATATGTAAAAAGGGTATTATAGCAAACTCTTCTCCCATCCCCTCTTTTGCATAGCATTGGGTTGCAGTGCATGGATGACCCCCATAGTTTCATGACATTTTAGCTACCACAACAGACTAATGCGTTCTTCGTTGCTTCTTCATTAATTACTGAGAAACAGATCAGATAGGTATCGCGGTAACTTCCAGATAAAAAAATAAAATAAACTGCATATAGAATAACCAACGAATATAGTAAGAAGGATGAGAAAACTAACTGTGATACTTTTATTGCTTCGTTGATGGCTCTGTCAAACTCATCTGAGGACAAAATTATTGTAAGATATAATTGTTTCCATGTGGATTCAAGTATGCAGTTTCTGTCGATGTATAGATAAAGCATAACAGGAGAATGTATGTATGGAGTAAATAATTTTATGCAGCAAAAGAGCTCGCACTAAAAGGTGTATAGCTTCTTAAATTTTGACTTCATATATATGCCAAACAATTGGAGAGTTGAAATTATGAATGGAATACAACATACATAGCTATTTATGCATGCAATTAGGAGAGAAAGTACATAATGCAGAACAGTAAACTTTGTATTGAGAAATGAAATTTTAAACACTAAAGCAAATGCAAGAGAGAAACTGTCGATAGAACTTCTTGGTTTACCATATGTGTAATTGACAAGCTTCGCGTTGCGTGAAGAACGGGTTGATTTTGAAGATTGAAAAGCACAGCGCAATGCATTTTGATTCTGGAACTGCTTCAAAGCTCTTTGCTTCTTCTATCATACAGAGGTCACGAAAAATATTAAAAATGGAAAGCAATATCTTTCTATTTGAAGATAACGCCAGACTAATTGAAAAGAAGGGTAAAAAGTTCACTTAAGTCTGTTTCTTTTATAAAGTGAACTAACCTTCTCAATTTTCTTTAGAGCAGGAATTACTTGGACCTCCAAAGTCTTGCTGACACAAACTTCTGATTCGAGTTCACTAGATGAGAACTCATCCTATATTGATGGTGCAGATTAGGTGATTGATCACTAAACAACTCGAATATTAAGTGAAAGATATATCTCACCATTACATGGCAGAATTCCTCAAGATTTGTCGCAACTGTTTCCCACTGGGAATAGATATCTGATACAGCCTCTTTGCCCCTAAACTGGACTTTCTTCTCAAACTGATGAACTTCCCTATATAATCTGTGACCAATTATGTCATCTCCATCATACCTAGAATAAAGGAACAAAGTTTAGTTAGCTTTTATGGATTATCCATTATATAGTTGTCAGAACGAAATGTAACTTGCCAGTATGCAGTTCCATTTTCATCCACAAGTTTTTCTTTTCTGAATGTTGAAGCATCTGTGTCAACTTTGATTGACTCATTGATAAAGGAAACTATATCATCTTGCTGTAATGGACAACAATAAAAATGACAATCTTAAATATTTTCGGGAATGATGAGATAAGCAACCAGACAATATGCCATAGGAACTAATAAAATTGTGTGAACGCAGAAATATAAAACAAGAGAGGAAATATCGTACAATAGCTCGAACTTCACAGACAGATTTCAGGATAAGCAAACGAACTGTTGGATCAAGTTCCCTGTAACTGGATAGCTCCTCACTGTTATCATGGAGGAAAATGTAAACTGTGTCACTGTAATTAACAATGTCGAATATAGTCCATTGACTTAGGGTGGAATACAATACCCTTTCGTTTTACTCAAAGGAAAGTCACCTAGAGCAACCTGAAATAAATATAATGTAAATAATGGAGCCTTATTTGAATCCAATAAAATTTTGGACAGCAATTAGAATTCAAGATAGCCTACCCTTGGCCACCACATCTGAAGTACCCTAGACAGAGCCAATACCCAAGCTTCAGAACCATCGAGAAATTTGCTTTTAGTTATGCCCTGAAATATTTAGTGTGAAGAGATTATTTATCCATATCAAATTGACAGCAATCTTAACGCTGAACATAATAAAACATATGAGGTATTAGATTAGTGTTTATATGGTACATCTAGCAATTTACGAGCGTCAAATTATTTGACTTCATTGATAATCGAAGTAGCCCTTGTTGCATCGGATTTGGCCATACACTCACATGACTGCATCAGCATATAATCATATATCGTCTCATAAGCAACTGTAGTTAATAAAATGTGGACCAAACACTCACATGGCAAAGGAAATACCTTCAGAAGTACTATGTGAAGCTGAACAATTGAATCATTAAATTCAATGAGGCCAGTTTCAATATCTTCCGCTGAAAGCTTCAGTTTCGTCTTCATAACAGGCTCAAAAACCTTAAAAAATAAGTAACAATTCCTTAAGTTTTCGTTCAAATTGTTGTGAGTACTTCATATAAGCATTTACAAGTGCGTAAACGTTAAGCCATTGCAAGGTAATTGAAGGTAAGGCAACATACACATGAGGCATATTGGGGTGTCAACATATAAGCATTTACAATTATCATTATGTGACAAGCTTCACTTCAAACTTTTTATGATACCCCTCTTGCTAATAAGGAGACCATGAAAAAGACTCTAGTTGTATAAGCTGGATATTAAAAAATGTGCAGCCAAGCTCCATCACTCACAAATTAAACTTATTTGGCAAAGGGCTTAGTTCACGGTTTTTGTTCCCCAAACACCAAAAACAAATCGATTCTTTAGATATGCATATCACGTAACTTTAGAAGTTTAATGTACTAAAATTCTAATATTATAATTCATTTTTTTCAAAAGTTGAGGGGCATCGCCAGTCGCCACCTTTATCCCTCTTAACTTAGGTCGCACAAGGTACTACTAAAATAAGAAAAATGTTGTTTCATCTACAGTAACATAAGGCGGCTACATCAGCATACAAACAGCCCAGCACTATGTACAACTACCATAGCTAACCGGAATGACTTCTATGTCCCCAAAAACACAGATCATCACGTATTCACGAAGTGTGAAACTGTTACACTAACGGCCCAAATACACCCATGCCCTAGAGTACACAGGGATCATCAGTATTCACGTTAATGTCAGAATCAGGATTTTTTATGGAGGGGGCAGACTCCCGATAAACTAACAACATACAAAAAACACATATAAAAACGAAAAAAGTAGGAAATTTTTTGAAAAAATGTAACTTTTCATTAAAAAAAATGTAGCAACTTTCTGCCCCTCCAGCTCCCTTAGTTTGAAGAATGACAAATGTCTATATTCCACAAAACATGTTTAAAATGTTATCTAGAAATCGAAAATGTGAACCAAAATTGAATAATAGTAATTTTTAATTTGAACAAATAATTCATTTTATAGTTAAAAAATTGCATGATCATACGTGGAGGAAGTTGAGAACAGAAGCCAACTCCCATTTCTGACGAAGCTTCAACCGCAGCTCCGCCGTGTTAAGTGGCGGCGGAGATGCTTTCAGTAGTTCTTTCCCGGTGTCGCCGCTCATACTATAATATATGATAGTAAATCTTTTTGTTTGGAATATAAGAGTGTGTTGGAATAATTAACTTGTGGGAGAGGGGGTTAATTTATTGGGTGGTTTTTTCCCGCCAATAATGTCAACTCTAGTTAAAAATGGGTAGGGTTTATAGATTAAGATTATTTCGCTCTTCATTGTACGATGGCATATCAAAGGCCGCATCAGATTATTTTTACACCACATCATCAAATATTCCCAAATATTTTTATAGTTTATAGTAGAGAGTATTTATGAAAATAATTCACTTTTCTCTTTCTTCCATATCACCAACATACACCCCACCATACATATATTATTATTTTTATTTAATATGAAAATATGTCAAAATGGAGCTCTATTTGAAGTGATTTAAATAATAAAATATTTGTGAAAGAAAAAATTAATTTCAAAAAATTCCAATCGAAATAGACTAGTTTAAGCAAAAAAGAAAAAGTAACACATGATACGTGACATGTGTCGGATATTAATTGGCTACTTTTCTTACACATTCTCAATTATCCCCGAACAATTCAATTGTCTCCAACCCATCATGACTTGGCATTGTACTCCAATTATCTCCTATTATGAAAATTTGTGGGGACATTATCCTCCAATTAACCCCTATTGTGGGTAGTCTTAAGATAGGAAGTAAATGAATTATATTTCAGGCACCTTTTTTTTAGAAATTAAAATATTCACCTTGTCTTGTCTTCAAAGTCTTTGGCAAGGTGATTGGTAAACCGAAAAATGTATCTCGTAATAATAATTCAATAATGTAATCACTATTCAGATGTGAAGTAAGAAATAATTATATAATTTTTCAATAAAGTATTAACAAACTTTAATACGATCAGAGAAATATAATGTTTTTTGTTTTACATCAAAATTTATCATCTTATAACCTACTCTAAGATGTAATTGTCATTGGACTAGTCGGGGTTAATTTGATTAGGTGATTTTGGTTTTTTGGTATATTTCCTTTTGGTATATTTCCAAGACTATGTTTTCTAAATGTGAAATTGTTACACTAACGGGTTTATATGAACACTCTTCTGAATTACATGGATGAGGTAAATCGCGGGATGTACCTCACATGATTAGGAGACTAGAGCTTGTCTGTTAACCACTTTGAAACACAAAGTTCGCTCTCAATGAAAATCTAACCGAGGTTCTTTGAATACTGAAAAGGTGAGTCTACTGATACTTTGTACCATAGTTCTTTACCAGTTAATTTATACCCAGGAACATACTATGGTTTTCTATCTATATAAAATATATCGTACATGTTTTTGGGAATTTTTTGATATAAAAAATGAAAAATGTGATCAAACTAAGTAAAAATCTAATTTAGTTGGTTGGAAACTTCCTTTAAAAAGTTGAAATCAAAGGTTCAAGCTCTCTAAAATACATTTTTAACATAAATAAAGTATTATTTGTATTAACGTTAAAGTGTTGATAGCTCAGTCTTCATCATGCACCATGCCATCAACAAATAACAATACTAGATATTAAACGGGGCATCAAATTTTGAATCGGTCATCTTTTTCTTCTAATTGGACAAAAGACTTCACCCTATCCATAGTATTCCAAACTTATCCAAAACATGAGTGTAATTCTAAAGGCCGGCTAAGTTGGTGGAATTGATGAACTTTTGGATGCAAGATTACGAGTTTAATTCTTCTTATCAATACTCTTTTGTTATAGTCTGTCACATAGGGTGTCTAAACATAGGGTGTGTAATGTGTTTATATGAATGACGTGGTTTGCAAGCTATTGCGATAAGCCGAGGTGTGCGGTGTCGCACTTTACAAATAGTTGAGCAAGTTTCCCTTACAAAAGACATATCCACACATGACTATATATAAATACTCAATATATACTCAACTCTACAAATATGCAGATTCAATTCTCTGTCTTGTAACTCTACAGAGAAATGGTGAAATCAGATATAGCAGTGCTAGCATTTGTCCTTATTTTCGCTCTTTACTCTTCCGTCGTGAACCTTTTCCGGGAGGGAAATTTAGCCGCCGAGAGCCAAGAAATTACAGAGGAACTGCTACAAGATTGTTGCAGTTTCTGTTGGCTTGATGGATGTGACCCCATTTGCATCCTTAGATATTGCACCTAAAGAACATGATGATCAAACTACCAAATCTACTGAAGATGCCTAGATTGTAACGTTACTTCGATATTTGGATCGTTTGTTACAATTTACGTTATTCTTTTTGAGTTACGAATGTTCTTCTTTTGTTTTTAAACACAATCATTTTCTATCTGGTACAGTATAATGCAGCTTAAGAACAACTACTTCGATTCATGTTGATTCACTTCTGCCACTGAAATCAAACTATTATCATTCGCCTGTATATCGAGGCTTCCGCTTCTCAGCAAATGCTGTTAAGCCTTCCAGCCTATCTTTTGTGTGCACAAGTTGATCAAAACATACCTCCTCCACAGCTAATGCCTCTTCCATACTAACCTCCACTCCTCTATCAATAGCCTGCTTTGCCATTCTTATAGCCACGGGTCCTTTCTCATTTATACTTCGCGCAATTTCCAGTGCCTTGGCTCGAGCTTGTCCTGAAGGGACACAGTAGTTGACGAGTCCCAAAGAGTCTGCATCCATGCCCTTAATTTTCCGGCCTGTGAATATTAGCTCTTTGGCAATTGATTTTCCAACCAACCTTGGTAGACGTTGTGATCCGCCAGCCCCGGGTAGTATAGCGAGTCCTGTTTCTGGCAATCCTAGTACTGCATCTTCGCCACATACACGGATATCGCAAGATAATGCCATCTCTAATCCTCCACCTAATGCAATACCTGTAACATATATCTCACATTTTTTTGGATTTATGCTAAACAGAGATCTTTGTTATTTACTATTGGAATTGTAGAAATCTAAGGAGCACAAATCATATAAATTCTTGAACAACAAATCAATAACACTTACAATAATACTCATTCATGTTTCTAAATAGGCTCCCGACTCCAGTCTAAGTGCGCTAATGAGAATCCATTTCGAGAAATTTATGATACAAGTTTTCAATTAGCTCAGACAATTTTAGTATTGAGTTGGAACTAACAAATAGAAATCGACAAGTTTTGTATACTACCTTTCAACCTGAGACAATAAGGTACATGTATTTGTCGATTGTCTATTTTCTCATACAATAAGCACAAAATCATAATATTATAGTGATATCGAGTGTCAATTGCCCTATTTTAATACTAATCGTTGTAAGTATATTTTTTAGTATGCAGTTAAAACTTGATTAAATTTGACAAGATATGAAAAGTTAAAATGAACAATCTCCATGACATGAAGAGATTATATAATTATATATGAATCGGTTCGAGAACAGAATTGATTAGTAAGGAGCCTGTTACGAGCCATTGAACATGTTGACGTACAATAATTTCCAGCATTACCTTCAATAGCAGCAATTGTGGGAATCTGCAGTTTCTCCAAATCGAAAAACGTGGACCTGAGAGCGTTTACAAAATCTCGAACTTCAGAGGGGCTCATAGTCTTCTTCTCCTTCAAATCAGCTCCAGCACAGAACACATTCGAAACTGAACTCGAAACCATCACAACGTTCACAGAACTATCCCTCTTCAGGGCTTCTAGTGTGTGTTGTAATCCCCATAACATATCCTTTCCAATTGCGTTTCTTGCTTCAGGCCTATCCAAGCTGATTTCACATATTCCAGAATCAAGATTGAGTAGCTTGGTGAGTTTAACAGGTTGTGGAAAAGTTTGTAATATGAGATTTCTGGTGGTTTGATTTGCAAAAGAGGGGCAGATTGATTGTGATTTGAGATGACTAAATGCTTTAGCTTTGCCCAAAAACGTTACCATTTCTTGAAATTCAATGTAGAACTGGACACTTTTAGGACATGGAAGGCAGGCTAATAGATGAAATATCTGATGGGGTCTATATTAGGGGCTAGGAGAAATTATTATGGCTTATTGCTAAGGATGAAATGGTCAACCTAACGTCCCGTGTATTTTGTTCGGATCATGTGATGAGATAAATTGTTGGATGTGTTGAGTTTTGCCCAGAATATCACAACGATTATAGACTTAATTGAAATAACAAATAAACAATACGATTTCGGGTGTGGCTTCGGATTCACCTCCGCCACTAAGAAAAGCTTTATTAATTCTTTGTATGAAGATTACAATCTACCAAACAACTACAAAGCTAACTCTTGTGTATACTTAATCGACAAAGTTCGTCCTTCATCAACTCAAGTGGTGCACCTATTTATAGATAACTAGATTGTCCTAATTGTGTTAGGATTACAATCCTAATCGTACAACAATTACAACACCTCATCCTTATCTAATATCTAGTACTTCGACTTTGATTAGGAGTCCTTATATCGATCAAACTAGCTCTTCAACCCCATGCATGCATGCACGGTTTGTCAATCTTGAATTCCTAAGCGAGGAATCCAATAGGATGTTCTTCAGCTGATTAGGGACCAGAGCTTGGCTTATAACTATTTAAACATAAGGTTTACTTTTTAGGGGAGTCGAACTCACGTTGGGTAAAAAAGTGAGGCGGCAAGTACTTAGCACCTTAGTTCTTTATCGAAGTTATGCCATTTGCATTAGACTTTGTCTAAAAATTCAAACCTTTTGAAGATCTTAATACATATAGAAAATTAAGATCGGAGTTTCACACGGTTTTTTTTTTGGTTTATTAATCACCATGTCCCCATGTGATAATTGTTTAGTAGACAAGATTTTATTTGATTCTCTCCTTTAAATTATGTGGATTACTATATTCCTACCATGCGACTCTTGCTGATACTTACACAAAGTGTGGATTATGTGTGTATTATTTTCATTTTAAATCAATATGATAATGTCATCCTTTAACTATTTTAATCCCAAATAATTAAATACACAAATTGCATTTGGCGAGAGCATCCATGGAGTTGAGATGTGTTCATGTTATCATGTAGCTTGTTAAAACCAATAGTGAGTGTCTGACACATTCATTATTTTCAGTTTACCGTAACTGTGGTAAAAAGTTATGGTGCTCTTAAGATTTGTTTTCCTAAAATTTTTCTAAAGTATTATTATGTTATTTATATAAAATATAAGAATCAAATTGTAAATCTGATGCATTAGGAGATTTTTATTATATATAAATTAGCAATAAGATAATTTTATCGAATAGCCTATTAAAAAATATTATTACTAGTAATAACAAGGTGGTGGGTGGACACTAATGCTGATTTACAAAAAAAAGAAAAGAAAAACAATAGTTAGTTGGAGTCTCAATTTTGTTATACAGTAGCTAAAAACCTAATTCCTCCTGCTCCGAAAACGCTTCTACCGCTCAAACTATAGAGTAATATCAACTCACGATGACGACCAATAATAGCAACGTAATAGTCCCCAAACCCAACATACTAATAACCGGCTCGCCGGGAACCGGCAAAACCACCACGGCGGCGGCGCTGGCTGAGGCCACTCAACTCCGCCACATCAACATCGGCGACCTAGTCAAACAAAAGAGTCTTCACGATGGCTGGGATGATAAATTCGATTGCTTCATCATTAATGAAGACCTTGTAAGCTAATATCGATTTTTAATTGATTTAGAATTTGTTATAGTTTGTTGGTATTGTTTGAATTAGTTTATATGGGTTTTTTTCTTATATATTGAAGAGTTTGTTTTACAAAAAAACCCCCGCCTCCTTATATAGTCAGTATCCAACGAGCTTTGGAGCCTCCTAACCACTAGACCAGTTTGATTTGATTTTCTAGAAGACCTTGTAAAATTCTACTGGTTCTAGTTTGTTGGTATTGTTTAAAGTTAGTTGCAATGTTTTTTTTGAAATTTATTGAGGACATGGAGTTTGAAGTTACGTGGTTTTTATTGGTTCTGGTTTGTTAGTATTGTTTGAATTGGTTTAAATGGGGGTTCTTTTTGGTTTTGTTGAGGGTTTTAGGTAATTTATTGACGAAATCGTTTAAAATTTAGGACTTGACGGTGGATTATTTGGCTGTTATATCATTAATGAAGACCTTGTAATCTTAATTTTCCTATTAACTGCTTTGGTTATGATTCTAGTTTATAGTTATTGTATGGATTATTCCAGCCAAGTTATGCTTTCGATTGATCTCTAGCTGTAGAAAGTTTCGACGAATTTCTTCAAAATGAGTTGGTTTTAACTAATTTCTTGAACTCATTGGACTGAAAGTATATGACTTTCTGGTGGATTATTACGTTCTTTGGAGCTAGCTTTTTCTGGTAGCTTTGCAGCCGAAAGTGTTTCGTTCTCTGCACTGAACTTGACTAAAGGTCTCAGATGTAGCCAAACATCATATAAGATGTTACTTCTAGTTTGGAGAAGAGATTGGTATTCTTCTTTGTTGAATTTGACTGTTGGGAACTAATTTGTTTGAACTTTACAAATGATTTCTGTAATATCAGAACTCTAACGACAAGTTGTACAATAGTTTAAGGAACATGAGATAGTAATTGTTATTTCACTTGAGCTCATTGTGAGCTTGAATAAGCAGGCAGCCATTGTTTGTGTAGATTTTCCTAAGTTAGGGAAGAGATTGGTATACTTAATCATTATCAATTTATTTGTATTACTATATGTGATGAATGAGTGAGGGAAACATTAGCTGATTATCATATGATCTTCTTATAGGTTTGTATCCATATTCAGGGATTTAGATGTTGGAATAGATGTGAAATCTGACAATTTTTTAAGTTCATTCGAAACAACTCCGAGTGACTTTTAGGCTGTTTCGTCTACACATCTATTGGAAACAACTTAATTAAGTTTTTGACTATCTATTTTCCCGTTTAGAGTGAGAGGAAGTTCTGTCATGAGAAGGAAAAGAATGTGAAGGAAAGCTTAATGTATACAAAACAATTGAATGACTTTTGCCTTGAACAAGTACCATGTGAATATGTAGTGATTATTAGATTCACTTATGTTTTTCTAAAATGTTGAAGATGAAATATATGACACGTTAACGGTACTGAGGTGCTGTTAACGAGACCCCTTTTTTTCTTTTTAATGGTCCCTATTTGTAAAAATGCCGAACTACTTATGAGTCGGTGGAACTATATCTTAAAGAGCTTTCAAGGTAACTGAAATTATCAGAGGGAAAAATCATGAGTTATCATTCTTTTGCGAAACTGCTATTCTATCCTGACTCATATGATGGTCTCAACAGCACTGTCAATTTGAGTTGGCTTAAGATGTTAGGTTATCAGGTTCCTTCTTTTGATTTTCTCAATGTTCTATATGCATCTGTCATAGGTATGTGATGAGCTAGAGGATCTGATGGAAAAAGGCGGAAACATTGTGGATTATCATGGATGTGACTTTTTCCCTGAGCGGTGGTTCCATCATGTAGTTGTTCTTCAGACTAGCAACACTGTATTGTATGATCGCCTAACTAAGAGGTCACTGCTTCTTGGTCCTTGCAATTAATCAACATCTAATCTCACTTCAATTTGTCTGTATACCATGTAGCGGTATCTTCTTGCTGATCCATTTTACTATTCAACAGGGGTTACACCGGCCAAAAGCTTTCAAACAACATCGAGTGCGAGATTTTTCAAGTGTTGCTGGAGGAGGCAAAAGAGAGTTATTCCGAGGGTATCGTGGTGCCTATGAAAAGTGACACCGTTGATGATATAGATAGGAATGTGGCTACACTATCTCAGTGGATCATGAACTGGAGGCCTGTGAGATCTTAGTTTGTAGATTAGCTAATAGCATTAAAAGCCTTTCTTGATCCTGTTCCTATTTTAATGCTTTTTTGTACCAAGAAACTCGAGAATGACTGAATGAGAAAGTTCTATCCAATGTATCGGTGTGCTGAGAGTGATATATTTCTTTTTATTTGATTGCCAATGTGGTGACTTTGGTTTCTCAGCATCAGTGGTGTATTACAGCTTTGCAGTAACGTTTACACCTTCCGTCCTATGAACATTGTGTACATTAGGTTTGTCTTCCGGCTCATAGCCCTGTTGGTAAAATACAGTATCCATAGATTCGACTCTTCGTGCAAGTTAGGTTGGACTCCCATGAGTGAACTTTGTGTTGAAGTGGTTCAAAGATAAATTTTAGTTCTCAATTAGTTGAGACGTATCGCATGATTTACTACCTTAGTATACTCTGTATTCATGTTAGGATGATAATTTCGTCCTCTTTTCTTTTGTATATTTCATTTTTCAAAACATATATTCCTTCCATCCCTTTATCTAATATCCATTTACTTTTGCACAAAGTTTAAGAAAAATTCAAATTCATCTCACAATTTTAGTTTTTCCTCAAATTTTTCTTATTTAATTGGGTAAAAATAAATATTTAAAATGAGATTTCTATTCTTAGAATATTGTTATTAGATAATGGGACGGAGGAAGTATCTGTTAGTCAATACTCCCTTCAATTCAAAAATAATGTCTTTTTAGACATTTCACACAAATTAAGAAACAATTATTACATTCACAATTTCCATCTATAACCCTATAAAACAATCATTAATAATCCACTTTTCAATTAACTATATGATACAATATTACAATCATTACTTCTTAGGGATATTAAGAGAAAAAGTGATACATTGTGCATTGATTTATGTAAAAATATAATTTTTTTGAATATTCTTGAAATGTCTAGAAAGACTTATTTTTTAATTGAAGGGAGTATTTATTTGCATTTTAATACTAGCTCGGTATTATAAATGCTAATAATATCATTTCTCTTTTCCTTTTTGCCCTGATCTGTTATATGCACACCCAAATAGTGCTTGTCGGGAGTGAAATTACAATTATGCCCCCCCTATTTGCAAATGTAGTGATTGAGGAAACTTGACAGAGGGGCAAAATGGTCATTTCGCTCCCAAAAGTAACACTGTTTGGGTGTGCACATAGTGTAGCCCCTTTTTGCCAGAGTTCTTGTCCGACAAGGAACAATGGTTAAACGACTAGTCTAAAACCTACTAAAAAGTGTCGATATGAAAGGCTCTCTATATGGGTTGCGTTTTGTCAACTTTTTAAAACTCTTTGCTGTATTCGATAGTGATATACTGACATAGTGATAAGTGTAATTTGTCTAATGAAAAGTTTGGCATCAATTATTTGTCCATCGCAATAAACCAATAATGTACGTAGTTTACAATAATCCAATAAAGTAGTGGACATGCTTCTTGCTAACGATGAAACGAAATTTTCCTCATTTGTAATTAGTGTCAAAAAATGAAAGGCAAATTACATCATCGATCACTCAAGTTAATCATAATTTATTGATCGATTATTTTGGTTCAGTTTTAATTATTTCACCCACGTTTAATATTGTATACAAAATGAGTCACCCATGCAAAGATCGACTCATTAATCGGTACAAAAATTATTAACTGTCAACTATATCTTAGAAGAACATGAGATTTCAAAATGACTTTTATTCTCTTCTCCAATTATATATAATGAGATGATATAGTTTAATTTACCTTTAAAGTATCTTCATGATATCATTTTCATGCATATTCCCCTATTCAAAGGAAAATTAAATGTTATGTAAGTTTTCAAGTTTATAGTCTAAAATATGAAAGAACATCAATTAAGATGTATTATAGAAATATTGTCGATGGCTCAATAGCCTAGTGGCATCCGACCCAACCTTTCATGTAAGAGGTCAAGGGTTCGAACCTTGTTGGAGACATACTTGTCTCATATTATACTCTAACTTTCTATTAGTTAGCAATTTCTGTATTCATGTTTGTAATATCATTGTAGTCACAATTCATCGCTAATTATAAAAAAAAAAGATGTATTATAGAAATATCATACATTTGATATAATTTTTAACAATATATTAAATGATAGAACTATTACCATCATACAAAGTATTTATTAACAAAGATAGGTATATGTATATTAAAATTATACACATGTTAATATTGATCATTTAAATTAAATAGTAAGACATATTTGAATTGTGGAGATTAACATCACTCCTTTCAGTTGATGACTTAATAATTAAGTGAAATCTGACTCAAACTTTTAAATAATAGATTGTTCAATTATTATTAGAGACAATTTGTCGTATATTTTCATTATAACTGTTTATCAGAGTACTAGTTAGGAATTTATGTGTTACTTTTGTATTCCATTTCATTGTCTGCGTACTCTCACGCTAATTTACAAAAAAAACATTCTTCCTTTTACTATCTTAAATGGATATAGTAACCGTAATTCAATAGTGACTTCATACCACGCTCGAAATATTCGACTTTACATTTCGCTCAGAAGCTTATCAAGTCCAATTAAAGTATCACTTTATTCTCGATAAATGTATCAGATGAAATAACTCTATATATTCTTTAAAGTCCATTCGTTAAGTGTGTAGCTAACTGGTTTGATATTATAAGTCGATGGTACAATTAGCGGCGGCTCTGGGGGTCAATTTTGGGGTGATTAGACAATACAGTATTATACGCGTGGGACTGGGGAGTGGACTTTTGGAAGCCGGACTTATTCAACTTAATACACCAAATTTACATAACCAATGTCAAGTCCGCCATAATTAAACTTACCCCCTTTATCCTAACCAAACAAAACCAAAGTCGTAATAAACTCGCGCCATATATCTACAGGAGAGAGAAAGAGAGAGAGTATCTAGAGAGAGAGAGAGACGACTTTAATTTAGTTTCGTAAGTTTTCTTAAACTCTTAAGTAATTGTGATCATGAAATTTTCAGTACCTTCCTAAATATATTTTTCGACAATTTTATGATTTTGATTATGTTGATAATTGCAGGAGTGCTTTATTGTTTATTTGATTTGATCAGCTGGAATAGTTTTTGTGATCACCTGTTTGGAGATAAATTATAAAGATTGTGTAAATGGATTTGGTTTCGAGTTGTAAGGTATACTACTTACACATTTCATCGTCTTCGTATGTCATTTTTGTACCCCGTATATGTACCTAGATTGTTGAGGTAGACCGAGGAAGAGTTGGACCGATACTATGGAAAGTACCTAGAGTTAAGAAGCTATGACCAACAGAAGGCCTCATGATGGTCGGTAGAAGATATAGTCGACTTCACTTAGTGGGATAAGACTTGGTTTGGTTTGATTTATACTTTATGTTCAATTGTAGATAGTTGTTAGAGCAATTGATTTTTATGTTAAGTTGTTGATCTGTAGAAATAAACTGTTCCTCTATTATATTATTCACAATGATACAATATTTATAGAGTACAATATGGAGGCTAAATAACCTAATAAGCCTAGAGCATGCTAAATAACCTAATGGGCTTAGGGCATCATGTCCATATAAATATAATAACTAATATATTGTTACTAGTGTAATTAATACATAAATATACTAATATATACAATATTATCTAACATCCCCCCTCAAGTTGGAGCATGCAGATCACAAATGCCCAACTTGCGCAAAAGAAATTCAAAACGTTGTTTCCCAAGAGCCTTGGTAAAGAAATCAGCCAACTGAAAGGTAGTTGAGACGTGAGAAGCAGTAATAATCTTGTCAGTAATAGCATCGCGAACAAAATGGCAATCAACCTCAATATGCTTAGTCCTCTCATGAAAAACCGGATTATGTGCCAAATGCAAAGCTGATTGGCTATCACAATGCACATGTATAGGATCATCAGAAGAAACACCAAGTACTTGTAGCAACCCTTTCGCCCATATGATCTCACAAGTAACTGCCGTCAAGGATCTATATTCAGCCTCTGCAGAAGAAAGAGAAACTGTTTTCTGCTTTTTAGTTTTCCAGGAGATTGGGGAACCACCAAGAAACACCAACCACCCTGTAAGAGATCGACGAGTCAAAGGACAACTCGCCCAATCGGAATCACACCAGCCAGATAATGTCAAGTCAGAATCAGAACGCAGCAAAATTCCCTGACCTGGGGAATTCTTCAAATATCTTACCACTCGTAAAGCAGCATCCCAGTGAGCCTGCCGTGGACATTGCAAAAACTGAGACAGTATGTGGACACTATAAGCAAGATCAGGTCTCGTATAAGCTAAATAAAGTAGACGCCCCACCAGCCGTCTGTACGGCTCACCATCCGGAAGAAGAGGCGTCGTGGACTCACCCAATTTATGATTAGTTTCCATGGGAAAACCTGCCGGCTTACCTCCCAACAAACCACATTCAGCAATAATATCTAAGGCATATTTGCGCTGACACAAGTAAATCCCTTTAGAGCTGCGAGCCACCTCAATACCCAAAAAGTACTTGAGTACTCCAAGATCCTTCATGTGGAAACAAGAACTCAAATAATGTTTAAAAGCGCATAAAGCAGCGGAATTGTTACTAGAAATAATCAAATCATCTACGTAGACCAGCACATGCAGCCGAACACCACTCCTCACAAAGGAGAAAAGAGAGTAATCTGAGCAAGAGCTCGTGAAACCGTAAGCTCGCAATGATGAGGCAAGCTTAGCAAACCAGCAACGAGGGGCCTGCTTCAAACCATATAATGACTTCCGCAATCGGCAAACCTTTCCTTCCTTACCATGTTCAAACCCAGGAGGAGGCTTCATATAGACTTCTTCCGGTAAATCACCATGAAGAAATGCATTGTGTACATCCATCTGGTGTAACTCCCAGCCACGAACAGCCGCCACTGCTAAGAATGTACGAACAGTGGACATCTTAGCCACCGGGGCGAAAGTATCTGAATAGTCAATTCCTTCTGTCTGATGGTTGCCAAGAACGACAAGTCTAGCCTTCAGACGCTCTATGCTACCGTCTGATTTGTACTTGATCTTATAGACCCATCTGCTGCCTAACGCCTTCTTTCCTGCAGGAAGATCAACTAAACTCCATGTCCCATTATTCTCCAAGGCCTGAATCTCTGCAGACATAGCCTCACACCAACCAGGATCACGTAATGCCTGGTGATACGATCGAGGTTCATTACCTGCGGTAACAGAGGCCAGAAAACCACGGTGTGCAGCAGAAAACAAATCATAACTCACAAAATTCGTTAAAGGATAAGTAACATCTGAGACGGGAGAGGAGCCGGGTGAACTGAGAGTAGGGGGTGGACTCGTGTGTGGAAGCAGACGAAGCACATAATCACGGAGATGAGATGGACGAGCCCTGTTACGCTGCCCCCTGCGTAGACCAACCTCGACTTCCGCAACAGGTGTGTCACCAACATCAGGTGTGTCGCCAACATCAACCGCAACTGCCGCAACAGGTGTGTCACCAACATCAACCTCAACTGCCGCAACAGGTGTGTCGCCAACATCAACCGCAACTGCCGCAACAGGTGTGTCACCAACATCAACCTCCGCCATTGAGCGAACAGGGGACCCCTCCTCGACAGATTCCCCATGTACGGCTTCAATTACCCCAGGCTGGGGTAAAACCACCAGATCCGAAGCGTCATCATCGTCCAAGCCAAAAAACAGGCGTGGTTCGGTAGTAGCGGAAACTGAGCCACTCTCAACAGACACACCAACACCCGGAAACTCTGCTTCATAAAAAGTCACGTCTCGAGAAACAAAGTAATCATGTGTCTCCAAGTCAAATAATTTCCATCCTTTCTTATCAAAGGGATAGCCAACAAAAATACATCGTCGACTACGACTAGCGAACTTATCCTTTCGAGAATGCAAATCAAAAGCATAGCAGAGACACCCAAAAATGCGCAAATGATCATATGAGGGAGGTGCGCCATAAAGTAGTTCATAAGGTGTTCGAAAGTTAAGTATACGAGAAGGGGTGCGATTTATCAAATAACATGCACCAAGAACACACTCACCCCAGAATTCAACAGAAAGACGCCCCTGAAACATCAATGCTCGGGCAACATTCAAGATATGCCTATGCTTTCGCTCCACTCGACCATTTTGTTGGGGAGTACCAACACAAGATGTCTGAAATAATATACCCTGATCCGCAAAATAAGATTTAAGACTTAGAAATTCAGTTCCATTATCACTGCGAATCCGACAAACATCCAAACCAAACTGGCGACGGACCATAGCAAGAAATTTAATAAAAATACTACGGACTTCAGTTTTATCAGTAAGTAATACAACCCAAACAGCGCGAGAGTAGTCGTCCACCAAAGTTAAAAAATATTTCGCCCCCGAGGAGGAAGGAGTACTATAAGGACCCCAAAGGTCACAATGTATAAGCTCAAAACACCGAGTTGCTTTTTTAAAATTATCGGGAAAAACCGCACGACTCTGTTTGGCACGATGACAAGTGTCACAAGATTTATTCAAAACAGAGTCATTATTACTAATAAAGGGTAAAGCTTTCAACACTGTCACCGATGGATGGCCTAATCGACTGTGCCAAAGCTCCAATTTATGAGTCTGAACTGCTAACAGGGACACCGAAGGCTCCACCACAGAATGACAGTAGTAATAGAGTCCATCCCTCCGTTCACCTGCTCCAATCACCGTCCTCGTATTTCGGTCTTGAACAAAACACTGAGTATGAGTAAAAACAATATCGCAACAGTAGGCAACAAGTAACTGAGATACTGATATCAAATTACAGTGCAAGGTCGGCACATAGAAAACATCCCGTAAAATTAATACGTCTGAGAGAATCACATTACCACGACGCGTGGAATGAATAACACTACCATCTGGCAAAGTAATAGGACAAGAAACATCATCATATTGGTCAACCAAACATCCCAAAGTTCCTGTGGCATGAACGGTAGCTCCCGTATCAAAAATCCATGAAGTACAAGTAGACTTACCCATTAATCGATCAGAAGAAGTGTTGGGATTACTAACTAATGAGATAAAAGGCTGCAATTGGTCCGGGATAATACCAGGAACAGATCTGTAAATAGTAGCACCCACATGAGCCCCACCACCAGAGCCGCCGGAGCCCCCAGACGTCTCTTTTATTATCATATAACAACGTCTCTTTTATTTCTCCTTTTATTATCATATAACAATGTCTTCTCAAATGAAAGTTATGTTTTTCATTTTTGTATGTTTGATCCTCTTGACTTTTCAAGAAGATGCCCATCCTCTTAGTAGATGTTTTATTAGATGCTCTGTGGGGAAATGCCTAAGAGATAGTAGTTGGTGTTGTCTTGCCGAATGTGGTGGGAAATGTATTTTGGAAATGTACATTGAGACTCACAAGACCCCAAAAGTGAAGTCCCAATTACATGTTGGAGATGAAAATCATCTTGAATTATAAGATGTGTTGTAATCTTTATTCTATACTAGAAATAATATTTTTTACATTTTCTTTAAAAAAAAAATTATTTGGTTTCTAACCTATGCTCTGATACCATGTAGAAATAAACTGTTCCTCTATTATATTATTCACAATGATACAATATTTATAGAGTACAATATGGAGGCTAAATAACCTAATGGGCTTAGGGCATCATGTCCATATAAATATAATAACTAATACTCCCTCCGTTCTCTTTTACTTGTCGTTCTAGCCTCAAATTTTTGTTTCTAAATACTTGTCATTCTAGCATAATTAATTACAAATTTATATTTTCAATGTACCTTTTAATTACTTTTTACATTGAGTTTATCAATCAACCAATTATATAGAGTCAATTGATTGTAATTTTATATTTCCAATGTACTTTTTGGCTCTCTTTTACTTTTTCTTAATTTATGTGCAAATAGCTAGAACGACAAGTAAAAGAGAACGGAGGGAGTATATTGTTACTAGTGTAATTAATACATAAATATACTAATATATACAATATTATCTAACATGATCATTTACTTTAGATAAGAGATCATAAGCTACAGTTTGAGTTGCTGGTAGTTATAAATTCAATTATCGGAGGTGGCATCACAAAGTGAAGCGTCTTTATGTGAAATGGCTTGTTTACGTTGGAGTATTTAGTTTTGTAGGTTCATTGATTTGAGGATGCTGGCAAATTTAGAAGCTATTGTGTATGTTTTGAATGCTTGTTAGCGTATGTCCTGACTAAATTAATTTTGGTAACATCGACATTGTTACCTGTTGACAAATTTAGAAACTATTGTGTATGTTTCGAATGGCACATAAGTTACAGGTCAGTTTGGCACAACATGCTTGGAGCTACGAGGTGTTATTTTACATGAACAATGCCTTCACGCATTATTTTGGAAAGGCAATGTTACAGATTCATTACCTTAACCTCTAACTCCTACTACATATTGATATGTCTGACCTTACGAGTAATATTGTGTGTTTCCGAGTGATCAATTTCTCGACATGTTGGGCTTGTTGACTTCATGTTTCTTTAACTTGTTGTGCTTCATATTCCAACTTGGGGTGGCTGTTCTAATCTATACACGTGATTCTCTGAGATCTAATTGTTCTTTAATTTCGTCGAGTGACTTATTTAATTGATCTAATTTATCCTTCATTAGGATAAATTGTCATACTTTCGTATGAAGGAGCTCAAGGATATTTTAACCCAACTTGGGCTTTCAAAGCAAGGGAAGAAGCAGGTTTAAATTTAATTTGATGTCATTCTTTCTTCCATTTTTCCTTCTAGCTTCTGCTGTTTGTAGTGCCCTTCAGTTAAAATATACTCGAAGACATGTGGTATACTTATTATATGAAAACTGAACTTGGTGATTTTATTGATTTTTGGGAATTGCCTAAGTCCTTAGCTTCCCGTAGGTGATTTTGGACCTTCCACTTCTAAAATCGTTTGTGGAAACTTTTGTAGTTGAAGACTTAGTTTTACAGTTCTATTCTCTCAAATTTTAAGAATTCAACAATCTTTTGATCTATGGAGTTTTTCTAAATTTTACTATATATATCTTCCATCTGATAAAACACAGTATGTATATTATGCACTCTGTTACAAGGATGCTCACTGGGAAAAAGTCAATATCATGATATAATATGCCTTGGATATGTGGTCTGCACTTATCATTACATATTGTGTATGCGTTGCATGTTTTATCGCCCATGCCTATATGCCTGCTAATGAGAAAATTATTTCATGCTTCACTTTCCTTGTGTTAACTAATGATCTTAGTGTTAAATGAACCTTGGGAATAATATTTACCTACACCTTCGTTGTAGGACCTGGTTGATAGGATCTCCGCCGTTCTTTTGGATGAGCGAGGTAAACTATTTCAGCCCTGTTAATCTCTGTTCTTGTTGATTTGCTGAGGTCTTTTGCTTAAGGATCATAGAGACATTGCAATTTACAATATTGGTCTTTCTTGGGCAATTATGGAGTATACAACAGAAAGACACTTAACGTGAAAATGGTTCCCTTAGTTATATTTTCAGTTATTTGTTACAACCCTTATTAATGTAAATATCACAATATAAACAAGTTTTATATAATCTTCCATTTCTCTTTATAGATTAAGTTTCATATACATATTCTCTTCTTAGTCTTGACCCGTGTGATTTACTTAATGAAACTCATTCTACACTTCATGGAGTTTAACGGCCAAGTTATGTATTTTTGTACCCTGAAATCAACAAACACATTTTGTGTTTGGTTATTTACCTTTCAACGAATTAAATTAAAATATTACGAAAACACAACAAGAGACAGATAAGATAAGGCACATCTATTTGTTCAGTTTGATACTAATGAACATGAAGACCTTTGAAGATCTTAACATTTCAAGCATTCTCATATTAAAAATGGCATTATTTTTGTTTTCCACGTTACAGTATTGTGTACAACTTTACTTCTATCCAGCCCTTCCAGTTCTCCTTTCTTTGATCCAGAAAGTAAGGCTTCCATTGGAGGAGAAAAAGTAATCTCATTCTGGTGCAGCACCCTTATTAAACTCTCTACTGCACTCTTCTGCTTCTTTTCATTTGTGCCAAGACTGACAAACTTATGATTGGTAGCATACACCAACCAGAAAATTTACATGCGTTCCATTTCAATTTACCACCAACATTTCTTGTCTATTGTGAAGTACTAGGTAATGTTTGCACTCCACTAGTGGGTCAACTGGGAAACAACCTCCATGTTATCACATGGGTAAGGTTGCGTACTATCTGACCCCCCCATCCCCCGTTATCCTGCATGGGCAGGAGCCTCTTCAAAAAGACATTTTTGCATGTTGAATGAAGCCTCGCTGCAATTACCATGAGCTTACAATGCCAAACTGCAAGCCTTTCGGAGTCCCATTCCGTGCTCATTAATTTGTTTATTTTTAATGAAAAAGGGAGTATTATACACTCCCAATATATAGTAACATCAGTGCAAAAAGCGTGTTCTTCCCTAATTTTTCATGTATCCATTTCTTCAACATTGTAATTTGTTTCAGATAAGTGTAATCTAGTCACTCACTTACTTTTGGAGAGTATTTGTCAAGATTTGTTAATTTCGTCCTAGTAACACATTCTAATTCTTTTTTGGTTATGAAATATTTTATGTTGTTTCATATTCAATCTCAACAGTTTATAAATTCAGTTTTAGTTGAATGTTGAACCTAGGAATACACTTAACAGACTGGTCATTCTTTTCTTTCTATCAATAAGATATTCTTTCAAAATGAAAGAAAGCAAGGTCGTCTCTGACATACCTTCTATGTTCCAGGTCCTCCATTGTGAGGAGGATTAGTCAAGTCTCGTTCTAAGCAGCCATGTTGTCTAATCTGCCTTCTGTGCGTTAGTATGCTCGCCCATGTTTGGTTTCAAGGAGTTTTAGGATCTTCCTCTTGAGTGTCAATACTTAAATATGACATATGTCTCGTGGCGATTTGATTATCAAGCTTCCAATACTTACATCTACAACATTGTCTGATTCACAGTTACAGCACTCTGGGCTAAAAAAAATGCAGTTGGGAAGGAAGAAGTTGCAAAATTGGTGCATGACATTTATAGGTTTGTTTTCTTTGCTGTCAAACGTAATGATAAAGTTTCTTTTTTGTAGGTATTGTGTCTCTATGATGGCTACATCTTGTTGTCTATCATTTATATAGGTGCACATCATGCACCTTGTTATAGAAAACTTAATTTCTAATGCTTAGATATTACTTTTTGCCCACTTTTTCCTGTTGCTTTTAGGAAAATGCAGTTGCCTGGGGCATCTGATTTAGCGTCGAAGTCGCAAGCTATCTCAGATAGTAGTACTGTGAAGCTCAAAGAAGAAATTGTAGATTCTTATCAAGTAGAGAATATCCACTGTCTCTGTGGAAGTTCATTACAAACTGACTCTACGATAAAGGTTAGACACTGCATAATTGATTATCCTTTTGCTATATAGGAGATGAAAAAAGGATCCATTAGGCTTGATAAGAAAGAAAATATTGGCATTGATTGACTAAACACATATATAAATTTTCAGTTTTATTACTTTAATAACCACATGTGGTGGTCTTTTCTTAAACCTGAAAAGTTATTGCCATATTACTTGATGTCTTGCCTTCATGGAAACATCTTCGTAAAAACAAAGACACCACAAGGCCCTTTATCCTTATTTATAATTATATGATGTGAGAAAAATATTTTATGTTTCTTATTGGAACAATTGAAAGATTTACTTGCATATCTTGAAATAACCAAAATATAAGCAGGAGAAATCCTCCCTGTATGAGAATGGTAACAAGTATCATGCGAGAGCAATTTTAGTGTTTCAAGTTAGGTAATATCCTGAATTTTCCTATGTTACGTGTATCTAATGATGATTATGTTTGTGGATGCACTTAAATGCTAATCTTACTCTGTTTTAAGTTCATTCTGTTAATCTGTTCTTGTCGATCCATTATTACCTTTGGATGCAGTGTGAAGATTCAAAATGTTCAGTGTGGCAGCACATCAACTGTGTAGTTATCCCTGAAAAACCTATGGAGGCTGTTCAACCAGTCCCACCAGAGTCCTTTTATTGTGAGCTCTGTAGACTAAGTAGGGCTGATCCGTAAGTCGCTTTCTGTTATGATTTACATTTGAATTCAACACTTGCCTTTTCTTCTCTATGCATATCTATATGGCATTATCACTGTTTGTTAGTATATGATGAATTTAGTATTCTCTGTCCAAGAGGACGTTTGCCTTTTTGTTACCAGAAGGTACATATTTTTTTTCTTCTTTCCCTTCCCGTATGCGTTGTTATTCTTTGCATCTTCACTGTCACTGTCAAATAATTTGGACTCTCCATGTGGGTAGATATTCTATCTGTATTTCAAGATAAAGAGAAGAATTGTAGAATCCATATAGTTCTTGTATTGTTAGTAAGTGGTCAAACATTCGTCCTCATGCTAGTTTCATTTTTCCTGTCCCTGGTCCTATCCTAGTTTCTGTGTCTACATGCCCGTCTTTCTTTTGGGCGGGACCTTGGATCATGTATCTGGTGAACTATCACAGTAGATACTTTGAAGAGCACATACTAGCACAATACTTGGTTTGCTCTTTAGGCCTTAAGTGCATATACAATAGTACATCATACGCTTTAGGCCTTCAGTGAACATTGGTATACAATGATGATTACAATTGATCATATATAAACGAAAACAGAAAGCATCAATCAATAAACTAGCACAACTTAAGTTAGCCCTGGGCAGAATGAAAGCATGAGGTAACCAGGAGCTCATCCTTATGTTCCTTTTTAACAATCTTCAAGAAGAACTTTGGAATGTTTTGTTATGGTCTATGCTCAAAATAATCATTTTAAAGTTATGTTTTTAGAGCTTTAGGGCAATGTTCTGTAATGATTTCATGTCATCATTTGTGTGTCATATTCTATAACGAATGTGGCACGACTCCAGCAATTCGTCATATTCTATATTCAGTTGTGAGTCTGTGGATATCATGATAGCTTGTTAGATGGCTGATTAATTTAAATATTTGATGATATGGTCGTTATGTACTTGTCCTTAACACTTCAAATTACTTCTGTGCTTCTTGACTTACATGCCATTTTGCAGAAGCATAAACATTATCTCCTATTTATGCTTTCCTTTGCAGTTTCTCTGTTTCTGTTGGCCATCCTTTATCTGCTGTGAAATGGTCCATTACAAGTGTTCCTGCAGATCGGTGAGTGACTTACACATCTTCTTTGTAATTTGAAACATATCTGGCCTCTCATATACATGGCTTTATTTCTTAAAGGATAAGGATTACTTATGGTTTATTGTTCCCCTGTGGCGATGTAATAGACTTAAAGATTCATCCTGTAACTTCATTGTTTTGTTTGAACATGTAGTTCCTTTAGTTGGAGATATACTTTACTCGATGAGTTTTGAGATCAGTTTCCTCGTCATAACTGATGTATGGGAGAAAGAGAGGCAAAAAGCTTTTGGAGGCTTCAAATCTATTACCTTCTGAGAATCTGTAGTTGAAATGCTAGTATAATTGTTTGTGGGGGAAGTTTTAAATATGTCACAATTGCTTGGTGCCCATCTATAAACATTTTCTTGATTTCCTCATTAAGTTTACTAAATTTATTTTTGGTAAGTCATAATTGTTGTGGCCTTACCTTTATTAGCTATACTTTGTATTGCTCTCGGGAAAACAATTTCTTGGAATTACCCTATTAGATGTGTGGTTTAGAAGTTCAATAATGAAATCTTAGAAACTTGGTATGGATTACTTTGATATCACTTTAGATAGGGTATGAATGTTGAAGCCTACTTTTAACTTGTTGTTTTTATACCAATTTCTAAATGATGAGAATCCCACAAGCACAAGTTTTTTGCACTATTCTGAAATCTTTTCCAGCTCAAACCCTGTGCAGCATATCGAGAAGAATTTTCAACTCTCCAGAGCTGACAAGGAGTTGCTAATGAAGCAAGAATATGATCTTCAGGTTAGTTGATGTACTACATAGGAATTAGCAGAATCATGAACTATGTTGCTTATGTTTGATTATCATGATTAGGCATGGTGCATGCTCCTTAACGACAAGGTACCTTTTAGGATGCAGTGGCCACAATATGCTGACATGCAGGTCAACGGTACGTATCCAACTGTTTCGCTCATAAACCTATATGTTGAGCTGTAGTTCTGCACAGACTTCCTTTCTCGAAGTAATGGTTGTGTTCGGCATATTATAGTACACGTTGCCTCGGAATATTGAAGTACTTCTTGTTTAGTTTAGTTTTTCCTAATTTTGTCTTGCATCGTATTTACAACATTTTATAAATATTTCTCTTGGTTCAGGTGTGCCAGTACGTGCAACCAACAGACCAGGTTCACAATTGCTGGGTGCTAACGGCCGAGATGATGGGCCTATTGTGAGTCTCATTCTGCGCTGTGCTATATTCATTTCTTGAGTACACTGGGAAAATATGATACTTTCTATTTCCAAAAAAAGTTTGATAGTTGAACTCAAATATTTCTACATGTGCTATATAGTATTTGGTGAAAAGTATATTAGTGGATATTATTGTTAATTTAAATTACTATTGTCGTGGTAATTTTGATTCAATTCAGAGTTGTCAATTTTGGCCTCAAACTTTATTGAGTTTGACTATAAAAGATAAAATATTACTACTATCTAGTAGGGGAGGTGAGTACTCAATTTAAATCTCCTACAGAAGGGTGAGGGGGGTTGGTGTTGGTAATTCCTGACATTAGGCATTTCAACTCCTAGATTGACAATTTAATTTGTAATCTCGAGTGTAAGCTTTGTAATTTGTATGACAGATCACAACATGCACCAGAGATGGAATGAATAGGATTTCATTAACAGGATGTGATGCTCGTACTTTCTGCCTTGGAGTTAGAATTATCAAGCGGCTTACTGTCGAACAAGTACCTCTCATTCTCTGAATATGAATATAGTTCTTTCTTAATGTCAGGATTTGATGCAACTTACAGCAACCTTTTAGTGTTACTAGTAGTCGAATACATGCGTTACACATGGCAATTACATTATATAATATTTATGAAATTCAGAGCTCCTCATTGATTTTTTGATGCAGCTTTGTTGTTTCATATACTTTTTTGAATATGTCTTTTGTGGTTTATGGTAATGACTTTTGTTTTGTGAAAAGATGATTGGAGTATGGATTTGGAATAAGTGATAACAATTATATAAGAGAAACATAAAATTAAGTTTTGTTAATTTATTTTATTGTTATGTTTGAAACATAAAGGATGTGTTTGTTGTCTTATTTGCTCATTTTAACTATATAGATGGCTTTTCCTAGCGGGTAATTTGCACCGTACCTCCTTATAAACTTCAAAATGTGCACCATACCTCTTTGTAAACTTAAGAGGGCATGCTACCCCCTTATAAACTTTGAAATGTTGCACCACACCCCCTTGGTGTTAAGTTTAGGCCTTTGATTCTTACACTCCAAATATTCTAACTACACTCCACTTCACATGTTTTGTAGACTTCTATAGACTAAAGTGAAGGATAAAATTGAGAAAATGGAGTGTAGTAATCCAAAAATCAAGGTTTGGAGTGTATAAACCAAAGGCCTAGTTTTATTTGTTAGCAACGATATAGGGGACATAGAGATCTAATCACTGGAAGAGAATAGAAATGTTTCTCTGTAGACCAACCTTGTGTTAGTAGTTTTATATGTTAAACAACAATATAACACAAAGATCTAATCTTTGGAAGAGAAGAGCACTGTTTCTCGACAGCCCTAGGCTCTTTCTTTATTATTCCTTTTATCCAAAGTTCCACACATAGTTATGACCTTTTCTATTTTCTGATGTCTAACATTATATAAACACTTTCTAAATATGACCTGTCTTCAATCTTGCCCTCAATTCATTTCTATAATCTTTATAAGAATTTAAATGTCTAGAAAACATGTCGTTGTCACAGGGGTAAGGCTCATTACTATCCAATCCCCCTTACATTGCTTAGGTAGGAGACTCTTCAAATGCATTGAGGCATGTTGATGATGTTGAATTGGTGATAGATGACATGCCACGAATCTTAGGATACAATATGGAAAACTATAGTATTTAACCCTTTCCTTGATACGATGATGAAGTTCAAAGACCCAGTTAAAGATAATATAGAGTGTTTGACATTTCAATTGAGTAAAACTAATGACGTTTATTCTTTATACGATATCAAGAAAAAAACATTGTATTCGGTTCAGATATATAAATGATGATATCATAAGTGGATGAGGTGATACCAAATGAGTAGTTGCCTGTCAACAACTTAGACACAAGTTGATTGCTCTGTTTTTTTCTCCTACTTAAATGTTTCATGCTATAGGTCAACAGTCAGCACCTTCAATTTCATCTCATTTACTGTACATGTTAACATTTTCATAAGTTCTCGTCATATAATACATTGTATTACTTATTTCTCATAACAGGACTAGTTTACCACATTATCAGTGATCATATGCAGTAATTACTCTTTTGTTGTGTCAGAACCTTTGGTTCAGTTTTTCAGTGGATGGCCTGGGTTGAAATCTCGTGGGGTGGGTATAAGGTCATTATGCTACTATAAAAAGAAGGAAAAAGGAAATCTAGTCTTGTGTTTCACATATGCAACTCATGTATATTATCTTGGAAAAAAATGCACTGGCTGATAGCATTTAGGTTATGTTAGGTTGGTAGACTATATTTGTCTAACGGTTAAGATAACTTCCAGATTCTTAACATGATACCTAAGGAGGCCGAAGGCGAGCAATTTGTGGATGCGCTGGCTCGAGTACGCCGATGTGTTGGTGGAGGGGAAGCTACAGAAAATGCTGATAGTGACAGTGATCTAGAAGTTGTGGCCGATTTTGTTCCAGTCAATCTTCGTTGTCCTGTAAGTGATGATAAACTTACTTTTTTCTTCAGAAAAGGAGAGGTCATTGCAATTTCTAAAGATTTACAGAAGCAGAGGTCTTGTCCATTACATTTTATGTACTGTAATTCATATAAGAATATGTACTGTTAGCTTAAAAAAAGAAGAAGAAGCACGAGCCTTTCCTCTCTTGTCCCAAAAATGATGTCACTCACATTTGCATCAATGTTGTATTATCAAATTTTTGCATTAGACAGACATGCATGGCAATTAAGTCAGTCTAGTCTTTGCTTTCCCATATGCTTCTTATATGTTCCCTCCTGTGAAGAGACAGAGGAGATGGGTAACTACAGTTTATGGGAAAACTAGGATTCATGGAGGGAACATATGGAAGGTCTCAAAAATGAATAAAGATGCACAATAATTTTGTTTTCCATCTTTTTTGGTGTATGGGGGTAGTGAGTCTTAACAACGGTTCTTGGGGATCAAATTTTACAGACAAGGGGCTTCAATTTAAATGGGCTATTAGAAAAAATGTCATTTTCTAGTGTATGTTTGGAATGGATTCACAGGGGTACATAAAAAACTTGTTCTTGGATATACAAAGTTACTGAAAAGTTCTTGAATTTCATTACCCTATTTGTAAAAGTTCTCATTTCTTGCACATGGTTGGTATGTAAAAGCATAGACTAAATCGAAGAGAGTAGGGAAGACAACAAGAATGTTCGTGTTTGTTTCTAAAAGGTGGTTGTTTTGTCTAGAAATACAATATGTCATGAGCTTATTTTGAGTCAACATCCCCAAAGGGAAAACACCCTTTCAACTTCGTTACATTCTTGTCCTTGTGCAATGCATGTTAAATTGCCGTGTTCATGCTTCAGATGAGTGGTTCAAGAATGAAGGTTGCTGGAAGGTTCAAGCCTTGCATTCACATGGGATGTTTTGATCTGGATGTTTTTGTTGCTATGAACCAGCGGTCTAGGAAGGCAAGAAATCATTAGACTGCCGAATCTCTAAAGAACTAAGTGCGCCTAGGGTTGTCTCTTACATGCAATTTTTTTTTTTTGCAGTGGCAATGTCCTATTTGTCTAAAAAACTACTCCTTGGAGCACATCATTATTGACCCCTATTTCAATAGAATTACATCTAAGGTATTGCTGAATATTGTTTCATTGAGAGTCTCTTGTTGTTTATTGAGCTTAAATTCAGTGCACTTTTGTGTAGCTCCAGCATTGTGTAGAAGATGTCACTGAGATTGAGGTGAAGGCGGACGGATCTTGGCGTGCAAAGACAGAGGAAGGTCATAGAGATCTTGGAGAGATTGGTATGTGGCATTTGCCCAATGGAAGTCTCTGCCTACCTACAGAAGTGGAATCTAAACATAACCTGGAAGATCTTCAGCATAATATACAGGAAGATGGTGCTGAAAGGTATGCTGCCTTGAAGCTTGGCATGAAGAAAAACCAAAATGGTTTTTGGGAAATGAGGCAGCCTGCAGATGATGCACATAGGTTGTCTTATGGAAACATGTTATCCGATAATTTCAGAAATCACCATCAGAATGCGGTCCCTATGGGTAGCAGTGCTACTGGAAGTGGTTTGAATGGAGATGATTGTAGCATCAACCAGGATGCTGATGGAAACATCGAATTCTTTATGAACAATGGAGTTGAGTTTGACTCAATTTCCTTAAATATTAATTCATCTTATGCATTTGCTGGTCAGGGTCCATCTCCAACACATGTTGAGGCAGAAGTAATCGTCTTAGATGATTCTGATGAGGACCCTCAACCAGCCTTATCCACTGGAGCTGTCTATGATAATAACTGGAACGAGAGCTCTTTAATACAGTTATCTAGTCCTGCTCACGTAATCTCTGGTTCTTACCATGAAGATTTTAATGTGGGTGCAGGCGGAAGTGCATGCCTTGATCTTTTTGATGCTAATGATGACGACAGCGGGATGCACATGTGGACTTTGCCTACTACATGTCAAGGTGGTCCCAATGTACCATTATTCGGATCTGATATCTCAACTATGTATGATGTGCCTAATGGCTCTGATGATTGTCATACATCTATGAATAGCTACCCGATGAGTACAGTTGCCGTCATGGATTCTATCCCTTTCGCTTCCACCTGTTCTGCTGAACATCCTTGTGGTGACGTAAATGGTGATCTGGTAGATAATCCCCTTGCATTTGGTAGTAGTGATTCATCACTCCAAATATTTTTCCCATCAAGACCATCAAGTTTATCAGCACAGGCGGATCTAATAGATCAAGCAGATATTTCAAATGGAGTTCCTGATGCTGATTGGATTTCTCTTAGCCTTGGTGAAACTGGCGGTGAAGGTGCAAATAGGACGAAGGAGGAAAATCAATTGCCATTTAAGGAAGGTGCCTTGGGTTCATTAGCTGATTTTGGTATGAAATTAATTACTACTACTTTCTTCTGATTTCCTATATTGGTCCTTATTCATGGGGATGGAAGAGAATACATGTTTTATTGTATCATAAATCATGTTGGAAATTGTTTATTATGCATAACTATTGGAGTTGGCACTGAAGGCCACACATCTATTATTGCACCTGAGCATACAAATAACATTTTTGAATGACCGTGGTCTCCACAAATTTACTTCTAGTGACTTGCTATGTCAAATTTCATATACATTGCCAGCCAATTTGAAATTACCTTGGTTTTAGGATTTTCATTCTTGGCTCAAAGTTTTCAGCAGCGTACTTGGTATGAATGACTATATTATTTAGTAGAAAAAGGTATGTAGCTTTAGGAGTCTGATTGTCTTCTTCATCTATTACTGCAGATTCGTTACTGCTTGGTTTGAATGACAATAGATCCGCCAAGCTAAGTTTGGAGAGGTCTGATAGCCCTTTCCAATTTCCCCGTCAACGGCGTTCTGTAAGACCAAGATTGTATCCGTAGATAGACCTAGAATCTGTTTGATCACCATCGGAGGGAAATACTATGGTCAGTAGCAAGGACATTTTCATTCCTGCTTGAAGTTATGACATCAGACGGCGTATTTTAAGATGCTTTTGTACATTAGGACAGGCAGACTAATCTTTTGCCCTTGAAAGTGTTGTTGTTTAACAACTGGTAAGCGCACTTGGCTATTTCCGTAAGATCTCCTCCTGCGCTGATGCCTTAAATAGAGTTCATTTTTCTAGGTGAGCTATTCCTTCATTTTGTATTAGCATTATGCCTTTTCTCATTCAACTTTTAACTTTTTGATTCAGCTCATTCTCTTTCTTGACAGGTCTGGTAGTACGTTGCCTTATTGGGTTCGCCAGGTAGTTGTTATGTTACCTCGTGATTCGGGCACTGATCAAGAATGAAAGAAACAGACATCTTTGGATGCTGTGGAAGAAACTCCTCGAGTTGTGCATGCTTGAGCCGAGCAATTTTATCTTGATGACTTATTAAGCCATAGGCTCAGCTTAAGCTCGGTGCCGCCACCCCCCACACACACCACCATATAGGGGTGCTTAGGCATGTAAATTCTACAATCTACACTACCTCAGAGATGATTTAGTTCATTCTGAAAGTTACATGTACGTGAAATTATGAAAATTATGAAAATTAGCAATTGTGTGAACATAACTCTTTTGCCCATCCAACGAGGCTTCTATTTCCATAGGAAATTGCACCTCAAACAGAGTTGGAATTCATTCTTTTAACGATCTACCCCAATGTATGGATAGTATTCTTATTCTCTTTCATAATTTAATATTTCAATATCTATCATTGCCACAATAACCAAGTATCTATAAAAATGGTTGCATTCTCTTTTATCCATATCATTCATCTCTGTTTTCTTTACTCAAACAAGACAACTCATGCTCGATCTATTTATATATCATGAAAATTAAAAAATATTGGTAGAAATAAAAATTAATTTTGAATAATAAGTTGGTCAAATTATTAAATATTAACATAACAGAGAATGAAAAGGATTTAACATGAAATTGACTGTTATATATAACAACACCTTAATTACCTAGCTGTTTTAATAAGTTTGAACTAAAATAATGATACGGGATGAGTAAAACAAACATAATTTATATAATGAATATAATGAACATGTGATTGTGAGCACTCACATATTCTTCTTATAATTTACTTTAAAAATATATTTTTAACAATCACTTTTTCATTTTTGAGGTTCATTTTTCACATATCTACTTTAACAATTACCTTCCTGTTATTCACTCAAATTGTAGAAAAAGAAGAGAAAAACTCGGTAACTATAATATACACACTATGATAATTTGTACCATTTGAAAAATGTGTAGATTATTTTAGAGATCAATCAATTTTAGGAAAACTAATAAAATACTTTTTTAAACATTTTAAAATTTTTCAACTTCTATCATAACTTTTAGGAGCTAGGATTGATGTAATTCTTTTACTAGCTACTGTATCTTGAATAACACAAAAACTCCACTAGTTTATACACCAATGTTTAATAAATTCATATTGAAGTAATAGTTTTACTTGGTCCCAAGTCGAGGATAATGTGCTAAATTAACAGTTTAAATTATTTTTGATCATCTATGTAGACTTCTATATATGATATTTAGTGAATTATATATGAATAATCTTTTATTTAGAAAAAATCTATATAGACCTCATATGAGACATTAGTTAATAATTTTCTATATATTGAGAACATTAATCAAACAATTTCTTAAACATGATTTATTTGTCCTAATATTTTTTTGTTATAATAATCTATTTACGTTAGATTTCATCCGTTTCTTTTTATCATCCTAACAATTTGATATAGTGTCTTCATAATTTTTTTTAATATCCACAAAACAATATTGAATTCTTGTTAATTGTTGAATTTATATATAGACAATTAATCTATTCACGTTAAATTATTTCTTTTTAATATCGACAAAACAATCTCTTATGTTAAAATTGATATCGTCGAATAGTTTATTCTTGTTTATTTTCTATCAATTATGAAATTATATATTTATCTTTACAATAATCACATGATAAGCATATGACTAAGTTAACAATCATATAAAGATGAAATACTCCCTCCATCCCAAATTGTTATTCCACTTTCAATTTTTGGGGTCAAAATTAAAAAAATTTGACCATTAGTTTTTAATAGCAAATAAGAAATAATATAGCCAAATTGGATATTGTCAGATTCGTTTCAATATATATTTTTGAAATATTAACTTTTTATAATTTTTATATATGTAAAATTAGATATATTTACGTTTTAAGTCATGTCTCGTAGACCGTGCAAAGTCAATTGTGAATTAGAAAATGGGAAGGAGGGAGTATAATATTTAGTGTTGTACTAGAAGATTCACTTTTTTGTTCATAAGTGACCAAAAAATAATATTTAAAATATGAGTGATCAAAAGTACTCCAAGATAATCTTTGCCTTTCGCCCAATTTTATTTCATGCCAAAAACATTAATTTTAGGGTTCCTGCTATTGTGCGACTTTTTTTTTTGTAAATTAGCGATTAGGATGAGTTTCGAACCAGGAGCTTGTATGTGATCACCAACAAAAGCCTTTTCCAATTACTATTCGATTAATTCCTTATGTGACTTGTAGGACTTAATTGCCATTACATCCTTGATATATTATTACCTTGAGAACTTACTTAATCCTCATAATTATATTTCAAGTCATAGTAACTTAAATTGAATATGTAGTTTCTCCAACTTTTTAATATATTATGACATTATTCTTCCATAACTACTCGTAGTATGATTAAAGAAAATGCATATGATCCATTTGAAAATGAAAATGTCAATTAATAGACGAGGTGTTGAACCTTGAAAATAGAACATCGATCACTAATAACTATATTTAAAAACTTTCTAAATAATATGAACATATTTTTGTAATAGTGATCCACCGTCGTTACTCATAGAGCGGTTGATAATTTCAAACTCAGACTCACCTACACCACTTAATAACTTGATCACTCTTACATACGTGAACGGACTATTAACTTAACAAAAATGCTTTCTTCCCATTAATATATATTCTCATACCCTCTCTAAATTAAGTTGAATTTGCTCATAGTTTATATATATGTTAAATAGACATAACGATCACATATATTTACTAATGTATTTTGGAACAAAAAACTAATAAGAAAATCTCAGATAATATATTTTGAAACAAAAAACTAATAGAAAAATCTCAGATAATCCCAACTTCAACACGTATTTAACAAATAAAATTTGACTCAATGATATATTTGAAATAGGTGATCGTCAATGATATTTTAAAAATAGATTAAAAATATTTTGTAAACACAGCTAATTAATACGACCATTTGCCCTATATATGGAGAAACATCAGTAGAAACTTATTGCATGCAAGACTACAGACTACTGTATCTCCTCTTACTAGTATGGACTTCGGTAATACTATTTACTTCCACAAAAAATTAACCAACATTAATGTTAACACGATAGACGATAAGATAATGACTCTGACTAAAATTAAAATTACATGCTATTTAAAATCTGAAAATTTGTTAATTAACCATCAAAAATCAAACTTGCCGAATTGAATAGACGATTAATATGAAGTTTATTAGTCAAATTTTACAATTCGATTAAAACCTAATACGAACTAAAAAACAATCCCCAAGAAATTCAAAAATACAAAAAGTAAAAACCAAATCATTGACCTTTTTTAGTCAAAATGATGATCAAATTCAATTGAACTAAATTCATCTACATCTTCTTAACCATATTCATAGCAATCTCGCTAACCTTTTTGATCATCTCCTCAACCTCCGCCTCAAGCTGATCAAGCTCCTCCAATCCCACCACTGCTCCCACCTCTTCATCTTCCTCCTCCTCCTCCTCCTCTTCTTCCTCCTCCTCTTCCACCTCCGTCTCAACCACGTCATTCGCCACGTCAGCAGCATTGTGATCATGTTCAAGGTAGCGTTGGACGATGGGGCGAAGGTGGGGATCACCGAAGGCGTACAGGTTGCCGGCCATTGAGAAGGAGATGATGGCTATCTCGTCGCCGGATTTGCGGCAAAGCTCCTTGGCTTTCTTGAAGAGACCTTGACGTCGTTTCGTGAAGGTGGTGTGTCGTTTAGCTTTGTCTTCGATTTTCTTAATCTCAACCTTTCTTCGCACCATGATTAATTCGCCTTAGGGGAGCTAGGGTTTTGGTTTTTTTGTTTGTTTAAGTGATAAGGGTATGGGCTCTGAAGAAGGTGAATTTAGGAATTATATAACTACTAGAATTGCGTTTTACATATACTACCATCCACAAAATCATTAATTATTTTTTGTTTGGAATCGAATATAATATATAAACTCTTTAGAAGGTTCAATTTAGAAATAATGTTAGCGAAAGAATTTTATTTGCAAATAATAATACCATAATACTTGTTGCTATTTTGTTTATGAAATACTCCCTCCGTCCCTAAAAAATTGTCACATTTTGACTTTTGATAGTCAACAAAACAAATATCTATTACTTTACATGCAAAAAAATTATGAAAAGTTGATATTTGAAAAATATATATTGAGAAAAATGTAACAAGGTCCTAGACTATATTATTTCTTATCGTTTAATGAGAATTCATGATCAAATTTTGTTATGATTGACCAACACAAGTCAAAATGTGACAATCTTTTAGGGACGGAGGAAGTACTACTATTAATGCTTTATTTTATTTCCTAATTTTGTTCTTATATTCCTTCCTAAATTTTTAATAAATTTTAACGCTTTTGAGGATTTTTTATTACCCGAAATTGGGATAAGCATACAAATATATCAAAACCTATGATTGGAGAAGTGAGGAAGATCAAGATAGAAACTCGGCGGGCTGGAGGGGGCGCAATTTAAATACTAATAGAAGAGTTATAGCTAGAGTGTTTAAAATGACTGAAAAAGTTGGACTAAAATCCGAGTCGATGAAATAATACCTTGGATATTGGATAAAATCTTACTTGTTTTTAACTTGGGTAAAACGTAAAAATTTGACTTGATAAGCGCTCGATAGATATATGAGTAAAAAATATTGCTCAATAGTCAATGCTCGAAGCAACTTGATAAGATTCCTCAATCGATGAAATGTCTACATAGTGTTACGGTACCTGCTCAAACCTGACACGATAGCCCCAACTGATATATATCTGAATCGAATAAGAAATATTGCTCGAAACTTAAAGCAATCAGACAATTATCTTACTCGATAATAAACTGCTATTCAGGGTTGCCGGTACCCGCTCGAACCAGAATCGATGGAAAGTTGGAAACACAAGTACTTGATAGTGACAATTGTACTAGTAAAGTCCATGAGAATGTCATAAATATTGCACGTTTATTCGTATTTTGGAAGTTAAAAAAAGGATTAATTGATAACATTTTTAGAGATAAATAATGTGCAATATTTGTGACACTACTAATAATTGAATTACTACATTGTCAATATGAGAGACAAAAATATAATTACATTACATGGACTATTTGACAATTAACTCTAGCATAGTACAAATTCGTTCAAGCTCCATAAACCTAACTTTCACCTACTAAAGAAATGAGCAGTTGTGGGCTCGGTATACTATTAATTACTCCTTTCAATCCAAAAAAAATATCATTTGATTTTTTTGAAATTAAACTTTGACCATCAATTACTAATTATTACTTATTCTAAAAGTTATAAAATTTATATAGTTGGATTCATCTTTCCAAATATTTTCATAATATAATTTTTTAATTTAAAAAAATATATAAATAAAGAATAATTGAAGGTCAAACATTTATCTCGATATATGAGAAAGAAACTTTTTTTTGGATTGGAGGGAGTAGTATATTGTAGTTGATAAAAAAATCCTACCTCCTCATTTGAAATGGACCATGTTGGATCACTCAACTGCATTTTTTGGGAAAACATGGTCATTGAGCCGTTTTGAAAGATGTTGGGTGCATTTTTCGTAAGTTTTTAACAAGGGCAATTTTGTTCATTCACATTTATAGACATTTAATCATCGTTTTTTATATTTTTTTTAAATTTTTTTATTTATTGTTTTAAAATTAAAATAAAACATAAAAGCTAATTAACTAGTAAAAAACATAAAATGCAATTAAGAAAAAAGAAAAAAATTAAAAAACAAAGAAGAAAGAGACGTATAAGCTTCTTCTTTATTTCTTAATTTTTGTTCTTAATTGAATTCCGTGTTTGTAAGATTTCCAGGCGTTTCAAGATAACTTCGGGAGATTCACATCCAGGAAGTGAAGTTCAAGGATTACGTGGATTCAGCATTCGAGAAGATGAAGTTGTTTGTTTGGAGCTTAGACTCCCATTTACTAGTTTAGGAATGTAATGTATTTGATATCGTATGGGTATTTGTAACTTCTATCGTTTGAATGAAAAAAAAATTAAGCTAAATATAAAATAATATTTTGAATTAGGGTTTAGGGTGTCATTTTCAATTGGAAATGATACTGTGGTAGTATACAGTGTTATGAAAATTATTTGTTAAAGTAATATATATATATATATTTGAATAGTTGAAAAATTAATAAAATAATAAAAGCCTAACAAAGAGTATATACCGGGGGGGGGGGGGGAAATATCCATGATTTGAAAGGGACTTCACATGTGAGGGGGAAGTGTTAAGATTGCTCCAAATGAGCCCAAATTGTCACATGTGAAAGTCCCACATTAGAAATATATGAGAGAGTTTACCACTTAATAAACTAGGATCAACTCCACTTGTCACCAATTTGTTTTAAGTTTTGGTGCCTCTTTGAGTTATGAAGTGTATCCACAAACGTGTTATAAGTGATCCAAACTCATATAAACCTCAGTCAACCAAAACAAGCTTGGTCGGCCTGTAACTAACAATGAGCATAACGTGATCACAAGCATCCTCAACCTATTCACTAATGTTAAGCCAAACAAAACCTACTTACTACAAAAGTCACATAGAGGACTAAGTAAGATCATCTTCATCATCCAATGGCTCTTCTTCCTTGCCTCCATCAGTCTTCATATTTCCGACATCGCCCGTTGGCAGTTTCCTTGCCAGCTTGATGATCTTTCCAAACAAAGAAAAAACAAAACCAACCTCTGAGTACCTTGGTATGTTTCTGAAAAACGTCCATGTTCTCATTTAAGTTCAAGATGTCGAAGTCTTTTCATCGTTTATGTTTTTAACAATTCAATCATGGTTGTTTAAGATAGCCCTGGTCATAATCAGTAAGAGTTCATTTGATTCATTTATGATCTTACCATGTTATCTAGATCGAAAATAATGCTCGATTTAGCCACACGTTTGATTTCTTCAACGTCACTCTCTCTATATGCTGATAGAAGTTTATTAGCACAACGATTCTGATCACTGCTTAAAAATGCTCCAATCCTGCAGAGTTACATTTGTGAGGAGATAGATTTTAAACAAATATAGCAGATACACTAGAAATGTAACAAAATCATTAGGCTGCTAAACGACGTAACATAACTTGCTGAAGATCATCCCATTCATACTGTTAAATTCATTCAGTAATACAACTCAACTTCTCACTAACATAAAAATAACATGATGCAACCTCAAAGTAAAACTATGACACCTAGAACATGTCACATAATTGCTGATCTTTCTTATCCTCTGGAACGAAGAAGAAGTCCCATTACGCATCTAAACAGAAAACAAAAATGATATGCCTGCTTTACAAACCAAAATATTAAAAGGGAACTGATACTTCCCACATCTAAACAGTAATATACGCAGAGTAAAAAAAACTTACTGGCAACAGTCATTATGACACTTCTCGGCTTGCACAAAGTCATGAGCATACAGGTAGACAACTATTGCACTCAAATATGCCTGCAACCGAATATTTTGCATATGACCCGAGTTTAGATGTTATACACTATACAGTAGCTGTTACAATGGAAAAGAAAAGTAGGAAATTATGGATGAAAAACTCAACATCTGAGCAACATAAAACACATTCCCTCCCTTCATTCATGTGAATTCTTTTGCAATCTTTCCTATAAGTGATTACTCATTATAATTCGTTCAAGTTTAGGAGGATTAAAATTTAAATCACTCCAGAAGTGGCAATATAGCTCATGTAGAGAGCATAGTGTACTTAAGCTCATGAATAACAACAATAACAACAACCCCGGGGGAACTCATTCAGGGAATACTCCTTTCCGAAGGGTTTTTTTATTGCCTAAGGGCCATCCCAAAGCACTCCACTATTATTACTAAGGAAAGAGGTATGGCTACTAACAGTCTTGGGACTGTTCTTAAGCATTGAGTCGAGTAAATAAAGATAACTGAATATCAAATACTTATAATGTGGCTGAGATAAACATTAACATGTCGTTCAGGTTCATACACTGTCGGTGGCAACATGCTCTTCAGCTCTTATGTCAGAAGTCAAAACATTGCGCAAACAGTATGCCTTGGATTGAAGCCAGAGTGACAGACTCTTTCAGATTAACATCAAATCTCACTGCATTCAAGGTATGTAACGAAACAATTTTGGGTTTTAAAGCATCATCAAACCTAGTAACATATAATTAGGAGAGGGTAGAACACCCATACTGCAATCAGGGGCAGCATAAGAAGAACTTATGCAGTCCCTTCAATTGACTCTAATGAGTACTGCCAAATTCTTTTATATAAGAGTACTCAAAACTGGATTAGTCATATCGACTGTGACATTGCACTATAGAGTAAGCTAGAAAATTCAGGGATTTGCTAAACCTTAAATAGGGATCTTTCTGATTTTCTAAAGCAGAAACTTTATTTAATGAATGGAGAATTCGTTCTCCACTATTGCTGTAATTAAGATTCTAGGGTGATTTTGTAGTGAAAATTGGTGGCATATTATTGTATATCCACACCTTGTTGTTTGATGTAAAGGTGTGAAGTGAATAATTTCCAATACCTTACACTGGCTGTGGGTAGCATCACACTTGTTTTCTGCTAAAGCCAAACTCAATAGACAAGCTGCAGCATCTGTATATCTGCACGTCATTAGGTAACTTGCATCAACATTTATAAATTTTAAAGCATACAATTAGTGGGTGTCCTTGGCAGAATTCGACGTAAAATCATGGATAGCAATAAGAATGAAAATCTTGAGTTGGAAGGCATTAGTTCTCTTCAAGTCAATATACAAACACCGTTTCATAATAAATTGCAAGGTAAAACTTATCTCCTATCTGCAGTATACACTTATGTTGATAGTAAATAAGAACTTATGTATCACGAAAGGCTTAAACTCACTTTTCCTGCTTCAAATAAACTGAAGTGGCACCACGATAGAGATCAAAGGTCATTTGGTCCTTTCCTTCTTCTTCAAGAATAGCACAAGCGTCAGTGTACAGCTGGATAGCTTTGTCGGGCATAGCATCTTCTAAAGCACTAGGTTCAAAATATGTCGATAATTATTGGTAAAAAAGAGACAAAAGAATCAAAAAGTAAAGAAACATTAACATGAATCAACAATATCAAGATGACCAAAGAGACATCCAAAGTCCTGCGAAGTAGGGGGAGGGGGAGGGGGTTAGTAAGAAACCTTACCCTTGTGACAAGGGCCTCATTTTGATGAATAGGAGCAATAGGGAAGAGAGATATGATGAGCGATGATTATATAAATTGGATAAACTATAAAGAAGCAAGTGAAGCACTAAGGCATCAACATGTCCACCAGGTACCAACTTTTGGTATCTACTTATGATTTCTATAGTAGCATCTTCTGAAATGGTAGTTTTGAGCTTAAATGATGAAGCTGCTGGAATCAAATCCATTAAACCAAGTAACTTTTTGAGATATATCATAGCTATATCATATTTTGAAAGGCATAATGTATTTGATCGCATAAACATTGATAACAGAAGTCCACATGTTCACAAAAAACAGGAACCAGATGCATACTTAGCAGCCTTTGCTAGAGCATCTGATGCAGGTTGTCCACGTCCACAATCAATATACAACGCAGCTGCTCGTTGATAGAAATCAGCAACTTCAGTCCAGTTGCTCAGTTCTTTTGCCAGAGCAGCAGCAGTTTCCATGTGCTTTGCGGCATCCCAAGGCCTGATTTACTCATTAAGGATGCTCCAAAAAGTAAATACAAAAGAAGATACATCTAAATTCAATACTAAACTGGGAAAATATTCAATTAAACAGGATACGAAGAGAGCATTTCTTGGCCCTTGGAAGCTTTCTCAAATGCTTCTTTTGCTTTCTCATATTTCTTCGAAATCCTGTATGAATTTGCTGCAGGAGTAGAGAAGTAAATTCAGGAACCCACAAATGTTTGTGAATGTTCTACCTATGCATTTTTCTAAAATCTTAAAAAAGAATCACATCCTAAAGATATATACCAGCCTGCTCATACAAGGCTGTGGCACTCCTCCAATCGGCGCTCCACCTAGTCAGAGTCAGCTTTGTTCTGCACAGCAAGGAACATGGGCACATCATTTTCCAAATACCTCCTTCACCAAGAACTCAAAAACACCATTTTTCGATATCTTGAGGTCTTAAAACACCTGAGTATAGTACATTATACAACATGGCAAAATAACATAAGCATAGAAACTATATGCAACATGGGAATGTGAAAATTTAAAGTAAATCAATTAAACTCAACATGCGAAATAACTCAATAAGACCATCCATACTCGCTCCTCATGAATATATAAGTGATTATTTAGACTAAAGATATTGTCTCGAAATATTTAATTGTTCTGAACAAAAGTAGCAGTTTTTCATTATCTAACACTTTGTCCCAGTAACATGTAATAATGGTCACTCTAATCAATCAAGGCCAATAAATCCGAAATGGGCAAATATGTAAGTAGTAGCATATAGATACAAAAATATCACATTAATATCGTGATGATTGAATCAAACAATAAACAAAATTAACAATGCAAGAAAATTAAAAAAAGAGAGAGAATAAAGAGACAGGTTATCAGCTGTGTCGATCAAATTGTCAGCATTAGAAGAAGCCATTTGCAATTTTTTTTTAATTCGATTTCACTTTGTGCTGTCAACTATTATGGTTTTATTCCTCGGACATGTATTCTTATGAAATGAGGGGTTCAAGTGGATATGGTTTTTTAAACGGGCGGTTTTTTTTTGTTTTAAAACCGACCGGTTCGGTTAACTAAAGTGCAACTTACACATATTATTTGAGATCATATCATCAATTATCTCCAACTTTTCATGAAGGATAGAGCAGCATTAGATGCATGGGAACCAGTGGGGGACCTATTAAGGTTTTCCGTTGTTCACTCGAACATGCACATTTTTTTTTGAAAAAAAATTATATATGTATACAAGAAAAATTAATGTAAAATTAGCATTTAAAATTATATTTAAATATTTAAGCGTTTTGAATAGGCATTTTGTAAATTATGACAATTTTAAACTGACACTTTCATATACTTATATCCGCCACTGATAGAAACACAATAAAAGTCTAATGATCAATAATCATATAGTATTGGTAATGTATAATGGAGAAACTCATCAAATTTAAATTTTTTATCACAGTCAATTTTTTTTCCACTATATATTTTGTTGCAGATTATTTTTCTAGATTTTAGTTTCTTACAATTATGTGATATTTGATAAGCAAGGAAAGAACATGAACTTTGTTATTTTTTTATATTTTTAAAAAATGAGAAATTAATCGTTTTTAATATTTTTGCTGCATGGATTTGTCTCGACTTGGTTGACAATCACGACTATTAATGGAAATTTGTAACATAAATTTGGTTGTCCGTTAATAACATAAATGTCATAATCACAAATTAAAAAAATTTACAAAAAACTTCAACAAAGTATAGCATGTGAATACGCTAAATTTAAAACTAACGAAAAGGCGAGGATAAAGTCATCATTCATTATGAATCAATGAATTAGACTCCTACTATGACTAGGATAGACTCTTCTAACAAGAAAAAAGAGTGATCGTGATTTAGAAGAAGTGGATCGTTCTCTCAACATGATAAAGTCATGAAGTTTGATAAACAAATTTTAGACGTTTATTTTTGCTTTGCTGTATTTTCTATTTTGTAAGTTTAATTTCCTATTATAAATAAGTGGCACTAGTTTATTTTTGGATTTTGCAATAAAAAACATAAAAAATGAGATACACATTTTCTCTCACAATTCTTTAACTATAATCATAATTTTATTCTTGAAATTTTGGATTCAAGCCCGATCGGTTACTGAGTTCAAGATCAATTGATTATTGTCTCGCCACCCAAGCATTAATTGAGCCATTCACAATTAGGTTTTGTCCTATCAACCGTGCATTAGTTGGTTATTGTTGATAAAAATTTACGGGTTATTACTGTCAGAATTTGAATAATTACTTCCTCCATCGTCAATATTGGTTAAACTTCAAGAGGGACTCCCTAGATATTGGTCTAGGCCAATAAAAGAACAACACTATACACACACCAAAAGGTATTACTTTGCCCCGCAAAATTACTGTCAATTATTACACTTACGAAATAAGAGGCATAATTGTAATTTCACACCCAAACCACTATTTGGGTGTGTATAACAGATCAGCGATGAAGGTACCTTGTGTGCTTCCTTTCCGATCTCCAACCTTCTGCATCACCTTCGATTTCCAGTGCCTCGCTCACACATGTCGATATTAAAGTTTTGAAGCTTTGAAGAGAGTGCTTGGACAAATGAGAAAGGTTTGGGTTCTTTTTTTTAATTTTGTGGTGGCAATTTTTCCCAAGTTATTGCATTGTGATGGTAACATACAAGCATAAATTTATCGTTTTAACTGTATAGTTGGCTTTTAGATGTCTACTTCAAACCTTTTACATGGCTCCAACTAGGATTTTCACGGCACCGCACGTTTCATGTATTTGGTTCGGTTTTTTGTAACGAAAAAAGTGATGTTCGGAAAATACTTCTTCATAGTAAAACATATATCAAAACATGTTCCATTAGAACGAAAAACGAGGGCATAAATGAAACAATAACCAATATAATGTTTTCCCTCATTAAAATAAATTAACAAAAAATATTTGTCGTCAACCAAAAGGATCAAAACTATGGGTACAGCTGCTAAAAGACAGACAACAATGGCATAAAAATCACCTTAATCTTACTCCCTTTTGAGTTGACCCTTTCGAGGTCGAAGGAGATTCCAGTCGAGCTTATCTCGCTTGGATTGCTTTTTAGAACTCTGACTAGTGCTTGGAGAAGACTTCAAATTAGCTTGAATATTCTTCATCGATTTATTAGGATAGAGTGCCTCAGAGTCTCCACCAGTTTGTTTCCTCTTAAGTTCTCCATTATCACCAGTTGACCCATTTGTGACTAAGTCTGCCGCCCCATCTTCTTCACGTTGCCTCCCATTACATGTTTCAGAAGCTGCGGCTTTACCAGTATTTCTTTCTTCATCAAGTTTCTACTAAGATAAAATGGTGTAAGCATATAAAAATCACAAAATGATCTCCTGGAAAATTTAAGACATGCACTCACATCTATGGAAGGATTAAAACTTAGAAATGACATACGGCCTCTAATTGCCCCGGGATGGGGGTCCCCTTCGATCATCACAACGCTGTGTTAGAGAGGTTTAAATCATTAAAAATAAGTACATCAAACAGGTAGACAAAGTGACTAAGTTGTCATTTTATGCATATATACAGAATAAACACAACAAATTTTAATAGAAAAACATCTTCATTAACTTCCTCCAAAATGAAACGGAGAAATGCAATGAAACATTGTTGTAATCACACACAATAAAATAATTATCAGAAGAAATATTCCTTTACAATTGGTTTAAAAACTAAACAATACCTAGTCTAACCTTCAGAAATACAGCTGACGAATGATTTCACTATAAACTTGTCAACAACTTTGGATTTCTGGTCACACTGAGCTTAGAGGACTTTAGCACTACTTAAGTTCAGCTCTTGAGGAGCTTATAAGTAAGCTCTGGCAAAAGAAGCATTTTGAGCTTTTGGTTATATATACAAGCTAATAAGAAAGAGTTGAAATAAACCCCCCCTTCTAACATATATGGACAATGAAGCATATATTTATTATTATACGAACATCAAAAGAAATTACTGAATGAAAAAGTAATTCTACATTCCATTCAGAATTATCTCTCATTTGGAAAGGAATATCAGTCTTTCACAAGAATAATACTTCTAACAATCTCAATTCGGGTGCACCAATATTTAACTCTAGGGGTATCACGTAATTTTCAGGAAATGAAACAGACAAGGAAATGAAATCAAATCATTACCATGTTTTATTATGCTTATAATAGTTAACAACGAATATGAACCATTTATCTTATCAATGATTTGACCCCTATATGCAGTCACTTCTCTTTATTTCGAGTATTAACAATTCAAAGCTTTATGCCTAATGCCACTATTAAATGCTTCTCACACAATAGGCATATTATGAAGGCTTTCAGATTATATCGTACGTGTCCTCTTACAACACCAACTACTGTCGTAGCAACTATAAATCACTAAGCCCCAGCAAGAAATTAAGCAATTCAAGGATCAATAAAAAAATAAAACAAAGTGATTAAAACATTTAAACTAAACAAAAAGAGTATAGATTGTGGAATTTCAACAATTAAACGGGAAATAAGAAGTCGTAGCTGCTAAAAATAGCACCAATAAGATCAAGTTAACAGTAATCGACAAGCAAATGCACAGAGCAACATATACCATCTCTTAGGAGGCCCAGAGGAAGTTAAATCCTTATCAGGGACAATCTCTTCAACTTTCTTCAAGGTTTTCTCCTCTCTCTGAGAGGCTCTTTGCATAAACTACAAATCAAACAATAAAAAACAAGCTCAGCTCAGCCAATGCAGAAAGTAAAACTACAAACTCTTATTCGAGAATTACGAATTACACAAACTCAACTCAGCTAATGCTGTAAGTAAAAATACAAGCTTTAACTCCAGAATTTGAACAAAAGTACACAAACTTAAAGAAATATACAATAAAATTAGATATGCCCATACAAAACAAAACTAATATTACAACATTTGTGAAAAAAGTATATTAATTTGGAACCGAATATATACTCAATAGATAAATAGTCAATAAAAATACAAATTTTATTCAAAATTTGAATTAGTTACAAATAATCAGGAAACATATGAACAAACTAGAGATGCCCATATTAAACAAAACTATTAACTATAAACCTTGTAAAAAATACATCATAAGTTGGGAGAAATATAGCATACCAAAGTATTTCAGAAATTATAAGGTTTACCTTCAAGTTCTTTAAGGTGCTGGATAGCTCACGTTTGGCCATTGTGAATTGCCCAAAATTTCACAAAAAGTTGAAAAATATAATTACCACTTTGGCTAGGGTTTTGGTAATTGTATATGATTCTTGAATTTTAGTTATTTTACAAACTGCAAGTCTGCAATAGTGCAATTACTAACAGAAATTATTTTGGGCCGAATGTGTACATATATAGAAACAGCCCATTAGTTAACAGTTGAATAAAAGTGATAACTGACTATTTTACCCTAAATTAAGTCTTCTTGAATTACTATTTTATTTCGGGATGAAAATTTTCAAATACTACACTTATAAATAGCGGATAATATAATCATTTTATTCCTAGAAAAATACTACTTCCTTCGGTTTTTTAATTGTCGTTCTAATCATTTGCACATAAATTGTAAAAAAAGAGTAAAAAAGTACATTGAAAATGTAAATAACAATTGAACGTCATCATATTGTTGGATGGTTGATCAATTCAATAGAAAAAATAAGCAAAATATATATTGTAAATGTAAAATTATAATTAAATATGCTAAAACGATAACTGAAAAAATAAAAAAAAATTAAGCTAAAACAACGACTACAAAAGGAAAGGAGTTTTTGGATGTGTGTATAACTACCCAGCAACAATACTTAAAAATAGGGCGTAGAGTTTAGGATAAAATAATACTTTCACACCATAAACACACTATTTAGGTGAATGTGGTGAAAGATTTATGTTCGGACGAGGTTTGTTCCCGAACAATTACCTACAGTAGATCAAGTTTGATTGGAACAAGATTTGATGGATTTCAAACTAAAACATAAGTTGTGAAACCGACTCACTAATATCTTATAACATGATATTGTTGAAACACAAAATGTATAACAAAATGAATCACTCCTTTTTCTTTGGCTTTTTTTCATCTGGGCACCTGAACTTCTGATATTATAACAAATAGGCACCTGGTGAACTTTTTATAACAAGTAGGCACCTGGACCTCAAAATTGGCACCTGAACTTTCGTTTTTCACAATTTTTTTAATTTCTCAGATTTTTGACATTTAAAAATTGCTTAACCCAGGGGCAAGTTAGTCATATTGAAAATATGACTTTTTGGAGGCAAAATTTTTCAGAAAAGTTCAGGTGCCATTACTAATAGCTTAACCCAGTTTTTAAAACACACAAAATATGAAAAAGATGATGAAGACGACGATCCACAACAAAACCCAGTTTCAAAATCAACCAACAAACTCAATTCCAAACAACCCAACAAGACAAAGAGATTAGAAGGATGAAGAAGATGATGAAGACAACGATCCACCAACAAAGCACACAAAATATACGAAAAACAAATCAAACAAAAAAATAAAACCCATTAATAAAGTAAACCCAATTTCAAAATCATCAACCAACAAAACTCAATTCCACATCAACCCCATATAAAGACGATGAAAAATGGCTGAGAATGTGGCTGAATCTTACTTTATTGTGTAGAGTGTTTGTAGCTACATGGAATGTGGCTGGGAAGCCTCCACTTGACAACTTAAATCTTGAAGAATGGTTGCATACTTCCCCACCTACTCACATTTATGTTCTTGGGTAATTTTGATTAATCAAGATTGTGTATTTTTTTATAAAATGATGGACTACTGATTTTGCGTTAATTGTTTTCAGATCTGGAATTTTGGTGGAGTGGGGGTGGGGGTGTAAGGTTAAAGATGATATCTTTAATGGGGTTGGATTAAATGAGGTTGGGTAGATGTTGGGTTAGATTAGTAGTTTTAGTTTGCTTAAGATGTAATCTGACTATTTTGCCCTTCATTTAAATGTTTAAAATTTAAAAAATGATAAAAGCAAAAGTTCGGGTGCCAAATTTGGGATCCAGGTGCCTACTTGTTATAAAAAGTTCACCAGGTGCCTATTTGTTATAATATCAGAAGTTCAGGTGCCCAGATGAAAAAAAGCCTTTTTCTTTTAGTTGTAGTTTAACCAAAAAAAAAATCAAAATAATTGTTATTGTAAACATAGTAAATTATAATTCTACATTTTCAATATATTTTTTTTATTAATTTTTCATTTACATTATCAATCAACTAATTAAAAATTTAAGTCAATTATTATTTTATAATTATAATTACTTTTTGACTATTTTCTCTTTTTATTTATCTATGTAAAAGTGCTTAAAATGAAGACCAAAAAAAACAGCCTCTGGAAAATTATTCAAAGGTTATATATTATCATTAAAAAAAGAAACCAAAAAATATCATTTTTTTGTAAAAAAATCTTAATTGAATTTTGTCACATCTGAGACAATTTTATGCAGTTAACCCAAATATAATTTTACCGAACTTGGTCCGAACTTCCAACATCTATTAAATCGTGTCAGGTGAAATCTTAATTTTAAAAATTTGAACCAAATTGAACCTACTCACATTTTTATTAGCCAAGTCGAATTTAGTGAATTTCAAAATGGTTGCCTTGCTTAAATGCACTCTAAATCTATTTCCTAAAGTTTTGGGAAGACATTACATGATTGTGTCTTTGTAAAGAACAAAATAAATCGATTTTAGAGTGTAACACCAAAAAAACCTATCTAACATATCAAAACTAAAATTTGCACAATCGTTAAATTAACTTATTTCCTTTTGTCTCTCTTGGTTCGTACTGAACATAGAACATAGTCTTTCCAACAAAGAAAAGCATGGGGTTTTGTCTTAGTGAGAATTGTAAAATTCCACCTAACTTTAAACAAATTTTATTTCATTCCTCCGAATAGAACATGGATAGGAGTTAATACTGTAAGTATTTGTAGAAAGATTATGAAACATATTTAGGCGTTTGATGTCCAGAATCGAAGGACTAAGCTTCAACTGGTGTCTCAATTGGCATCTCTCCTGAATAGAGAACAGCTGATTTCTGCACTGCCTCCCAGAGCTCCGGTAAAGCTTCCCTGATGTTATGAATGCTCCTGAGAGCATAGTCCACACCTTCGGCCCGCTGAGAAGCACCAACCTATTTTGGCATGCATCAAACAGTGTTAGGCCTTCATATTATTACAATAGATTGGAAATACATTCTCATTAAAGTACACAGCTTACCCAGACAGTGTGGAGTCCCATTCGTTTCCCACCTTGTAGATTGCGGATCGAATCATCAAAGAACAACTACAACGCCAAAAAAAAGTCAAAATTAGGAAAAGGGTGAGTTCGCAGAACAGGGCGAAAGGCGGTAAACCTATTGAGGATTCGACCAAAGAAAGAAGTATCTAGTGTGAGTATCCCATTTCTAATTATTCATCAAATGTGAATATCATTGAGCAAGGAAAGCAGAGAAAGTTCACTCACTGCTTTCTGAGGGTTCACTTGAGCTATCTTGAAAGCTTGTTCAAAAGCTTCCTCAAACGGCTTGCAAACAACAGGACTCTTTGGACATTCTAGATCTGTGTAGAGTTCACAAATAATGTTAACAACACTCGTCTCTGTACAAAGAGTGGACGCTCAATTGAGTTAAAACCAAACTCACCAACATCCTCATTTGCAGATACAGAGCTATTGTGAATAGGGTTGAGCGTTTCAAAGACAATGACATCATCAAACAAATCTTCTAGGTTAAGTCGCTGAAGAACTTTAGCGACATGAGCCTCATTTCCGTTTGAGAAGATCTGCGAAAGTTGCACATTCCAACTCATTTGTAACATGGATATATCATAAGTTCAGAATTGAGGCATGTCATAAAGGAGAAATGACTTACTATTTTGCGAATCGGAAGACTTTGTATAATATTCCTTAAAACATGATCAGGCTTTAATAGCTCATAAGGTAATCTCCCATGTACATAACTGTGACAAATAATATTCAAGAGATATTTAATTTCAGATATAATGAATCATCTACAAATAAACAAATTAATAAATGGCATGAAGCTTGTACCTATGGTAGTCATCATAATCGAAGTCATATCCGACAGCCTACATAAAGAAAACAGACATTCTTAGGTAAATTAAACTATTTATTTCATTCACTTATAGAAAATACAAACAAGATAGCGTACTCTTAAGCCAGCCATTGTTGTCCCATAATCCTTATAGAGTTGAATACACATCTCTGGAACTTTACTTTCCTCGATGCCAAGCTTGTTAATCATGTACTCTAGACGAAGTAAAACAGTAAATCATGTACTCATAACAGTCATAAGTAAAAAAAAAAAAAGCACCAATATTTCTAGGTGAAAGATGAGTTGATATCGATCTCTCACCAGTTATATTCTTGGTTACTTCGGTTGATAAACCAGAACTTAGTGGATATAACGTATCGTCGACATCTGAGATGGTAAACAGCCATTAGGAACTCTTTGTGTTACTATAAAGTGATGTTGATATAAGAAAAACATAAAAAGCTTACCAAAGATAAGACATTCATATTGTGGCTCCGATCCCTTCTTCGATCCATCTCCCCGTTCCATCTTGATCTATAAACTCCAAATAAATGCAAAAGTAAGACTAACACGAAACCAAAATAGAAAAATAAACATTGAACCAACTAGCATTCTTCCACTTTCCCTGTCCAAACATGAAATCGGCATTATTTTTATATGAATCGTCCGAATTGTGAGGAACCTAGTAACAACATTACACATACTGTTCTAAAATGTAATTTGAGAGATATTAACCTCAGTAGTTGAACTTAAGGCGAATCAATATTCAATATAAAATCACCCACCATCATTTCAAAAAACTAATCCAACTTGTATCACTCACTGAATTTAGGGGTGCTTAAAAAAAAGTAAATATAATCATATGAGTATTCTATCAAATCCAAACATACTATTAAAATAATAATCCCTAACTGCAATCAACGATTGAAATATAAAGACAAAACAGAATATCATATCCGGTTATCACCATCAAACTAATAGTACTTCTTCTATGCATAAGTTCAAAATTAATAATAAAAAAAATCAACTGTCACTCTCCAACCCCCCCCCCCCCCCCCCCCCTCTTCCCTTTAAATAATAAAAAGTTAAACTCGTACTGTACAAGTGAAGATCAAACAATTATAACTAACGGAGCTTCAACAATTTGCTAAATTCTTCATCCAAATTGTTTGTCCATTTTATTAAACTCTCAACATCAATATACATTAAATAAAACATCACATAAAATTATTTAATAGTTAACTTATATTTTCAAGAAAGAGGAACTAATAGAAGCAGAAAATATAGAAATGAAAATGGAAGGAGAAAAGCATTACCAGATCCGATTGTATGAAAAAATAGTGTTAGCGTTGTAATAAAAGATAGAGTAGTTTTAAAGGTAGTCGGCAGAGAAGACTAAACGCGGTATGTTAGCCTCAAAATGAAGAAAGCGATGGAGTCTTTATAATGTGTTTATTATTGTTCAGTGATTGGTCCAAATGCCACTTTACGTGATACGCTCACTTTCTCACTTTCTCACACGAATTTAATAATAAAAATATCCAGTGGCCCTAACTTTAATGGGCTGTTTTGTTTAGATGAAATTACTGTAGCTCTCAAATTTTTGTACCGGTGCACCTCCAATAGCTATTTGTAGACCGTATGGCTATGTGCATTGGATAGAAATCTGATTGAAATAAAAAATGGCAGATCAAATTAGTCAGTTAAATTACACTAGACAAGTTATGACTTATGTGTGATAGGTTCGATCAATAGAGTGTTGGTAGTGAAAATCGAACTCATGAACTTATTATCACAAGCTCACTTACTTTACCAAATCTGGATTTGATGTATGTTAGCAAACTCATGTTGATTCACTAATCCTAGATTTGTATTGAAACAATATTTTAATGTAGGTTCAGTTTAATCATTTTCAACGATGACAGTTTTAGATCAATTGTTCAATTAAGCTTGGGTGAGGAGAAACTTGAACTCGTTAGACTTATTAATAAATAGAACTTTAGATTGGTAAAGCTAAACATTTTAGTTTAGTTTTGATTCCCCGCACCCTAGAATTAAGTGAGAGCCATTTGAATTGACGTATTTCCTTGGATGTAAATATTAGGCAAATGAGATGTATTAAAGAAATTTGGAAAAAGTAAATTAGAATACCTATTAGACATAGGAGATGTAAAATTTCAAAAACTGATAAAATCTATATTGCAGGATGGTGGAGATGTGAGAAAGAAAACAGAGTTTTAGAAAATAATGGAAGAAGTTGGAGGGACCATTTAGTCAAATCATAAGGGAGGGATACGAAAACTCAAAAAATTATAAAGAGCGTTTTGAAATTAAGAAAAACAATGAAGGAGAGGGACATTCTTCCAAGTTTCTCTTAAAAAAACATTAACATAAGGAAGCTTTGTTTTTAAGGAAAATAAAGTTATTTAGTAAAAATGAGATCATTTCGAATCAAAAAGAGTTATGGGCGGGTCAAGCCAAATCTTCAAATTACTTAACACCCCCAAAATTGTCTTAAAATGGTATAAATCCCCCAATTTTGGCTAAATTTTTCGTAAGAATGTTAAAAACTAACGGAGGTATTAAATTAGGGAACAAATGCTTACCCGTTAGCCACTTACAAGGACCATTTGCGCATCCGTCTCACATACTGGATCTCATATTCGTTCTTTTTCGTCTTCTTTCTTCTTTTTTGTTGTAATATATAACTTGATTACACTTTCGATAATCCATACATTATTTATTAAGAATCCGTATGATAACATTTCTGATAATTCAAGCATTGTTTATTAAATCCGTGTCACTTTATTGAACGGATAAGACAAAACATGACATTTCGTTTTATTTATTATTTTCTATTAACATTATATCAAATAAATTAACGGTATTATACCCTTTCATGTATAAACATTAGTTACTTAACTAATTTATTTATGAAAGTAATTTATTTGATACAAATTAAACAATAATCGATAAATTGTGTCCTCATATATTTCAATATAAGAAAAGGTAACATATTTCATAATTCAAATATATTTATATTGTTATCAACCCCTTCGAGACAAACAACACTTCTTCACCGTCTCATATTTGTTTTTTCCACAACACCAATACCACCACAAACAATCGACGCCACCATCACCACCAACCACAAAATGTTCATACCATCATCGTGACATTAGGGCACGATGATGGTCACGATGGCTATATTTTTGATGTTAGAAGTTAGTCCATCGTGACTGTCATCGTATCATGAGGTCGCGATGAAGGGAATTAATGCTTAATTTTTCATTGAGAATCTTTCTAATTTTTAATACTCTTTTTATCCAAAAACTGTTTTTCATGATCATATTACAAAATAACTTCTTCTATTTATTTAATTGTGAAAAAATGATGGCATGTCAATCACATGAAAAATGATTGACTTAATTCAGGCCTCCTTTAACAACTTAACTCTTTCTAAAATATCATAACCTAAATAAATTAGTAGCCAAAGCTCAATATCATGAATAATTTCCTTACCCATTTTAATAAATATTTCATAAAAAAGGTAAAAAAAATAATTTAATTCAATTACTATAAAAGTTGGTGTATGAAGAAATTTTGATATCAATAGTGATGAAATGGAGTTTGCGAGCCAAGAATAGAACATTCTAAACCCTGTGTGCCCCACACACTTAGAACACAAATACACAATACACAAATCCTGACGTTGATCATCAACATTCAACACACGAACTCTCCAGTCTCCTCGACCATCACGATTACACCCCCCCCCCCCCCCCCCCCCCCCCCCCCCCTCTCCAACCCTAACCCACCCATGGATCCCTACAAGGTATCCCTCAACATATCAACAATTCTAATTCGAAATTGATTTTTTATGCGTTTAAGTCTGTTTTTAGTTGTTTTTATATCAGTTTAGTATTAATTTTAATGTCTAATGCGAGTTCACGGGTTTAACATAAACCCGTATAATTGGAGTCGTCCTATTCACATAGTCCACCCCCTTGGTTTGGTTTAATGTCTAAATCCAGTTGGAATCAATTATGGTTCAAGTTTAGTTAGTGGGATTAAAAAAAGTCTTTGGAGATTGAAATGTAATGATTATTATTAATATTATATGTTTACGATTATTGTTGTTTCTACGAATTGATGGAGCTGTTTTTTTTGTTTACTCTAATTGTTTTATTTGAGTTGGAGTGAATTAAGTTTCATGGCTGTTAGTGATATTATAAGGAGATTTGAGTATTTGTATGTGTTATAATGTCATTTTGTTGTTATTGAATGCAGAATCGACCATCGAGTGCATTCAATTCGTCGTTTTGGACTACAAATTCTGGTGCTCCTGTGTGGAATAATAATTCCTCATTGACTGTTGGAACTCGAGGTATATATAATATATTCATCATTTGTCTTGTTGATTTGTTTTTGTTTCGATGTTATATAAATTTGTTATGAGTGAGATCCTTGGCATATAATTTAATTTTTTTTGGTATTTTCTGCTTGTGAAGTATATTAGTGAAAGTTTTTGTTCTCTTGTTACATACGAATTGTCTCCAACATTTTGTGGCCCACTAACATTTTCTTGTTGATTTGTCTGTACTTAATAATTTTTTGCTGCTAGTGACCAGTGTCTGTCAATGGAAGTTTGTGTTGTCTTGTTGCATAGACTATGTTTGACTTCATGATTAAAAATACTCAATTTTGATTCTAAACTAATCTTTTTTTTATTCTAAATAGTCGATTCATCCGAACCCCCCTTACCTGGTGTAGTTGGCAGCCTCTCCAGAGACAATGGAGCATGTTAATGTAATATTTATTTGTTGACTTACAATATAGTAGCATGTAAGTGGTGGGGAGCAGTTGTTATCTAATGTAGTACTATTATTTTGATATAAATACAAAGAAATGAATTAATTCTTCAAAAGTTGTTTCGCTATTGGTTGAATAAAAATCTCCTAATTAAATTAAAATGAAGGGAGTATGAATCTGGCCATGGGATTTTATCTTCCTTCTTGAGCCTCACTGTCAACTCATCCAGTTTAACCACACACTACGAGAAACTGGCAAAAGTAACAATACATGATGTACAATCATACAAACTATGTAATTTTTTTAAGTTATTAGTTTTCTGTTTGCACATCAAGTGTAAACTGTTAGACTTCTATTTTTTCCCCTAAGTATCTATTTGTTGTGAGTTTGAACCAATAAATTATCGACAGTAACTTATATGGGCTTTACTTGGTCATGGGGTAATTTGCAACATTCATATGATCTAAAATTGGTGCAAGTGTTTTGTGAAATCTATTAGCTAAACTAATCGTCCACTTCAGTACCTAAAAATAATTTCTTTGGTTTCAGTTTATCATGCTAGTCTCATCTCTTTTACATGGGATTACATGTTCGGTAACATTTGAAGATTGGCATACGACTTACATTTTTAGAGTATAATCTAATTCATATAAGAAAATTTAGAAGAATCCATCCCCTCGATGCCCTTCTCTCTTCTACTACTAGGAAAAATGATGGGTGAATTCGTATCGTTATTATTTCATATTGCTTTTGTAGGCATTTCTATCCAGAAGTTATATTATTGTATCATGTACAAGGGTTTTTTAATAGCTGCTTCTACACTCATGTTTGATATAAGCTTAATTACTTCTTGGTCATTTTGGAATTTATGTGGAAAGAATGTTTGCATGTTAATATAGACTCTTTTTTATTTGACAGGTCCTATCCTCCTTGAGGATTACCATCTACTAGAGAAACTTGCGAATTTTGACAGGGAGCGTATCCCTGAACGTGTTGTCCACGCCAGAGGTGCTAGTGCTAAAGGGTTCTTTGAGGTCACCCATGATATTACTCATCTTACATGTGCGGATTTCCTTCGAGCTCCTGGAGTCCAAACGCCTGTGATCGTGCGTTTTTCCACTGTCATTCATGAGCGTGGAAGCCCAGAAACCCTTAGGGATCCTCGAGGATTTGCTGTGAAATTTTACACTAGAGAGGTTAGATTTGTTTCCTACCTTTTGGCCTTGCTATAGAAGTTAGATGCAGCTACTAATACAAAGGCATCCTTTATTTGTTGATGTTGTGAATGTAGGTTGAAATATTCAAGAATTAGTTGACATTGTGATTTGTATATTTGCAGAAAATATTCATTGCATTTTATTAGTTTCCTACTATTATTGTTTGCACTTGAGGTTGACTGTTGCAAATCATCGACATATGTATGTTTCCAGCTAAATGTTACAAAACTATCTGAACTGAAGGTTCAGTAGGAACATCATTGACTCTAAATTTCATTGTGAGACCTTTGGTGGCATGCTTTTGTAAAAAGGCTGTAACTATTATTCGCTGTAGTATGATGTAGGGGCTTTTCACTCTGATATTAATCAATTTTGTTTCACCTTAGACACAGGTATATATCTTTTGTAGAACTGCTATTGTCGTCACTCGTCACCAACTTTTGAGACTTGAAACTTCTATTTCTGTGCCAAAAGTTCCTAGGAATCTAAGCATTGTGTCTGAATTCACATTCAAATAGATCTAAAATCTTGAAGTGATGGTGTTCTTCTACAATCTTCTATGTCTGAGCTGTTTCCTTCCCTATAATTTTCTTTGTATGACATGGGTTGATCTTCATTCATATCATTTTTTATGTACTTATGTTGTTGTTTTGCGTCAGGGTAACTTTGATATGGTGGGAAACAACTTTCCCGTCTTTTTTATTCGTGATGGCATGAAATTCCCAGATATGGTTCATGCCCTAAAACCCAATCCAAAGTCCCACATCCAGGAGGATTGGCGAATCCTAGATTTCTTTTCTCATCACCCAGAATCCCTACATATGTTTTCGTTCCTGTTTGATGATGTTGGTGTTCCACAAGATTATAGGCACATGGAAGGTTTTGGAGTAAATACTTACACTCTTATTAGCAAAGGCGGAAAAGTGCATTATGTTAAATTTCACTGGAAGCCAACTTGCGGGGTAAAGTGTTTGCTAGAAGAAGAAGCTATCAAGGTTGGAGGATCTAATCATAGTCATGCTACCCAGGATCTCTATGACTCGATTGCAGCTGGAAACTACCCAGAGTGGAAACTTTTTATCCAGATCATTGACCCTGATCATGAAGATGGATTTGATTTTGATCCGCTCGATGTGACTAAAATTTGGCCAGAGGACATTGTGCCCCTTCAGCCAGTTGGCCGTTTAGTTTTGAATAAGAATATCGACAACTTCTTTGGAGAGAATGAGCAGCTTGCATTCTGTCCTGCCCTTGTTGTTCCTGGTATCTACTACTCAGATGATAAGATGCTACAGACTCGTATATTCTCTTATGCGGATTCACAGCGCCACCGACTTGGTCCAAACTATTTGCAGCTCCCAGCCAATGCTCCTAAATGTCCTCATCATAACAATCACCATGATGGGTTTATGAATTTCATGCACCGGGATGAAGAGGTATTGTACTTCCATAGTCTTCAACCCTTTTAGAAGAAGTAGAAACTAAAATCCTGATCTGGCGTTTGAATAACTAAGCTGGTTATTTCCTATACCATATTGATTAGGTATGCAGTTTCTAGCATGTGTAATTCTAGGCATATCTTCCATGCAATAATATTTATCAGCTACACCCAACAAAAATTCATATTACCGTTAGGGGCACCTATTATTCTAGGTAAAATTAGCTTCACATTACGTGAAAAAATTCTTTATAATCAGGCTTTTGTCAATGTTGGTATCTCTGAAGCAATCTATTTATTTATATTGATTTAATACTTTCTATTACCTGCAGGTCAATTATTTCCCCTCGAGGTATGATCCTGCTCGTCATGCTGAAAGGCACCCCATTCCTCCAGTACCATTGACGGGAAGACGTGATAGGGTGAGTTTCGTCATTGGTCTTTGTTATTGACTTCATCAAATGATCATAATGCAGATGAGAAGTGATCAGTCTTTAAATAGTATATATCCAAGTTTGAATGCACAACCCGATGGTCATGTATAGACCATCTTTAATGTACAAACATGTCAAACTGTGGTTACAGTGGCTTATATCATATTAATATCTGCGTCTGATTTTGTGGAACAATTTTTACATCCATGCCCCGATAATTAACTTAGGTCCCTAGTTGTTTGCTGGATCTCTGAAATTTCTTCAGGTTTATTGATATTTGTTTCTAACTAATGCAGATTATCATTGAAAAGGAAAACAATTTCAAGCAGCCTGGAGAAAGATACCGCTCCTGGGATCCTGAAAGGTAAGTGTTTCCCATTTCTATAAATGAGAACCAATAATTACACTAAACAAACAAGAAATAAATTTAATCAAAGAGCAAGAGTATCATTACCATCCGAAACTGAAGGACGCTCTGAGATGCATAAGTTTTCTTTTAATTTAATGGTGTGCTTCGTTTTTTACAATTAACGCTCATCATTATGGCCAGACAAGAGAGATTCGTCCGTCGCTGGGTTGATGCATTATCTGATCCTCGAGTTACCCATGAGATCCGCAGTATCTGGATTTCGTACTGGTCTCAGGTATGAAAACTACGTTCTCTCTGTGTTCTCCCTAGTCGTGAACTTATTTAAAACATATGGTTATTGTTTGTTCATATTTTAAATTTGTGTGCAGGCTGACAAGTCACTCAGTCAGAAGCTGGTTTCTCGTCTTAATGTCAAGCCAACTATGTGAAGATGATCAAGTGTAAGACGACATAGTGATAGGTTGTATTATCAACTTACATCGGCGTCTGGGCAACTATTGTTTATTATATTAATAAATGGAACATTTCGGTCTGTAAAATTACTTTATGATAGTAGCCTGATCCTAATAAAATGACTGCAAACTTATGAACTCTTTCATTACCAATTTCTTCCGAGAATCATAAGATGTGTTTCTTGGTGTATTGTGTGAGGAAGGGTTGGAACTTGTGGGATGAGGATTGTGAATTCTTTTTCAACATCAACATGCCTCGTTACATTTGAAGAGGCTTTCGCGTATGTTTTGAAAATTTACATATATACTCATTCTAATGGTGTTGTAAGCAATACCTTCTTAGATAACTTCACTATTCCCTACACCAGCAAAAAACATGCAACAGTTTTGACTGGAATAAGTTGAGCCACATTCATACTCACAGATTGATGTAGAAAAATAACACATCGTATATATACAGTCGTACTTTCAAGCAATAGCGGTTGTTTCACAAACCTAGAAAACCTTAACTGCATCGAAACTGGAAGTGGGGAAGCAGCTACAAACAATGTCGCATGTCGAGCAATAAATCTAACAAGGTTTAGCTAGTGTTTGGAAATATACCAGAGAAGTTGGGGATCCTGTCAACATGCTGAAGTGCACGTTCAGCAATCTGCCGCGTGCGATAGTCGCCATGTTGGAAAGCATCTACAAGGGCTGTATTGACATTGGGATCATCGGACACTTTAATGGCTATATCATTATTCCGTAAAATTCTCTCAACAACCCATACAGATATCCGTCTCAGATCGTCTGTCCGTTTCTCGTGTAATATGTCAAGTATAAGCGTGATTGCCTCTGCTTCATGAAGTACCTGAATTCCTTGTTCAGTATCAACGGTATCGTCCAGAATGGTAGATAGAGCAGCAAGTGAGGCTTCAACCACCTTCTCATTAGTATGATCAAGGAGGCCCACCAACTTATCCACTGCTTGTCCTTCCAAAAGGCAAAAAGTCTCTTTTAATGAGCATGCCCCTCGATGAACTCTACACAATCCAGTTATCACCTGTGGATTACTAAAACAAGGGAATATGGAAGCGCACAAACCAGGTACTGGTTGTTCAGGCAACTTGGTGAAGTTTATGGATACTTTTGACAAGTTCTCTAAAGCCCTAGCTGAGGCCATTTGCACATTGTCCAGACCATTACTTTGTAGAAGTTCGATGAAGTGAGCAGCAACATTGTGGTCACGACAGAGGTCGACAGCATCTGGCTCATCAGCCAATACAAATGTAATCCTAGAAAGTACCTTCACCAGTCCTTCTAGGTATGGTGTGACGAAGCGTATTCCTTTCGTCTCTCCTTGACGTATTTTCAGGATTTGGTCGATAAGAAGCTGAAAGACACCGTCGTCAAGCATTTGCCTCGTCAGAGCCCTATCGCTTTCGGGGATAGCAGCCAAAAGGCCAATTGCAGCAGCCTGCTCCTTAGTTATCCCAATATTGTCGGATATAACCCTGATAAGACTGCGAAGTTGACCAGATGCCCCACGTAAACACTCCGCTAGTTCCTGACTCATATGTGGAGAGAGTTTCCGTAATAGTCTAATGCAAGCCACCCGAAGATCGGTCTGTGGAGCCTCAATAAACTGAACCAGACTGTTGGTAGCACCGGAGCTTTTAATGGCAGAAACAACACTTAGAAGGGTATTGGGAGAACTGGTCAGACCAACAAGAACCTGAAGAAGCTTGCATTCTATCGAGGGGCCGGTGTTACTGATAAGATGGAGAAGATTATGGATTATACCTTCTGAGACAAGAGTCTGCTTAGGTCCAACCAGTATAGAACTAAAATCACAGCCTGAGTTCACCACATTGGCAAGAATGGTTGCGGAGACTTCTTTGAGCCTCATGGGCATGTTGATGGAACCAACGGCAAATAGATCCTTGACAAGAGGTGGGAGAATTCCAGCTTCTATCAGGATTTTGGCACTCACGTCGTAGGATGAGATTTGATTTAGAGCTTTTAAGGCAGCCTCTCTGGACTGTATGTTACCAGTTTTCATCATTTCAACTAATGGTAAGCCAACCCTCTTAGCCACAACGACTTTATCATCATTTTTAAGGACAAGGTCTCCAAGAAATGCAGCCATGGACAGTTTAGTATCTGGGGAGCCTGCAAAAGTATTTAGCAGTGAAGTCAAGTAGATACTTTACCATGTGAAAATGAAAAGCTAGAGATAATATGATCTAATACTGCCATTTAGACATTCCTGTGGAATTCGCTGTATGGATAGAACTAATTTAGCCCAAATGTCCACTCTTCAGTTTTTTTTGTTTTTCTCCCATAGTATTTTGTTTCCCCCCCATGTCCTATGGAGCCAAAATGGATATAATGAAATAAACCAAAATGACTCATTATGGTACCTAAACTTCTTATTCGTTGTTAAGTAGTAGATAGTGTATGCACTTCACCCTTGGGTCGATTTGGAAACAGCCTCCCTGTTGTCATAGAGGCAAGGTTGCGTATTATCCGACCCCCCTTACCCTGGTTAGGCGGGATCGTCTTCAGAGGCATTAGGCATGTTGATGTCATGTAGTTTCTTTTTTCAGTTCTTTGTTCCTTTTGTGAACCCATTAATTCATCTAATTTTAATACAGCGGCTACATCAGAAATCAGATGTACTCACTAGATGTTCAAGCAATAAATGATAGGAATAATGATTTCTATAAAGTTCAAGGGACAACTGACGTGCTACTGCTGAAATCTGAACCATTGATTTCAGCCCCCTACCCCTGAACGCCTCCCGTTAAACTTAAAATACTGCCCAGAGAAGAGAACGAAGGTTGCTAGTTGGCATTTAGTGGATGAAGCTTTTTGTGGATTGTTTGGTAGCCAACTGCTTGAGGGCTGAGGGAAGGACTGACAAGCCAACTCAGGTGTGAATAAGCAGTTTGGTATGATGTAGGAGAAAATAGTACTCTATGTCGCATCCAATTTCAGGTCTTCTTTGAATTGTCTGATCGATCATAAATCTGTAGGAGGTTTAGAAAGACCAAGTGTGACAGAACTACCATAAAAGATCGAAGATGTGGAAACAGAGGATATGTATTTTTCTGACATCTCACAGTACTAATTTTGTAATTTTCAGGAATTAGCATGTAGAAACACAAATGAGTCAGTGGTACTAATCATAATAAACACAATGATACAGAATTCTTAGGTAGACAGTCATTAGGGAATAACCTAGTCAGTGAAATCTACGAAGAGGAGGGTTATAAGTTAAATTGTTCACCTTCAAGAAGTAGTGTAAGAAGTGGATTCAATCTACCACTTTCAGCCATTTGTCTAACATTGTCCTCACACTTCTCAAGATTTTCCAGAGTTTTATCAGCTTTCTCAACGGTAACGAGATTTTCTGATTTGCTACTTGCCATTCCTTGCAAGATGAGAATTGCTCCAGCTACTGAACCGATCTTTTCAGCAAGAGATTCAGACTTCGAAAGCTCATAGAGCAAAGAAATAGCTTCTTCTCTCTCTTTGGATTGTTCATGATATAAGAATTTCACTATGGTTCGCACAGTATCACCTTGGGCAATTATTTCCTGCAAAAGGGAATAGTATAAAAGTTCAATGCAGGCATAAATGGGGGGTTCCCAGTTGGAAATTGCACACGTCTTACATAAGCCTGACGATAGCTAAACAACAGAGTGACAGACCTTATTATCCAAATCATCCTGAACAACCATTTGAAGAGTTTCCAGAGCTTTGCATCGAACTCTTCGACTAGTGTTCTTCAACGAGTCGATAACCATTGGTATTAGTTCCTGGTTGCGAATGACATGCTTATTAGATTGATCTTTTTGGCACAGATGCTGGATGAACTTCAATGACTGCAAGATATCAATCTCTTCACTGCCTATAGCAAGTTTCTTGCGGGCCATATCAAGCTGAGCAGCTTCATTCCTTGCATTCCATTCTCGAATGGTACTCCTCAAAGCAATGCTTGGATTCAGTTCTGTGCTTCTCAATACCTTTAAGGTTAATGGACAAATAGGCCTACGTCCATTTTCCTCACATTCTTTAAACCACTTCTCAATAGCTTCCCTCTCGAATGCTATCCCATTTTCCAAGGTAACAGGATCTAGCATCACTTGTTTAGTGAGGGGGCACAAGAAAGAATCATAGATAGGCTCTATATGTAACCGCTCAAATTGAGAGCTATAGCCTGAGTAGTCGCTGACCTCATAACTTTCATCGTAGGTTCCAGCCATCTTTTCGAATATCTACCACCTGGGGCAAGAACCACATTACCCTTATTAGTTACCATTATCTAACCTTCTCAAACGATTTGATGAATATAGTGCAGAACTTCAAATCGAATATATAAGTCACAAGAAAACTAAGTAAGCGGAGATAATACTGTTTAGTGTTTCGAATAATCAAAGTATCCTTAGGAGCATTCTAACAAGTAACAACAATATCAAGAAAGCTAATAATCATACCATAATGATCAAATGTCACATACACATGATAAATCTCAAATCCAGCTAAATCAGCCTTACTATTATGCACTCCTGAACTTATTAATCGACATCAAAATTGAACTAAAATTTGTGCTAATTACTACAAATTATCCCAAAGACAAGAAAGATGATGATCAAGAAACAGAAACAAACAATCGAATATGCCAACAATACTTACCTCACTAGAATTATGGAAACAAACTCGAAAGGGTTCACTAAAAAATCCAGTCTTTAACCACCCATAATATAGTTACTCTACAAACTGCAAAAATAAAAATAAATGATATATGTATAAAACTAAACTAAAATAATCAAGAATCTTGAAGCAGGGTTAATCTTGACCTATCATAAGGTGTGAAAAGAAAGAGAGGAGGAAGAAGTTGGTACACAATAGGCAAAAAAGAAAAGAAATTAAAAAAAAAAAGACTAGTTGGCAGCTGGAAAAATACATGAGGAAAACAACAAATGATAATTTAATTGCAATTGGTTTTGAGTGAAATGGTAAAAGTGAAGGTTGACTGTTATGAAGACGACATAAGTCAGTCGTCACCCATTTTTCCTACACATGGACATGGGCACTGTGAAAGAATGATTGAGGTACGACTGTACGAGTGTGTGTATAACACATGGTTCTATGTACCACCATTATTAGACCATCTCCAATAGGAGATAATTGATCTACTAAATATTTCATACTACCTAGTTGTGGCAAAGAATAGACATCCCACCTCTATTCATTTGTTCACTGATCTTCTTTTCACACAGGTTCTAGCTAGATGTTGTCCAAGTATTACCAGAAAGGATGCATGGAAAACTTTTGTGAAGGAACTCAGGATCGACAACACTCCCCTCTTTTGGAGAACAATTTTATCAGCATTTCCTTCGGATAGTTTTCATTTTTTTGACTTTTGTAATAGGGCCTCAAACTTATATGTTTTAGATCCGAACACTTATAGTTTTTGTCATAGATATAGTGAAGGAGATCTCATTCTCCCACTATAATTGTTTTACTCTATCTATCAAAAAAAAATATTTCATACTACCTCATATTATTCCTTCACCACATCATGAAATATCTCCAATTATTGTAGAAATATATAGAGGGAGATATTTTATTGATAATTCTTGTTGTTGTTCAATACATTGTAGAGATCACATATATTTATAGGTAAATATTAAACCTAAACCTAATGCTTATGTAGCCACCCATAACCCTAACACCCTCCCTCAAACTCATGGTAATTTTATAAAATTTCCATGAGTTTGCAATACAAAAAAACATAAAATGGGATCAAGTCAGATCCGTGTTCAGTGCGTGTCGGATTCGCCAGACAACGCGTATCGCCAATCATCAATCAATAACTGCCAGGAACGCCATTCTTTTCGAACCCGGTCAGATCAGTGCGTATAGGACTCGCCAGACAACGCATATCGGAATCGCCAGATAATGCGTATCATCAATTGCCAGGAACGCCATTCTTTTCGAACCTGTCGTATCGCTGCGTATAGGACTCGCCAGACTCTGCGTAATTCGCCAATCACTAACTGCCAGGAACGCCATCCTTTTCGAACCTGTCAGATCTTGTTCAAAATTCCACTTCAACTCGAAGTAGAATAAATCAATATTTTTTTTTCTTTTCAATGGGCTACTCCCATTGTTCATAATCCCTATCTCCCTCCCTCAAACTCATGGTAATTTGTTTAAATTTCCATGAGTTTGCAACAATATTAATATTAGTAAATTTCAAGAAAAAAAATTAAGAAATATTGCAAAAAATAATATCGAAAAAGATCAACGAATCCCGCCGGTGAGTATTACATAGTAGAAAACCCACCGGCAGGGCAGCGGAATGTGTATATAGGCCTCAAGAATCGATAGGTTCGGATACCATGTAGAAATATAGAGGGAGATATTTTATTGATAATAATTGTTGTTGTTCAATACATTGTAGAGATCACATATATTTATAGGTAAATATTAAACCTAAACCTAATGCTTATGTGGGCTTATGGGCTAGCCACCCATAACCCTAACAATTATCTTTCAAATATTTCCACACTCTTTAATAGGAGATAATTCAAAAAGTTATTTCATTTTCTCTCACTTCACATATAAGAACTTGAGGAAATGAAGAGAAAAGAGAGAAAAGAGAGAAAAGAGAGAAAAAAATTAGTGTCCAAATCAAACAAACTTAGGCTCTATTTATAGCTCTTGAAAAATAAAAAGTATTGGTGAAAGAAAAAATAAAAATAGGTAAAAATATAAGTGAAAAATATAATATAGAGAAAAAGGTTGTCCATGTGTCAAAAGTATATGACAATTGTACTCTCTTGTCATAATAATTAGGGAATTATTCAATAATTCTTCAAAAATTAGAACAAAAAGTTACTCCTATCAATTATCTCCTATTGAAAGCAAATATCACTCTAAATATCTCCCATTGGAGATGGTCTTAGACCATCACAACAAAGGTTGAATTAAACTCACTTTATTCAGTGTCACGTCAACTTTAAATTAATTACACCTTCAATTGAATTCAGTTTTCAATTAAAAGGTTTTATTCAGAATTTTATTCATTTTTTCTCTCTTACACATCATATTATCTTACACTCCACCATATTTTTACCTATCTCATTACTTATACATATGTTTTATTAAAATTATAATCTTTATAATAATTAAGTTTTATAATAAATAAAAATTTAATTTATTTGTTGTCCAAATGGAGAAAGTGTAAAAAATGACTCTTTTTTTGGTGTTCAAATGTAACAAAATTAGGCTATATTTATAGATCTTGAAAAATAAAAAATAATGATATCTTTTATATATTTTTATTTTGATGAATTATTGGCCAAATAATACATTTATTAAGTAAAGAAAACAAAAAGAAAAGCTGAAAAAGCATCCAGCTGCATGGCAGCATACCATTGGACCTTTTTGAGTTGCGGGGTCCACATTAAACCCAAAATGTGAGTATTAAAAGATTGAACTCAACTTAGACCACCCACAACAAAGGTTAATGTAGGGGTCAAAGTGGAGTTAAAGCAAGATTAATCAAGTGCAACAAAAATTAAAGTGGATGGGGTTTAAGTTGGGTATCATCTTTTGACGCTCAGATTTTTGGGGTTAATGTGGGCCCCGCGGTGAAAAGTAGCCAATGGAAAGCTACCACGCAGCTCCATGCATTTCACTTTCTTTTTTTCTTTCCCCTTATTTACTAAAAGTATTATTTGATCAATAATTCATCAAAATAAAAATATAAAAAATATATCAATATTTTTTATTTTTCGAGGTCTATAAATAGAGTCTAGGTTTGCTTCATTTGGACACAAAAAAACAAGTTTTTTTACAAATAAATTAAATATTATTTATTATATTATAAAAATTAATTAATATAAAGATTATAATTTTTAATAATAACATATGCATAAATAATGAGATAATTAAATATATGGTAGTGTATAGGATAAGGTGATGTGGAAGCGCGAGAAAATGAATAAAGTCATGAATAAAACTTTGTTGTGGAAACTGAGTTTAATTGAGGGTGTAAGTGGGTTTAAAGCTGACGTGGCACTGAATAGAGTGAGTTCAATTGAACTATTGCTGTGGATGGTCTTAAACCCCACCACTTTAATTCTTGTTGCCTTTGATTGAACTTGTTTTAACTCTACTTTGACCCCCACATTAACCTTTGTTGTGGGTGGTCTTACTTCCAAATTATTAGAGTCAATAATATCCGAAATATTAGTTGATTATTGAATGACAATTTGATATATATACTAGTTAAAAGGGCCCGGCAATCGCCGGGCCGAATGCTGTGTTAGTTAATGCTCGGGACTAATCGTAATATATATATATATATATATGTAAGATGTTTATATAAAATATACACAAAAGATGATAATTTGACACATATAATGCTTATATATATGCATTCAAAAATAAATAAAACTACTTAAGAGCTTCACTCAAGGTTAGAGAATAAATTTGTTTTTCGATACATATTTTGATGGCCTAAAAAAGCTGCATTGAGTCGATCTCAACCTGCAAGGAGTGGAAATGATTAGTTGCGCACCATTGCAGAACCGAAGCCAAGACCTCGACCTCAGCTGAGAAAGGGGATATGGCTTCCACAATCCATGATATTGCAGCGGACATAACTGTGAGAAGAGGACTTTGTCCATTCCTCAGGAATCCTACCCCAGGTGCTATGTTAATTCTGGAGCAAGAAACATCATCAAGATAATAACACCAAACACAAGTTAAAGAACTCAATTGAGGTCTTGCACTACACTTACTCTGTCATATACCACAGATAGTCTGAGGCGTCTCTAGTGACAGCTATCTGCTCCCACAACCCATTCTTTGTGATTTTGTCAGTGTCGCTCGAAAAGGGAGTTGCTTCTATGAATGACTGCCAATATAGTTTATTTCATTATCGACAATAAATTTACTCTGCAGTATCTAACTGTTCTTACCCTTGCTGTGTTGTAGACAACATTCTTGCAGTCGGGAAGTATACTGATGGACCAAGGAGGCAGGTCATACTGCATGTTTTGGATTGAAAGTCACTTTTGTTCAGAAATGTGGATCTAAATTGGAAAGGAATGTAGCACAAGCACCAGCTCTTGATCTAAAAACATGAATCTGCGAAGAGAAATAATTTATCAGCATTGTATAATCTATCAAAACATCTTAATGTTTTATATTTTGTACAAAGCACACCGAATAAATACCAACCTCTTGATTCTTGCCAGGCCAGGTGACCGTAGGATAGGATGAAACTAACGCTGGTTCACTAAGCTTGATAGCTTTATGCAAGTTTGTCAAGTGACTATATTTTGGTTCATTCAGAAGTCCTGTTACATCGACATAACATAGTTATTGTTTTTGTCTATTTGTGTTCAACTTTGATTCTGTATGAAAAACCTTCATATAATCTCTGACGTCACTTAATCGTCTGTTTGATAGATAGGAACGAAGAGTCATGAACGAAGAATGGAAAAACAAATCATATTTCATGTATACTAATTCATTCTGTTCATTTCTATCTACCAAATAGGAGATAGTTCTATGATTCTGTGACATACCATATTCGTCGATGGGAGCATCATAATCGTAACTGGTGGCAACAAAAAGACCAGACCCAGTTCTTCCAAAGTTGGTGCCCCCATGATACTGTAAGCCCCCAAAGACAATAAAGCCGAAGTTAATTATATATTTTTGACTCTTCAGAAATACTATTACGGAACTTGTAAATTTTTATGTGAAGGTTGAAGAACTAACCATGTAATAATTGAAAAATGAACCATTGTTTTGAACAAATCTTGCAACAGCAAAAGCTATATCTTCTGCAAGTGTTTTAGGAACTGGACCGCCAAACTGTGTGTACCTGGAACCAGCGGACCACGTATAATCAATGAAATGTAAGTATCAAAATCTAGTTTCTATCTTAGATTGTCAAATCGAGCAAAGAATGTTGAAATGGAACGTGATTGTTAAATGTAGACATTTGTTCGAACTCACCATCCAGTCCAGAGTTCAGTAAACATTTTTGGTTTATGGGGACTATTTGCTCTGAAGTTTTCGCAATAGAAGTCATTGCATGTGTCGATCTGTAGTATGTAAATTGAAGAACGTTAAGATTTTCTCATTCAATCTATAACATTTCGAGTAGGGGGTCGGGAGGGGGGGTGTGACATTTAGTTCACAGCTTTCTACCACTATTTCCGAATTAATGTAAGAGTGAAGGACAAACACTATCTACTGGAGTACTTCACAATATATAAGAAGTATAGGTAGTGTAATAAGCCATTTCGACTTATTCCATTATATCCAAGAGTCGAAGAATATAAAATCTTTGATTTCACAAGACATGAAAATGATTTTCTCATTTAACCTGCCATCATCAAGACACAACCATATCTTATACCCTTTTAACAACTTGCAGAATTAAAGAAGATTCTGACAAGACTTTAATATTACCATCATATCACAATCAACAAAAATTGACAACCAAGAGTAGATTAAGGCAGTTGGATATTTTCTTACAACTGAAGCAGGAGCATCCTCTTGTTTGCACATAATCCATGGAATACCAGTGTTCAGACCAACAACCATATTTGCTGCCCATTTCGTATACGTTTTACCGGGTGCTCCAATCTCCCACTCAACAGGTCCAAACTCATTCTCAATCTGCAATATGTGATCAAGAATTAAACCTCATCACATCTTTCAAATCACTACTCAAATTAAAATATTGATTCATGGAATCTCCAGTAAGGAGAGGTCCCTTGATAGTTGTCAAATAGGGAAAGCTCCAGTAAGGATGGGTCCCTCCATTTTCTGTCTTTCGAAATGACGTTTTCTTTTACTCGGAAACAAAAGAAAACGTCAATTATTTTGAATTGAAGTAAAAAAACGCACATGCTAACTACCCGAGACATGATAATAGGGCCTCCTTGAGGCTCAAAAAGTCTTTCCGACTTCATCATGCTGACAATTTTTTCAACAAAACCTTGCATTTTCACCTTCATGAGTCAACCAAACCACATGTAAACAAGTTACAATACATGATATAATCTGTCCAAAATATTATCAAAAAGTCCAAACTATTGACACACAAAATATTGCGAAAGATAATCCCTGGAATCCACTTGATCCAGAACGCAAGGATCGCTAACAGGAAAATGTCGACTAACGGCATGATGGCAATCTGCTCATGAAGACCTCCCTCTTCCTGAAACATTAGCTTATTTGCCAGCTAGCATTTTCATTGTCGAAAGCGGCAACACCTTTTTAACCAATAGGTCTCTACTTAAATTCTCATGGGGTGCTGATCTAAGCTTAGTAAGCTGAGCAATTTCATGATCCAAATTATTCCCTGGTTTATTGTGAAGAGAATCATTGTCCGAATCATAATCCATTTCCAATCTACTCATAGCACACCCCATGCTCTCAACCAATAATCAACAATCACAAAAGCCTCATAAATCAAAGTTAACAAAACAATTGAGTGATACTTAATAAAGCTTGAAATGCCCCAATTTAAACATTTAATTAATTCTTCCATCTAATTACTCGGAAATAAAAATTATTTGATTTATATATATATTATGGGAAAATCAAAATTTAAACATGTGACCCTAAATCGTTGAAGCAAAAATCCTCGTATGTAGGCTCAGATCTGCAATAATTATCAGACAAAGAAATTTACTCGTCATGGTTGCGAACCCTAGTTGCATGCTAGCAAGCCGCCATCTAGGTCCGCCTTGCCAAGGTCAGGGTAAAGCTCCATGCTCAAAATATGCGAAAAAAGAAAGTGTCATCATAGCCTTAGTTTAATGAACATACAAATCCAACGGAAGTCTCACGATTTGGAACGTTTTACCTGGAGAGCCACAAGCGCACAACTCCGTGCCTGAGTTCTTGCTCAACCTTAAGCCAGCTCAATCTATTATCAAATATGGAAAGAAAAACAACAAGAATCTCTTCTTTTGCTATTGTTGCAGCAGTGGCAGTGCTGCTGCTCCTGCTCTTTCTTGCCCTCCGGCCCACTTCCTCGGGGGCAGGGCATCCTTCTACAACGCCGACTAACGCCCACTTTCTTGCCCCTAGCCTCCGTCGCCTTCTTCTACTTCCTACTTCACATGTCTCTTCCGATTCTCAGAGGGATTGTGCTTTTTTTTAGTTTTCTTCATTAGAGATGGTGAATAGGAAGGAGGTGCGACCGAGGTGAAGGTTTTTTTGGAAGAGGAAGCAAGAGAAAGATGAAGAAGAAGCTAGAGAAAGATGACAAAATGCAATAGGAAAGTATGAAACGGTCGAGACGTGGCAAAAAAGCAACACGCATGGCTGTAACAGCTGTCACAGCCGATGTCACGCGCCAGCCTGAGACGACGAAACGCGTGATTTGCACGCGCTTTGACCGTGTAGTCGTCGACGACGATCCGCGTGTTCGGCACGCGCTTTCAAGATTAGAATATATCTGAAGAATTGTGATATATATATATATACCCTTCCGACAAAGCATCAACCATTACCTATGTTTCGTTCTTTTCACCTTTACTCACTCATGTTTCATATGGTTCTATTTAATAACTCATCTTCCAAAAACGGTTTCAACTGGTTAGTCAACTACTTCGGTCACCGTTGATTTTGTTAATGCAAACTAGTCATCATTTCACATCTATTTTTTATATATATAAAAGTTTGAAATGACTATTTTACCTTTCCTTAAAACTTCCTTAACTGCTACATTTACAAATACGGGGCATAATTGTAATTTTACTCATATTAGCTTTTTTGTTTTTAGAAACAATAGATGTAAAATGACTATTTTGCCCTTCAAAAAGTCTAACATGTGGTAAAAAATAGTTGACTAACCATTGATTGACCGGAAAAGTTGACGGAATTACCACTTAGAACCGTTTTTTGAAGATGAGTGAGCGAATGTGACCATATTAAACATGAGTGAGTGAATGGTGAATTCAGTGAAATATGAGTGATGACCGATGCCTTATGCCTTATATCCTTGTGAACAATGATTTTTATATATGAGAAAAGTTTTTTGCTTAGATACAAAATGAGAATATTTTATTAAATATATTATAATTAATTTGATTTTATAATAATATTACATATAGATATAAATTTATCCGTTTTATTCAATAGATTATTTCAACCATTAATTAAAAATTTTGTGGAGAAAAGTGATAACATTCATTTCGATAAATATTTTTTTTGGATAGCTAGGCCTCGATGAAGTGTTGCTCGCCGCATAAATATATTGAACTAAAGCAAATTATTACTAAAATATATTAAAATATCATAATTTATATATGATTTATATGTCTATCATCAAATACTCCCTTCAATTTTTTTATTGAGTGTTTTTATTTTTATATATCAATCATTGTTCAAAGATACTTGTTATTATGTTATGAAAAATTAAAAAAATATGTTTACATATATAAATTGAATGATATGACATTTGAGCTTAGAGAAAGAGGAGTCATCTTTACTCACTATATATCATCTGCCCTTAGCCAGGTGAATACTCCATTCATTTCAAATCCATCTTTGAAATTTGATGGTTAGAATTTTAAATTTTGTACTATATTATTTGGTGAAAATATGTTAATGTTGATATTCATCGAGTATGTATTAAAACCAATTGATTATAGATGGTCAAAATAAAGTCGAGTATCGTATCAGTATATTGAAAATTATTAATCAACCGGCGTGAGACTGAATTCCCAATATTGAAGACATTATTTTTTATGTACATTGATATTCGCCTGATTCTATTGATTCCAATTGAAGTTGTTTGGCAATTAATAGTGAAAAGTTTGTTATTTTTGTTTATGAAGCATAGTGAAGAATATGCCTGCCTCCGTTCTGTGCTAGTTCAAGAGTATTCATTAGCACCTCCACTTGTACATGCTCTCATGTTTACAAAAATGTTGGTGCCAAATGTGGATTTGGTTACATTAACGTTAGCATGTCCCAATGTCTCTGAAGAGACTCTCGCCTAAGCGAGGTAAAGGGGATTGGATAGTACGCAACCTTATCCCTGTGATAGCGGGGAGGCTGTTTCTCGATTGACCCAAGAGTGAAGTATTAACACTATCTACAGTACTTCGCAGCAGATATGATGAGTCAATTTGTGATGCTCTTGAACTTCGTTGAGGATGACCAAGTAATCGAAAGTTATTTGCTTGTCGACAAATATCTTCATAAATGGTGTCCACAAGTGGTAGGGTATAAAAGTGACAAGAGTGACCAAAAGTTAACTTGAAATGAAGATACATTAAAAATTCCACTTTTAGGTAAGCATAAAAAGTCATTTGGTGGCTTTCTTTTATTTTTCCTTTCTTTATGATCAATGATTTGATTTGCTTTAATATATTAGAGTGCTTAGTTCTGAGGGTAGGTGAGATTACCATCCTTTCCAGTTTCCACATTTCCAATTGTGCCTTTCACATTTCAATCGCAATTTTTTATTTATTTATCTCTTTTTGTTAAGAGTCTATGGGGTTCCACTCTAAAACCAATTGGCAATAGAGGAAGTAGCCCAAGATCTTATATATTAACCCGGGAGGACATCGACTTTCGATGTGGGATGTGCATCTTAACACTCCCCCTCACGTGTAACCCAATCATCGACGGAACTTTCACCGCCGGTATTAACTGCCGGAAACAACATCGGCGGGTTACACGTGCCTCAATAACTCGGGTCTGGCTCTGATACCATGTTAAGAGTCTATGGGGTTCCACTCTAAAACCAATTGGCAATAGAGGGAGTAGCCCAAGATCTTATATATTAACCCGGGAGGACATCGACTTTCGATGTGGGATGTGCATCTTAACACTCCCCCTCACGTTATTAGGTTAATGGGCAACCCTAGCCCATAAGCCCGTAGAGTACATTAGGTTAGGTTATATTCACCTATAAATATAGGTGAACTCTATATTGTATGAACAACAACAATTATCATCAATAAATTGTCTCCCTCTATATTTCTACATGGTATCCGAGCCTATCGATTCTTGAGGCCTAAATACACATTCCGCTGCCCTGCCGGTGGGTTTCTACTATGTAATACTCACCGGCGGGATTTTGTTGATTTTTTATTCCTTTTTTTTCTTACAATATTTGTTGAAAATATTGTTTTATTGGAATTTACTACTATATTATATTCTTGTTGCAAACTCATGGATATTTAGACAAATTACCATGAGTTTGAGGGAGGGAGGGAGATATGATTATCGACAATGGGAGTATCCCATTGAAAAAAAAGAAGAAGACAAATAAATTGATTTATTCTACTTCAAGTTGAAGTGGAGGTTTGAACGAGATCTGACAGGTTCGAAAAGGATGGCGTTCCTGACAATTACCGATTGGCGAATTACGCATGGTCTGGCGAGTCCTATACGCACTGATCTGACCGGGTTCGAAAAGAATGGCGTTCCTGGCAGTTATTGATTACGATTGACGATATGCGTTGTCTGGCGAATCCGACACGCACTGAACACGGATCCGACTTGATCCCATTTTATGTTTTTTTATACTATTATTATAGTTGTATTGCAAACTCATGGAAATTCTATCAAATTACCATGAGTTTGAGGGAGGGTATTAGGTTAATGGGCAACCCTAGCCCATAAGCCCGTAGAGTACATTAGGTTAGGTTATATTCACCTATAAATATAGGTGAACTCTATATTGTATGAACAACAACAATTATCATCAATAAATTGTCTCCCTCCCTCTGGGTTATGGGTGGCTAGCCCATAAGCCCACATAAGCATTAGGTTTAGGTTTAATATTTACCTATAAATATATGTGATCTCTACAATGTATTGACAACAACAATTATCATCAATAAATTGTCTCCCTCTATATTTCTACACTTTTTGAATTAAAGACGATCAGTATTGGTTTCTCATTTACGGCATATGATCACTCGAACCTCACATTTCGACTAGAAGGGCATAGACGGCATCTATATCGCGTTTCTTGTGGTACAAGTGTGGGAAGTAGATAATTAAGGGCTGCTAGGTTTATGTTGATAGCTGAGTAGAACAGTTATTGAGATACCATTAGGTTCAGTTTTAATCTAAGCCACACCACACATATGATATATGAATATCATAACTTGATCTGTATACTCTAGTACAAGTGGTAGCTAACTATCCGGGCCCTCAATTTTATTGCAAAGACAAGATTGGTTAGTTTCTTAGAAAGTTTCTGTAAAATGACAAAAAAGATTATTATAGTACTCCCTCCGTCCCTAAAAGATTGTCACATTTTGACTTTTGGTGGTCAACAAACCACGATTTAGAACATAAATATCTATTATTCTATATGCGAAAAAATTATAAAAAGTTAATATTTCAAAAATATATATTGAGACGAATCTAACAAGGTCCCACAAGATTATATTATTTCTTATCGTTTGATGGGAATTCATGATCAAATTTTATAATGTTTGACTAACAAAAGTCAAAATGTGACAATCTTTTAGGGACGGAGGGAGTATTTGTTTTGCTTCTCTCAATGCAATGATTCCAACCAAGGAGGGCCCTTGATGATAAGGGAAAAAAAAAGTGGAGAGTTTACTTTCATGCATGAGAAGACTATGAAGTCTTCGTTTGTAATCTATAATAAACCACAAAAATGATCAAGTCTATCATCTCACATATCATTTTATCTTCTGAGAGCTTTCACAATACACATATATTTTGTTGTTTTTGCTTCTTAAGATAATGGAAGTGAATTCAATAGCAAATGTTGTTATCCCAAAGCTCACTTATATGCTCAATAATGAGAAATCAATGATTGTTGGTAACAAATCCATGGTGGATACACTCAACGAGATCAAGGATGATCTCGAAAAACTGCGCGACTTCTTCATCAAGGCTGAGGCTAAAAAGGGGGGTGATGAAGTTATCAAGTGGGCAGCTGATTTTCTCAAGTCTCTTTATTATGTAGAGGATACTATTGAGACCTTCGCTCTTCGTGTATCCCTCCAAAAGAGGCTCGGTTTCTTGTTGAATCATGCTCTCTTTCTCAAGAACTTGACAGCTTCTAAAAAGCTCAAGAGGGAGATTGGGAAGATCAAAGCGGAAATCAAAGATCTTGAGAGTAAGAAACCTGATGAGCTCCGGGTTGCCAGCGTTGGTGCCCCAACACCTGGAAGTGCTGATACTGCGCTGCAGAGCTCTACTGATGACAACAATGTGGCGGATTTTGTTGCAGGAGAAACAAGGAATGTGGCTACTGTCGGAACACCAAAAGGTGGGCTGAAAAATATTTCATCTCCAAGGTCAGATGGCAGTCAGAGGGTGAGGTTTGAACAGCCCAAGTTAGCAAACGAATCAAATGCGCAAGTTAGTTCTGACCGTAAATTACATAGCAAATTCAGTAAGAGCTACACATTTAAAGCTGAAGAGTTGGGGCTTGTGGGATTTGATACACATATTAAAGACATAATTCTTCAGCTGACTAGAGGAGAACATCAAATTATTATTCTTGTGGGTGAAAAGGGCTCGGGCAAGTCAACGCTGGCACGTGCTATTCTTGCAACCAAGAAAGTGAAGGACCTTTTCCAATCTTATGTTGGTTGGATCACTATTGATGCAGAGTCCACAGCCGAGGATATTTTGCTTAATTTGTTGAAACAGATAGATAATTCAAAGGACCAAGATCCCACTAACCCCGTTCTGGATATCCTAATTAGTAATCTCCTCGACAAATTAAAACACAGGACATTCTTGATCGTGTTAGATGGTCTTCACGTACGAGATACATGGGGAAAGATAAGAAATGCCTTTCCAGACAACGAAAATGGTTCTAAGATAATTATCACCACTTGCCACAAGGAGGTAGCAGAAAGTGCAAATAAATTTTTGCTTGACATGGGAAGGCTGAGTGATGAGGAAACTTTGGAACTATTCGAACAGAAGGCTGCCTTGAAATGTCCAGTGGATCTGAAGAAAGAAATTCTGAGCATATGTAGTGGTTTGCCTTTAAACATTGTTCTCTTAGGAAGCCTCTTATCGACTAAAGATCATGCTAACTGGCGAACTAAACTAGATGATCAAGATTGGAAAATATCAGGTCTTGTTGCCTTCTGCTACAATGATCTAAATGATGAGGAAAAATTGTGTCTTCTTTACATGGTTCTTTTCCCCAAAGAGTATGATATTCCAGTAAGAAGGCTCCAAAGATTGTGGGTTGCTGAAGGATTCATCAAGAGGGCAAAGCCCGAGGATGGGGTGGAGGAGAATAGGAGATTTCAGGAGAACAGTGTCGGGGAATGTTTTGACAGCCTTGTTCAACGAAGCCTGATCCTGATAACAAATGAGAGGTCTGATGGTGGCCACAGAAAATGTCGACTTCTAGGTTCTCTTCATGAATACTTGTTCCCCAAGGCCACTGAGATTAAACTTTTTCATGTTCACAGAAATATGGTTACAGATGAAAAAGCTTTACTGGATGCTCGAAGGCTTGTTCACTTTGTGGATGGTAAGAAATGCACTAAACCTTTAACTTCATCATCTAAGCTTAAATATTGGCGATCCTATCTGGCATTCAATTCCCAGAAGAAAGATATACCAGCAAGAGAAGTAGGTGTACTTCTCAGCAATATGTTAAAAAGTGGCTTCAGTTTGCTCAGGGTGCTCGATCTGGAGGGTGTATATAAACCAACCTTGCCTGATAATCTTGGAAATTTCTATCAGCTCAGGTACCTTGGGTTGAGGTGGACTTTTCTGGACCTTCTTCCCACATCAGTCGGTAATTTAACTTACCTTGAGACGCTGGATCTCAAGCACACTAACGTGAATAGTTTACCACCGTCGGTGTGGAAACTAAAAAATTTACGGCACCTGAATCTCAATGACATTAGACTTGACATACCTGTCGAGTCGAAGCATTCATTACCTAGCCTCTTAACTCTATGTGGATTATCGATAGTTGATGGAGAATGTCATGTGGAGAATGGTCTATATAGGTTAACTCATCTGAGGGAGTTAGACCTCACGTTCCAGCTAACGAATTGTGAAAAATTACTTGATTGGGTTTCAAAATCAACTTCGCTTGAACAACTAAGGCTGAGATCCAAAGATGAAAGAGGACGCTCTTCAACACTACGTTTGAAGTCATTGGCAGACCTGACAAAGCTTTCTCACATGAATTTTCTTGGGAAACTGCCAATTCCTCTTGAACAGAATGTGTTCCCTCCAAATCTGAAAGTCCTCACGCTTTCGGTCTCTGAACTGGTTATTGATCCCATGGAAATACTGGGGCAACTAGAGCAGTTGACTGTCCTCAGACTGTTGGCTAAGTCGTATCTTGGTACGAAGATATCGTGCCCTCAGGACGGATTCCAGGAGCTGCGTGTCCTGAAACTCTGGATGCTGACAAACCTGGAGGATTGGGAATTGGGAGAAAATTGTATGGTGAAACTCAATGAATTGGGTATACGCTGTTGTACTAAGTTGAAGAGTGTACCGGAAAAGTTGCTAACACAGGGCACTTTGAAGGAGTTAATTCTAAACAACATGCCCGAAGAATTCACAAAGCAAGCCGAGGAAGAGAAAGCACCTCATGTTTCTGTTATCGTGAGGAACTACAAATTTACGCCTCTTCCGGTTAGCTCTTTCTTCTCCTTTTAATTCATTAATCTCCCCTTTCATAATATTAATGATTGTTATTAACTCGCTCTATATTGGTGAAAAATAACTGACACTTAATATTTCACCTGATCACCTCACACATGTGAGTGCTAATAGGCATGAGCATGTGCTCTGATGTTGTCTACTTATGTTTCTGATGTTTCAGTGGGAGCAAGAGAGTGCTTGTCCAGAAGCAGCAGATTCTGCGGCAACAAGTCACGCGAACGGTTGTTCAACGAGTGGATCTAATGGTTTGTGAAAAAGACAGACCGGTAGCGTAACCCATCTCTGATTCTCTGTAGAAGCTGTTTGCTACCAGGACTGGAATTCATATAAACTCTATTGATGTTAGCTATCATGATTAATACAGCAAAGAGTACTGAAACACTCCATATTCTTGTATTAGTTTAACTGGTCTATGCCAAAATTGAGACAATAAAGTATCAATCATATGATGATATGTTGTCTAATTAATGTGCTATGTGGAACAATAATTTGTGTGTGTGTGTGTATGTAGCTGAAATCATGTTCTTAAAACTCTACTCTTGTTTTTAGCTTGTCTATTACTTGATTTTCTGCAATCATGTTCTTAAAACTAATTTACAACGGCAAATATTAAAGATAAAAATTTTATATATAATAATAATAAACACAATTATGAAATTTATCAATGATTTCAAACACAATTCATGTTTTGGTACAATAATATCTCAAATAAACAAACTATCAAGACTAAACGTAATAAATAACACAAGTGGTGATATCGTGTTTATGAAAACAGTAACTCTCTCCATTCTTAAATGATAGAGAATTCAACACTGTTTACCAAAATTGAAATTCCTTAATTTGATATTTTATGCAATTTGAGAGCAAGGAAAGGAGTCGAAATATATTTATAAGGCACAATTTTTAAATTTTCATAAATTTTGTATCAAGTTAAAATATCCATATCATTTATGAATAGTGGGAGTAATATTTTAGCAAGCTCACCAAAAGCTCAATTATTTAGTACTACCAAGTACTCCGTATTTATGATATAACTAGTATTATGTTACGTGCGTTGCACGTGATAAATTTTGAATAAATTATTAACGATATATACTACATATATCAAAATTTATATGGATGTGTAACTTTTCACTTTTAATCGAGTTCAATGTCAGTTCATGTGCAATTTGTAACTTCCTCGAAGAAAACATCAAAAAACGAAAATTATACCATTGCACATGATTGATTTATAGTAATCAACAAACACAAGTAGTGTACATCCATTATAATGTATAAATATTTTACCAAATAATAATGAATTTAAAAAGGACATTTACTTATGCATTAATTAATATAATATTGATATACTACTTAATTAAAGATATCCATATATGGATAATTGATATACTATATACCAATAAAAATATCTAACAGACTACATGCACTCACGTATACGTAATACGTTAAAGCTTATTATTAAAATTCTTCATATGTAAATAATTCATAGATAATTAACGATTTGATAAAAGAGAATGAAAATTATCTCACATGATAAACACTTCAAATGTTATAGTTTTTCATCACTAATAGATAACTGAGAAATACTATGAAATATTATTATTACTACTGGGTCATCGTTGCAATAAATATATAAAGTTAAGCAAAAATATCTAAATTTAAAAATATAATAAAAGAATCATTTACATAAGAACCTCTCTTTTAAAAGTGAGTTTGTTACTAACTAAAATAATTAATACTTTTTCAACTATATCTATCTATTTATAGTATATATAGATGATGATTTTAAATCAAATAATATTATCCATAAAAGATTAAAAAAATTACATTTTTCGGATTAACTCATATTTGTTACTAAGAATACGCATATGATAGTTGACCATTCTACTTAGTGTATTTTCTACGTAATACTAAATAACTACATTATATTAATATATGTGATGATGCATATGTGCAATATATAAAAATAGTACTTGACTATAATTTCAACGAGCCATACAAAAGTACATACCAAAGATTTTGCAATTCATCTTTGAAAGAAGATTATGAGATTATGAGACACACTAAGACGAAATTACATAACATGTTTTGGGCCTTAGATAGTATCAGGACTATAAGAACTTCATCTAATCGACTGTTATTATTTCTTCAAATATCTATTCATAAAGAAATATAAGTCATTCGCTAACGCGTCTCTTAGATAGTTCTCTTTTAAAACAGTTACCTTGATGTTTTATTCGTATAAAAAAGATAGTTAATCAAATCATAGAATCAATATAATTGTTCTTCTTATATTTTGTTTTAAATTGATCTTCTATAATGAAAAGAACTACGGCGTTGATATAAAAAGAATGTAAAAAATCAATTTGAAGTCATCAATATGATTTTTAATACTAAAATAATACAAAAATTATTACACTAAAATATAAGGGCTTTAATACATTCACATATAGTTGAATCTATAGTTGAAACTAATATTTTAATAATAACTTTAATATAATTGTTTTTTATACTGTATATAAATTAGCGATGAGAGTATGAGTGCGATGGTATTACACTTAACTATTACAACAAATTTTTAAGTAATATACAATTAAAGTACATATGAGCTAAATTGTCAACAAGGTTTGAAATTATAATAATAACTTTAATACAACTTGATGACTACTTTTCCTAAAACAAATAACGAATAAAATATATATTTATCATGAAATTGTAAGGATCAAAATTCAAATAAAATTAGATATGTAATGGTAATAATTTGTTAAACTAATTGTAAGATTTATATGGTTTGATGACTACTTTTGCTAAAGGAAACTATGAATCTAACTTTTTTTACAATTTACATAGTTGACATTCATATTATGTCAGTCATATATTATACAAAATTGAATATATTACATATAAGTCATATATAAATACATACAAATACATGTTTTAGCCTTATTTGAGTATCAATCATATGACTGAAAAATCTTATAAAGAAACAATGAATTAAGTAATTTACAATGAAAAAGTTGTATATATTGATTCTAAAAGAAACTAAAGGGTCATATATAATTTCGCAAATTAACCCAAACATTTATTCCCTCCATCGCTAAATGATAGACCCATCTACTTTTTTACGGTCTCCAAGATACGACGTAAAACATAAATATTTTTAATTTTACAAGTGTAAAAATTATAAGAACTTGATATTTCAAAAATATATATTGAGACGAATCTAACAAGATCTCATATGACTATATTATTTCTTATCGAGTAATAAAAGTTTACGGTAAAAACTTTCGAAGTTTGACCCAGAGTCAAAATGGCTCTATTAAAAAGGGATGCTGGGAGTAATTTATATTAACTTATATGAATTTAATTTATATTTTAGTAATAACAATTTTAATTTTTTAATTTGACTTTTGATCCTTATAATTTCATTATGTATATATATCGTTTTAATATATAATAAAATAACACTCTTACAAAATTTAAAATGATATTATATGTAGATTGAGCTTACAATAACATTAAAGAAATATTTTCATAATATTCTTATTGAGTATTGTATATCAATAGAAGACATATTATTATTTTATGCATAAATAAATTTATATAGAAAGAATATAAAAGTCATCAGTTAATTTTACATATCTCATCCAAGTTTAATAATTAAATATTATTATATGAATGTATTTTTTGTTTTATATATAGATATATTAACCTTAGTATATTGATCATATTTCTAGTTTTTATTGTGAATGAACTAACGATAATTCATAAAAGTAAGTAAAGAACTATAATATAAAGGAAATCTTACATTGAGAAGTCTCAACAACAAACCAATATTCCTGATGATTGTTCAATTGTACATTGTATGTCCAAACCTGTAGATGAAAGATAAAAACGATGTTAGTTGATAAACAATAGAGAATTTGTGCAAATATGATTTTTTTTTTCTTAATCATCGATGTTAATGAAAATGAAAAAGTGAACTGCTCGAACAAAAAAAATGAATTTACTTTAGATGAAAGACAAGAAAAAATGATAATAGATTGAAGGATATAAAGGAATGTTAAAAGTAAGGTAATTCAAGATATAGTGTTAAAACACATTTATTGAGTGTCATTATTTCTCAAAAACATTATTTATTCTCATTATTTTTTTAAATTAGATTTTTAATTGACATTATTACCAATAGGCCTGTCAGCAAACGTGCCGATTCGAAAAGGCTTGGCATATTTGACTCGAAAAGGTTCGGCTTGATGTTCGGCTCGAGGCTTCAAATATAAAGCCAAACGTTAGAAGTCGTTATTTGTCAAATCAAGCCAAACCGTTCGAAAAGGTTTGGCTCGATTGCCCCCTCCCTATTTATATTATATTTTATATATATAAATAACATTTATATTATATTTTATATATATAAATAACATTTATATTATATAACATTTATATAATTTATAAGTAATGAACTAATGTGATCCACTTATTTTAAGTAACTATCATACCAAATGACCCGATGCGTATCTTGGCGGGGCAAACACTTTGCAGCCATGGCGCATCGCACTTTTGGTTGATGGAAAAAACCGAAATCTGAGCCGAATTTTGTAAACTACTACTCCCTCCGTCCCTAAAAGATTGTCACATTTTGATTTTTGATAGTCAAACATTATAAAATTTGATCATGAATTCTCATTAAACGATAAGAAATAATATAGTCTTGTGGGACCTTGTTAGATTCGTCTCAATATATATTTTTGAAATATTAACTTTTTATAATTTTTTCACATGTAGAATAATAGATATTTATGTTTTAAATTGTGCTTTGTTGACCACCAAAAGTCAAAATGTGACAATCTTTTAGGGACGGAGGGAGTATTATTTTGCTATTTTAGATTATGGGCATGTAATTGATAAATTTTATGTCTTTTTTCACTTCTAGATTTCATGTTCAAAGATTAAGTTGTATATGTATTTTCAAATCAAACGTTTTCAAACGGTTCGCTCGATTCAAGCCAAACTATTATAATTGATGTTTGACCAAATCAAGCCAAATCAAACGTCACTTTAATAATTGATCAAATCAAATACAAATAGTCAATAGTTCGGCTTTATTCGGCTCGATTACAGGCCTAATTACCAACAATATAGTGTGGTTTTAAAAGTTAAATGTTATCTTTAGTAATTGTTGTATCTTTTGAAGATCTTTCTACTAATTTTAACTTATAACTTTTGTTATAGTCGAATTTGAACTCTTATAAATATTTAATAATTTTTGCAACTTTTGTGTCTGGGTATTGCTTTTTGATCTCATAATATGCATATTGTCATTTTTCATCTCTCAATATCAGTTGATATTTTGTAATTAAATCATGTAAAAGAAATAGTTCTCCATATTATCATCTTTAGAGCTAAATATTATTTTGATAAATATGAATATTTTTACCTGTTTTTAAGACTCTCGTGGAATATTAAAAACTATTTGAGCATTTAGGTTATGTCATTAATTAATTTAATGGAGAGTCTTATACTCTTGATGATGTGATTCTTATTGGCTCTTGAAATTCTCTATCCTGTTATTATCACAAGGATTGTTGAAAATATAGTATTTGAATGTGCTATAAAGTTCAAATTGTATTAGTTTAATTTGATTTTATATGCTTAGTTTTATTTTGATATAATTATTATTAGAGAAAGTTGAATTGGCTCATCAAAGTGGTGATCCTAAAATTACACTAAATAACACATTTAATTACATTTATTGTGTAGGAAATGATAACACTAATAACGGTAGTGATTCACCTTCTCTGAATTATTTGCATTCGAATGAAATAGTGTAGTTGTGGCCAATAATTAATGGATACAATTGGTTGAGATGAATTTTTCATTTTTCAAATAATCATTAATATTACTTCATAATGTACTCATCCCTTCAGCTTCTCATTAAAAGATACATATAATTGAAAAATTAAATTAATAGTAATATATGAATGGAAAAGGGTAAAATAGTCTTGACAAAATGTGGAAGAAACACCTAAGGGTGTTGGCTCTTTTATAAGTATTATAGATTATTGTGTAGGAAATGATAACACTAATAACGGTAGTGATTCACCTTCTCTGAATTATTTGCATTCGAATGAAATAGTGTAGTTGTGGCCAATAATTAATGGATACAATTGGTTGAGATGAATTTTTCATTTTTCAAATAATCATTAATATTACTTCATAATGTACTCATCCCTTCAGCTTCTCATTAAAAGATACATATAATTGAAAAATTAAATTAATAGTAATATATGAATGGAAAAGGGTAAAATAGTCTTGACAAAATGTGGAAGAAACACCTAAGGGTGTTGGCTCTTTTATAAGTATTATAGATTATAGATTCACGACTTTATTGTAGAGGTAGTCACCTCATTTCCTATTTAACATGTTTTTACGGTCAGAAAAAATATTGCGATATTGTTTCTCTATTTTCTGGATATATTGAGAAATAATCAAAGAAATAAAAGTAATAAGTATAGACTCTATACTTATGTTATACTCCTTATTAGTATGAACTTCTAAATAATACTCCATATATGTTGTTGATAGATATACAAGTTTATTTATGTAACATGTTGGAAATTTCGGAAATTATTTTCTTATCAATGCAAAATTGTAAATTATAGGGTAAAAACTATTTTTACGGCCCAAATGCATTTATATGGTAACAAACTTATGTTATATGTTCATATTAAAAATACCGAACACATGAAACATTAGCACTATAGATTTGGTGTCGTGAAAATATATAACCGAATGTATACCAATAGTGAAGTGTTTGGGCAACTGCGTGGCAAGCATCCATCCACAGTTGAGGACACAAATTGACGCCTCAGAAAAATCTTGGATAGGGAGATAATCCATGGTTCCATAGATTGTCACCATTCCTCCCACCATGGCTTCAGTTCAGAGATTTCAGACAACATGGGCACTTCATAATTCCCTCCAACATTGTCCCAAAATACTACAAACACAACATCATCATCACCAACAACTTGTTTTTCCTCGAAGGTCTGCACTTTTCTTGTCTGGTCTGCAATTTTGTCTAGTCTCCTCACCTCAGCCATCTCAAGCTAGAGAAAGGCGCAACAAGAAGAACATTCCTCCTGAAGATTATCTCACTGGCCGTAAAATCCCTCCTTCTATACTTCTTTTTTATGTTTTTTTGTTGAATTCTTCGATAAATTGCAAGGTTTTAGGGATTGTTCTGTTCTTGAATTGTTTGGTATTGATTTCAAAAGGGTTCTTTAGATTCTTCAAAAAGGATATATTTGCATTAGATGCTGGAAAATGATTAATTTGTGGATGTAACACTAGTTCATACTTGGTATAAATTCAAATTATTCATATTTTTAACTGTAATTCAAGGTTAATGGCATGGATGATCATCTAATTTGTCTATTACTCTACTGTCACTTGTCGATCACATATGTCCAAAAAGATCTTGTCGATCACCTATGTATAGAAAAGATCGGGTTGATCACCTATGTTTAGAAAGTATAAATCTTCACTTCGTTGTCGTTACATTGACTCTAGGCAACTGGCTCATAATTCAATCATACACTTCAAATTTAGATAACCAAGTGAAACTATATATTTGATTCTAGGCCACTGCCTCATGGTAGAGAAGAACAGATACCCTTTGGTTAGGATAATTAACTTGTGGTGATATCACAATATCGGGACTTTAAACAAGAGTTGCAATGTGATAATTTGTGTGGCTGTTAGAGAATGTATCAAATACTATGTGCAACGATGCAGATTACCTTGTATTAGTATGTGCAACGATGCAAATTACCTTGTATTAGTATGAGCATCATGCATTATTTGTAAATTGCTCAATTCGTTAATGCAAATTTAAATTATACGTAGTACATTATACCTACATATATGTCTAGTCATTTGTTGGTGATGAATAATGACAGCTTATGCTTTCATTTTAGTTCGTTAAAGCAATGAAAATGCTTAAGAGCCCTCTTGGTTGTCCAGTGCTTCACTTCACTGATTGATTAATTAACCCAAAACAGCTGATGGGATCAAATATTATGATCTTGTTGAAGGGAAAGGCGCTGTCGCTGAAAAAGGAACGACAGTTCAGGTTTGTTTATACAACAAGTAATTTCTCGTTTTGGGTACCTTTCGACATTTTCTTGTTTGAATATCTGTAGGTACATTTTGAATGTTTATATCGCGGTATTACAGCAGTGTCAAGTCGAGAATCTAAAATCTTAGCAGGAAACAGAATCATATCTCAGGTTCTATGCTTTTTTCTTTCAATGACACGCTTATATGACAACGTGTGTAGAAAAAGGCTTTAGCTACATGCTCTTTTGCTTATACGATCTCACAAAAAGCTCACACTAATCTTGGGGTCATTCCTGATATGTGACCATTGTTGATTTTTGAGTAGCCATACATATTTCAAATCGGAGCCACACCAGGAAAAGAGAGAAAGCGTGAGTTCGTGAGTAACCCAAATGGTTTGTTCTCTGCACAGGCAGCACCAAAGCCTCCAAAGGCAATGTACATTATAACTGAAGGAATGAAAGTTGGAGGCAAGGTAATGTACCTTAATTGATCTCTTCTTAGATCTGAATAAGTTCATAATATCGGATAATATTTCCACTATATCAGCGACTTCTGATGTTCCTCATTTGTTTGTCAGAGGACTGTAATTGTCAATCCGGAGGCTGGCTATGGTAAAAAAGGCATGAATGAGATACCGGTATTATGACCTGCTCATTTTACCTTATACTCATGTGCCTAAGAATTCTAGAACCGTTTTTATTGATTAACTATTTAACTTCATATACCTGTGCAGCCTGGTGCGACGTTTGAGCTAAATATCGAACTTCTGGAAGTAAAATCACCACAACGGAGTTAGGAAGCAAATTCTCAATTTTGGAACAGTTCATACTCTATTGCATTGGGTTACTTAATTCTGATCTCAAGTGTATGTAAATTGTAATACTTCCCAATTTTGGAGATAATATAACTCTACTCATTGGCAGGATGATTAGAGACTTTTGATCGTGAATTAGTTAAACAAGGATATTAGTTGAGAACATAGATTCTGTACATGAAATTTGTCATGGAGTAAGACGGATCACAATTGTTGAATCTTATTTTCAGTACTCTTATTTCCACAACTCACATTCGATACAACTACAGCAATACCGATTGTTTTTTTCAAAAAAAAAAAACAATGCTTGATGCATGGAAATGACTAATCCCCAATGAGATGTGAAGCAAAACATGACAGATAAGGAAGCAAGACATGACAGGAATCAATAGAAGCAAAACAAACATGAGAAATTATGAATGTTGTCAAAACATAGAAGCGTTTAGATTGCAGCTGAACAGCTATAACCTATATCCGCGTACTTAAAATTCAATGATAAATTTAAAATCCAGCAGAAACAAAATTAAACCCCATTCAATAATTTAGTCGACCTCCTCGATCTTAGGACCAGGTCCTCCACTGCCACTAGGAGCAGGAATATCATCGTCCATGGGAACACCTCCCTCACCACCAGCTCCCTGGTACATCTTTGCAATAATTGGGTTGCAGATGCTCTCAAGCTCCTTCATCTTGTCCTCAAACTCATCTGACTCCGCAAGCTGATTGCTATCCAACCACTGGATGCTCTGCTCAATCGCGTCTTCAATCTTCTTCTTGTCATCGGATGAAAGCTTGGATCCAATCTTTTCATCCTTGACAGTGTTCCTCATGTTGTAAGCATAGTTTTCAAGAGCATTCTTGGCCTCAACCTTCTTCTTGTGGTCTTCATCCTCAGATTTGTACTTCTCTGCCTCCTGAACCATCTTCTCGATCTCATCCTTTGAAAGTCTACCCTTGTCATTGGTGATTGTGATCTTGTTTTTCTGTCCAGTGGTCTTGTCCTCGGCAGAGACATTGAGAATACCATTGGCATCAATGTCAAAGCACACAGTAATTTGAGGGACTCCTCTTGGTGCTGGTGGGATTCCAGACAACTCAAATTTACCAAGCAAATTGTTGTCTCTAGTCCTTGCTCTCTCACCTTCATAAACTTGAATCAAAACACCAGGCTGATTGTCAGAGTAGGTAGAGAACACCTGCTCTTTCTTTGTGGGAATAGTGGTATTCCTTTGAATCAACACAGTCATCACACCACCAGCTGTCTCAAGACCAAGGGAAAGTGGAGTAACATCGAGCAGGAGGAGGTCCTGCACTTTCTCATTACCTTCACCGCTCAAAATAGCAGCTTGGACAGCAGCACCATAAGCAACAGCCTCATCTGGGTTTATACTCTTGCAGAGCTCCTTTCCATTGAAGAAGTCCTGGAGCAATTGTTGAACCTTGGGGATTCTAGTGGAACCACCAACAAGAACAACATCGTGAACAGTGCTCTTGTCCATCTTAGCATCCCTAAGACATTTCTCAACGGGTTCCATACACTTCCTAAAGAGATCCATGTTGAGCTCTTCAAATCTGGCACGAGTAATTGTTGAGTAGAAATCAACACCCTCATAGAGAGAATCAATCTCGATGGTAGTCTGAGCAGTGGATGACAAAGTTCTTTTTGCTCTTTCACAAGAAGTCCTCAACCTTCTCAAAGCCCTTGGGTTACCAGTGATATCCTTCTTATGCTTCCTCTTGAATTCCTGGACAAAGTGATTCACCATTCTGTTGTCAAAGTCCTCACCACCAAGATGGGTATCTCCAGCAGTGGCCTTGACCTCAAAAATACCTTCCTCGATGGTCAAAAGAGAAACATCAAAAGTACCACCACCAAGATCGAAGATCAAGACATTCTTCTCACCAACACTTGTGGCCTTCTTGTCCAACCCATAAGCAATGGCAGCAGCAGTAGGCTCATTGATAATTCGCATAACATTAAGACCAGCAATAACACCAGCATCCTTGGTGGCTTGACGTTGAGAGTCATTGAAGTATGCTGGAACAGTGACGACTGCATTCTTGATTGTGGAACCAAGATATGCTTCAGCAATCTCTCTCATTTTAATGAGAACCATAGATGAGATCTCTTCAGCTGCGAACAATTTATCTTCACCCTTGTAGCTCACTCCAATCATTGGCTTGTCACTAGCTCCTGGAGTAACCTTGAAGGGCCACAATTTCATATCACCCTGGACTGAGGCATCACTGAATCGCCTACCAATCAACCTCTTTGCATCTGAGAAACAGAGGCTCGCATTAATAAAAAATGAAACAGATAACAATCATGTGTATAACATAGCTTCAAATCCAAATCACAATTGAAATATGAGCAATCAATAAACATGTTTGAAAAAATCTGTTAAGAACATTATATTGATAATTTCAGTAAGAACGTAATTCGTCCTAACTAGAGACTCAAGCATGATAATTTATATTTGTTCAATACTTCCATGAATCTAGTAACTTTACTCACTATAACAATTAAGACCCAAAAGAGACATATAAGTCAAATCTAGATCTTTAAAAACAGAACAATAAACAATATCAACATAGAAGTACAGACTAAATCCTCGTCAAATAAACTTTTTCAATCTGCCAATTAATAAAAAGGCAATTTTTACCAAACATTAGTGTGTTATTTGAGCCAATTTAAATCAAATAGGATGAACACTAATGGGTGCTCAAGTTCAAAAACATGATTACATGCATACATACATACACAAAATAACTAAATATCATCTAGTAATCAGAACGCCATATATTTATTTATAATATGAATCAGATCTACTTAACAATATACATATGCAGAACTTGAACGAGTAACCAAAAGTAAATCACTAGAAACTAACTTTTCAGCTACCAGTAACAAACCAAACTATAATCATACATGAATTAAGCAGAAATAAGTCTAAAAAATAAGTAAAGAATAAATTAGCATCTGAGTATAAATCAAGTAGTAAAGTACAGTATAGTTACCGAAGACGGTGTTGATGGGGTTCATCGCGACTTGATTCTTGGCGGCATCACCAATGAGTCTTTCGGAGTCGGTGAAGCCGACGTAGGAAGGTGTGGTTCGGTTCCCTTGGTCGTTGGCTATGATCTCAACACGGTCGTGTTGCCATACTCCGACGCATGAGTAGGTTGTACCCAGATCTATTCCAATAGCTGGTCCCTCTCCTTTGCCCGCCATTGATAATGAGTTTTAGTATATGAGGGCGGATTTTAGAGAGAGAGAGAGAGAGGTGAGGAGGGTAGGGTTTTGGAGGAGGAATAAGGGGGGTTGTATAGGGTTTATATATAGGATGGAGGGGGAGGGAGCGGGGGTGGAAGCTGGGGTTTGAACCCTAATTGTGGACAGCCGTTGGATGCTTAGAATCTGTGGTTTAATGGTTTGTGATCTTCCTAATTTTCAGGTTAAAAGTATTTGGACCACCTTAGTCCTTACCTAAACAAAATTTCCTAAATTCAATTCTTTATAGGCTTTTTAGGATACATTTCTTCTATGTTAACTCTAATAAATGAGATCAAATAAATAGGAATGAAATTATATTTAATTGAATTATTAGATTTGGTAGTTTTTAATGGACTTTTGATTGCATTTATTAGGTAATCCATTACCCCATTTGAGGTAATACCCATCAGCCCATCACCACCAAATTGGACGTAATCATCCATTACTTAGCTTGAGGTAATCAAAAGGAGAAAAAATAGAACATAATTATCCTTACGTACACGTCTCTAACATTTACCTCTATATATATAAATATTCATCACCTCATTAGGTATGAGAATATTCATTACCTCATTAAATAATTAAATAATTATATTTTAGTATATCTAAAATATTTAAAATAATTTATATTTTCTTTTTCGGTGTATCTAAAATATTTGATTCACATAAAATTGGTTCATACTATAATTAAATTATTATATTTTAATATAATTATTTTGTCATAATATACATTTTTATTTGTTATAACTAGATAGTTAAAACTTCATTTTTTATTAAAAAAATTATTTTTTCTAGAAAATAATACTTGAATTTATTCTAAGGTTATATTAGTACTTTTAGTTATATTATGAATATTTTTTATATCATACCAAACTAAAAAATGTAATGGTTAATAGAAATTGGATTACATTAATACGTTCATATCAAACAAAATAATAAGAATCATTTGTTCATTCCATTTCTAAAGTCACTCCATTCATACGTCACTCCATTCCATACTACCAGACGCATTATAATGTGTTTGGTATGGTAGAATGGAATGGATTAAATAAGAATGAAATTGTATGATTTAGTTTGGTAGATATTAATTAATTTTAATTGCATTCCCTAATAAATTGAGATACCTCCTTTGAGGTAATATCCATTAACTCCAATTTGGGAATAATCACCCATGACCTAGTAGGAGGGAATCAGATTAGAGAAAATATGACACAAGTACACTCCCTCCATCACACGTTACTGAGAAAAGCTTATACCCTCCCTTATGTTACTGAGAAAAGCTTATACACGCCATTGGAACGAGAATGGGAGAGCCGACCCCCTAAGACTTAGTTTCCAATCTTTGTGGAGGCTTTGGTGAAATATTATATGGGTTGCTTCCAGGGTCGGTCCTGACATTTTATGGGCCGGGGATGAAATTAGGAAAGGGGGCCCTTGAAAAATAAATTTATTTCACTTTTTAGTATATACAGTAACAATTAATTTTTTGTATATTTAAGCAAAAAGTCCAATTTGAAATTAGTATTTTTAGAAGTTCAATGCATTAGGTTTCCATATTCTAGTCCTCAATACATTAGTTTTCAACTACTCCGTCAGTTCATAAAAGATTATCACATTTTGACTTTTGTTGGTCAAACATAATAAAATTTGATCATGAATTATCATTAAACGATAAGAAGTAATATAGTCTTGTAGAACTTTGTTAGATTCGTCTAAATATATATTTTTAAGATATCAGCTTTGTAATTTTTTTCGCATGTAGAATAATAGATATTTGCGTTTTAAATTGTGTTTTGTTGACCACCAAAAATCAAAAAGTGACAATCAATTAGGAACGGAGGGAGTATTAAGTTTCCAATTTGAAATTAGTATTAAATGTTGCACAATAGGAAAAGCACAAAAATATATAATAGTAAAACCACAACTCCACAAGACTACATCTAATATTTGTTATAATTCATATATGTAATACATATAAACATTTTACATATTTGGGCCCCAAAATCCCGGGGCCCTGGGCGGTCGTCCCCCCGGCCATCCCCAGGGCCGGCCCTGGTTGCTTCTGGTTACGTGTGCTCTTGGTCATCTCCCTTGCAGAGTTTCTACTAACGCGCATCCATCTATTTGCAACCCGTCTAGTCAAAAGGTATATGATATTGATGAGGGAGATTAAATTTTCTTAGAAAATAGGGGGAAAATTGGAGAGCCAATGGAAGTGTCAGGCAACACGACAAGGGCGAGGGAATCATGTGCAACATTTCCACTCAAGGCAAGCGTTCAAGGAAAACAAGCACGGTATGCTTCATCATCACTGTTACAACAGACACCTATCCTATTCTTACCAAGTGCACATATCCAACAAAACAAAGGAATTTGAAACATCTGAATGTTGGTTAACCATATCCAGGTCAAAGTGCCTATTCAGTACATGAAGCCCCAGAAGTCTCGAGCGAGTTGAAAATTTAGCATCCTGGCCCTTGATGAATTCATGTTCCACTCACACTGGTTAAAGACACTACTGATGTACTGCATTAGCTATATCATAGTATAAAAATTTCGACATATAGAAACTTGACATTTCAATTATTATTAAAACTACCCTTATCTGCTACTGCTGGACATACATGCCCGTCCTGTTTGTTCTTTCATTTGTTGGTAATCTGGTTCACACTAATATACTTAGTGTAGATAATACTTCTACATGAACCTTATTTGTTCACTGCTTTTTACATGTTACATTTCTTGCACATGTTTCACATTAATTGAACTTCTACAATTACCCTTCTGGTGGAATAACTTTAATTTCAGAATCTAGGAATCGTCGACGACTCCCATTTATGATGACTTCTCATTATATAGGAAACTTCATCCTAAAAGATCATCCAATTTTAAATAATTTGACGGTTTTCTTTTTAAGTTTAGGAAGATAATCATCTTAGATAGGGTTGTAATGTACGGTGGGGATGATCATGCCAATTTTCACGTAATGAATTACAAATATTGTGAAGCAATGTATGCTGTTTCTTGGATCGATAGGTATATGGTTTTAATGCATCACATCTTTCATTCAAGAACTCCCAATTATCAGATTTTTTGCATCTATGGATCGATTTACATACAATGGCAAGTACAAGGTTAGGCCTGAAGTAATCCCTTATTCATAATGTGTAAAAAAAACATAATATATGATCTTAAACAATAAGCAGGACCAGGGATCTCATCTTTATTTGATTTAATGAAGCCAGACTACAACTAGCAATGAGGTACATGTATGTATCGACGATTCATGTATGTAACTTACAATAGAATACAATGTCAAAGGTGTATAACTATCTAATGCCTACAAAAACTAACTCACACGATGATGGTAAGCTTCCGTTATTCTTTATCCGCAGCTTTATTACGTCTGTTCTTATTGCCATATATCAGTCCAGTCTTCTGCCAGACATTGTGAACGACAATGAATTACCAAATCCTCAACATTTGCAAACTTGCTCAGTATATCTATACTTAGAAGTGGAATAGACAATTTAAATTCCTACTTAAACATTTTCCAACTTAGATTCCAAGTCCAAATTATAACAAAAAAACACAACTTTTTAATACTACTTCCATCTCCAAAAGATCATTTGTTTCTACCAAATAGTACCAAACTTAAAAAGTCAAATCATCGAAACTTCAGAACCTGACAACCTTTTTGAAATAGAGGCAGTTGTATCTTATATAAGAACAACAAAAAATAAATTGAAAACTGGATCCATTACCTGAGGATCTGAAATGGGTTTCCGTTTCTCAATGTATCTGTTAGGATCTGTAGCTGCCGCCTTGGCTTTCTCCTAATAAAAATACATATTTGATCAACACATAAACCATTGTTTAAATCAACTGGCTGAAGTCTAATTACACCCTCCATCTCGAAAATATTGTCTAGTTTCAAATTTTAATGGTTGACCTTTTAAATCTCGAAATCAAATACTTTTACATAATACGTAGTGCCTGCATCCCTTTAAGATCATCACTTTCTATCTTTATTCATTTCTCATTAGTTGTCCAATTCAACCAAATATTTATAGTACTGAAAAAATTGAAGAGTAGCACAGTAAACACGCGAAATTGGAAGATCAGCAAAGTTTTATTTCTGTAGCCTAAGTATTACATTCTCACACCCTCTATCCCAAAACAGCTCTGCTCTCCTTAACACACATTTTACTACATTTCACTTTCGAAAAAGTAATAAACTAGACAATCTTCATTAGATGATGAAGTATAGTATTTGGTGATATACATAGATCAAAATATAGTATATCAAGGTAATTTACTACGATCATGATTGTTTCGATTCAAATTAAAATAACCTATGTCAGTTAAAACCGCAAAATGTATCAATTTTGAACATTGAAAATTAAACTAGACAATAATTTTGAGATGGGTAATTGTAAAATTTACCAGTTGCTCTTTACGAAGCTGTTGAGCAGGCTTAACCCAAAGAAAGTAAGCTAGGGTTCCGGCTAGTACCCAAGATGCCAAATTGCTGGGACCCCTTAAACCACCCATCGAATTTCCCACAAAAGATCGAACATTTCCAAACCAATTACTCATCTTTCACTTCAGATTTCTATTTTTATCCAAATATTAAATATTTTTTCTGGGTTTAATCAGGCGATTAGTCAAGTGTTTTTGGAAGTTTACAAATTGAAGAATGCTTTGAATGTATATAATAATGTAAACGGAACAGAAAAGTGAAAGGAGAAAGAGTGAAATATTGTCGATTTGTGGTGGTCATAAGAACACGTTCATAGGTTCAATGGTTTACCGCCTGATTTACATCTTTTTGAGCTAACATGGATGTAGGGCAGTGAATGCAAAATGTCCGGTTTAATTGGTGCTAAACCGAATTCAAACGTAATTATACTCCACCTCAACAGTGCCAAGACTCTGTTAATCACCCACAAACAGATCCTCCTTTGAACAAATGCAGAGTTAATCATGCATCTGTCATGGATCGAACTCACACACTTGTGGATAAGCACACTCTTATAATGAAATCCGTGACCATTCAAGATATGCCCTGTGAGCAATTTATTATGGGTTAATGATCATGTAAGGAGGGGATGAAGAAGAGCAAAGATTCAATGTATTGACTAAATTACCCTCGATACTTTTGCATACAAATAAGATGTTTTGCCAAAATTGGACGAAGATAGACGAGTTGCACTGTTCGTGAAGTTGAGTGATGTAGTTGCACTGTTCGTGAAATTGAGTAATGTATTTTGGGTCGAAAGTGAACGGTTACGATAAATGTGGTAGATCAATGAAACGTTAGTAACGTCCGGTTTTATTTGCCTGTTTTTTTTGTTATGAATGTAAATAAAAAGAGAGAATATACAAGTAATCGAAGTTTTTTTATTTATTGCATTGTGATCGTCATCTACCATATATTTAATCCATCAAGTATAGAATTATCAGTTTTTTTCCTAAAAAAATGAAGCCCCACGTTCATCCGTGAAGCCCCACATTTAATGTTTACAAACTAATCCATTTTTATCAAAAATATTTCTTTTAGTTGTCAACTTTCATTGGCTTAATAGCCTAGTGATATCTGTTATAACGACAACGGATTATGACCGGCTAATTTGATGAACATCAAAGAAATATGAATTAAGTAAAGCGATTGAAAGTAAATAACACCAGAATTTTATGTGGTATCCCTAACAATGTGTTAGGACTAAACCACGGGCAGAGCCTCAAAAATTTCACTATAACGGGTTTGGAACAGATCAGGGGCGGATCCAGAAAAGAATTTTGGGGTGGTCCCCAATATCTTGTGAAATCGTTGTTCAAGAGGGCGAAAGTGTAAATATTTAATGGCATACATTTTTAATTTGCATAAAACTAATCATTTGAAAAGAATATGTAAGTTATGATTTAATTGTTTCAATATATGAAAATTTAAGCTATATTCTAGAATAGGTTGTTATTCAACCATTCAACTAGTTCTATTAATCGAAGTAAAGAGAAAATAATAAAAATTAATCAAATAAAAGTTACCAAAATAAAATAAGTAATGTAGTATGAATTCATTAAACTAACTAAATTAATTTGTTTAGGACATTTAATAATAATAAAATAAAATAATTTAGAAAGAAAAATACTAAACAAAATATTATACCTATTTATAATGAGAAAGTTAATTAATACTCTATGTATGAAGTGTAATTCTTCCAATACAAAAATTATAGAAAAATATTATTGAAATTGATAGACCAACATGTTAAATAAAAATTTGAAAAAGAAAAAGTATAAGTTTTAGAAGAAAAAAAGGAAAAGAACAAGTTTTAGAAAAAAAATAAACAATGTAGTAGGAATTCATTAATAAAATAACAAAATAAAATAATTTAGAAAGAAAAATATAATACAATGAAATTTTATACCTATATATAATGAGAAAGTTAATTAATACTCTATAAAATGTGTAATTCTTCCAATACAAAAACTATATAAAAAGAAAAAGTTATTGAAACTGAAAAGCCAACATGTTAAATAAGATTATTAAAAAAAGAAAAAGAATAAGCTGTAGAAGAAAAAAAAAAGAAAACAACAAGTTTTAGAAAGATAAAAATGAAGAATTTAATTTGAGAGGAAAGCATCTTGTAGGAGAAAGTGTAGAGATCTAAGATAAAGAGAAGCAACATAAATGAACAACAGTTATGGGGCTCGAACACACGACTTGTACAAAGATATAAGGTAGCCAACCACCAGGACAACTATGCACTTGTGATAGTTCTATGTAAATACAACATTTTCTACAAGATTTTGGGGTGGTCCAGTGCACACAGGGACCACCCCCTGCCTCCGCCCCTGGAACAGATTACAGATGATCGCTTAGATTTCAGAGAATAGAAAACAAAAAATCTATTCTAAATATTTTAGTCTCATACTAACAATGTATGATCAGCCTCCTATTTATAGGTAATCAGGAAAATCCAACTAAACTAGGAGAAAGAGCCCTAGCCCCATTCAGATTTACGCCAAACCCATGCGTCTTCAGATCCGATCGGGACTTGGCAAATACCGACCAAGTCCCGATGAAGTTCCAATGTCTCTCGTACCCGATATCTGTACTTGGTGAAGTACGGACTACCGACCAAGTACCAATGAAGTCCCGATCAGCCTTGTACTGGATTTCGGTACTTGGGATCGGAACTGGCCAAGTTCCGACCCAAGTACCGATCGTCCCCTCATTCAAGGCATATTCAACAATATCCGACCAAATATTTTATGCGACTCTAACTCTTTATTAGTTAGTAATTTATGTATTCATCGATTATAATATCATTATATTTATAATTAATTGCTAATTTACAAAAGAAAAAAAAACTTCCATTGGCTTTTCCTTCAAATAAATGTCACTACTTTCTTGAATTTTTTGGCCTTCATTATTGAAGGTTTTTTTTATTCTAAAGATAACCCAATTTTTTTTACACATTTACTACAATAATTATTATTAACTATCCATCAATACTATCAAATATATTTTATTTTCATTTATGAGAAAAAACGTTTTGTAAAATTAAGTCATTTTGCACATCAAATTTAAATTTAGTTAAATTAAATAATTACTCTCTTCATCCCTAAATGATTGTCACATTTTGACTTTTTTTTGTCAACAAAACACGATTTAAAACATAAATATCTATTATTCTATATGAGAAAAGATTATAAAAAATTGATATTTCAAAAGTATATATTGAGACGAATCCAACAAGGTCTCACAAGGCTATATTATTTTCTTATCGTTCAATAAGAATTCATAATCAAATTTGTTATGTTTAACCAACAAAAATCAAAATGTGACAATCTTTTAGGGATGGAGTAGTACATTATTTGTATAAAAATATTATATTTATTTATTAATATAAAATCATATACAAATACTTAGATGAACGAACGAGTTCACAATGGTTGAACTATGCACACACGACTAGTGCAATAAAATCCATGTCTATTTATATGATCTTACATACTCCAATTATTACTTCGTAAACATTAATTACTTTGTAACAAAATAACCGATTACTTGGTTAGAAAGACATCAAATATTATTTCCACAACAGTTATATATTTTTGACATTATAGTCTTGATTTTACATTGAGAAAGAAATTTGTAAAAAATATAATTTTCAATATTTTTAAATTTGCAGTTTTTAAATGAAATTCTGAATATTAATTTATTTTATTCTTTATTACGAAGAAATGTTAGAATTTGTTATTTTAGATCCATTCAGCATCACCTGACAAAAGGGCTCTATAACCATTAGCTTAATAATGTGATAAGAATAGTTCAGCTTCAATTGCCATCAGCAACACACACGATCTCTAAAAGACCAAATGGAGTACATCTTGCAACTATAAGTAGTCACTAAATCTCCAACCCTCGTTCAGAGGTAAAACAACACTTTTAATAATTGATGTTTGAAGAGTGTATAACACATATAGCAGAGCGCTTTGACTTCTACGTATCCGTCTTGACCTGAAAGCCTGTAAGCAAGATCAAACCCTCAACACTTGGGCGCGCAAACTACCTGTACACATTTCATGGTAAGCAATGATTAAAATAAGATCCTCAGTCCTCGGAGAATCCTGGACCTGCAAAACTCAAAATAAAGGTAAGTAATAAATTCTGGAGAGGCACTAAAAGGAAGTCCCAGGGAAACAGGAAACCTCGGTGATGGGGATGTGTTAAGGTCTCATAAACCTGACTGCAGATACAAGACATGTGGGTCAATCATGTTTAAACAACACACACAAAACAAAACGAAAAGGAAAACAAGAACAAGAATTGTTGAAGTTTCAAAAAAGTACGCCAAAAGAGCACAGACATCCTGCACCATGCATACCACATAAAAATATACTTAAAAAAGATTCGTAGATATAAAGGGTATTTCACTCATTAAAAAAAGTGCAATGTGATTATAGAGGAAGTCGAGCAGCAAGTATAGGGTGGGGTTTAAAATTTTACTGAGGGAGAAAAAAATGACTACTGGAAAGGTCATTGAATCACTCAGGCACATAAACCAAAGACACGGTTGTATTATTCTCATAAGCCCTAGGACATAATTGTATACCTGCACACCACCTGCACACTGGAAAATGCGCAATAAGCTAGATTTGACAGGCAGAACATTTTTTTAAAACCCACAGCTAAGAAAAATAACAAGACTATGAGAGAAAACAAACCAGTATTATTAACATCGAAATTCGTGGCTGTCAATCATAGCGTTCCTCTCCTTTTTGCTTGTAGCCATTATCATCTTCACTCTTGTTATTGGCACCACGATCATTGACCTTATTAGCATATTCAGCTTCTTCCTTTTCCCTGTTCCACTGCTCAATTCTAGCACGGCGCTCCTCACTACCATCCCTGATGGGACTCCGGTCCCTCCTTACACCAGGGCTCCGGCTTCTTCTTCCCCTTCTACGACTAGGACTTGTACTCCTGTGCCGCTTTCTATGTTGATAATCTCTATCCCCATGCCTCCTATGACCGCGGGCATCATAGCTTCCCTGCCTATAAGGGCTTCTGCTGCGGCTTCTACTGCGGGGCCTTCTCCCAAACAAATGGCGCTTCAACTCTCTAAAACAAAACAATTTTTTATTGCATTTCCAAATGCAAGGGAAGTATTTATTACATACTTACAGCTAAACTCACCTGCCAATCCTCTTCAGATGCATAAAGTTGCAGTACCCACCACGATTACAGGTGTTCTCATCGTATTGCCGGCATGTAGCCTCACGAAAATCAGTCACTGGAGAGAAATCGACAATGATAGGCCGTCCTGTAGTAACAATCATGACCAGATGTCAGTATCATTTTAACGCATTTCATTTGAAAAGAGAAAAGAGTAACAAGAGTAGAAAGATGCTACCATTCAATTTCCTTACCGGCATAGAACCTTCCAGTCAGATTGCTCACTGCCTTAGCAGCTTGCTCTTCCTCCCTGAATTGAACATAAACATTTCCCACCTGCCAATAACCCCATCATTCATATAGATTCTTGAAACCAAGCTGAGCTACTAGCTCCGTATTAGTAACTCAAATAAATACCATGTGGTCAGCCAGGTTATCACAAATATTCAAGCTCTCGATTTCCCCATATTTGCTGAGCTCCTCGAACAAATCTTCATAGAATTCCTGCCAATTTTGATTTAGTTTTATTTCACCTTAACTCACCTCGACAAATAAATAGTACTCAAACAATATTCTAAGATACACCACCTCAATTACCATAACCTAGCTTAACTGTTAAATATGACTCTTGCCTCAATTCACTCTGACCCAAATAACTTACCAATTTTGAGTGCTATTATGTGCTAATTATTACCACAGATTTTCTTAATTTGGCAAAGCAAACTGGACAATCATTTTGAAACAGAACTACTAAATAAACCTCGAAATGGTAATAATTTTTTGGGTTGTGGGTAACATCCATTAATAACAAATTACATGGATGACCAAAATTCTCACGTTAATAGTCAATCACATCAAAAATTCCAAATTCAGAATTGGACAATCAATTTAGGACAAACGGTGTAAAAGTACCTCAAAATGGTCTTGAATCTTTCTGGGATCAATGGGGTTGCCCTGGGGGTCAATGCCCGGGGTGATCATATCGGGGCGTTGGTACATGTTGGAGAGGAGGATGGTGGGGCTGATGCTGGGCTTGGTATGGAGACGCGAACATCTGTCTCCGTGTCGACACGCGCCGATCTTGAAGTAGAAAGGGCAGTTCACGCGGTCCTTCTCTGTCCCGAAAATTGAAGCTAAGTGCTCAGCCATCGACCTCAAATTCGATTTGGTGTGTGGATTTAGGGCTTGTTGAAATTAGGAAAGTGAAGGAACCAATTAGAGGAGATGGCTTTAATTACAATTGCTAAAACCAGCTAAATACTGTTTTAGGAGTGAAGTTACTATCATACCATGGTTCTCCCTATTTTCAATTGTTTGAAGGAAGTTTCACTTAGGCTACAATAGTCATTTTCTATTTGCACTATTTTTTACATAATTAATGATGAGGTGAGTTTCCAACCAAGATTCTGATCACTGCCAAAAATTCTTCCACTAGGCTATTCAATAAATTCTATTTGAAATTTTATCTAGGGGCAAAGTAATCATTACAAATCTTTTATTTCTAGAATTATGTGTATTAAGTTATTGTGAGTATCGAATTGATTCGGAGATTCGGTTTTGATGCGCACCTTAATCGAGTACACATGAACTTTTTCATATTTTGAGCCGGCTGCGAGCCTAAGCTCAAACCCGATCCTTTACAGATTTCTAATCAGCACAGGTGTAACGAAACCGAGATGGACAACAACACTTTTTTATATATATAATTTACACAATATATAATGATAATAGCAAAGTTGCAACGGTACATAATATACATAGAGTTCAAAACAACACTAGCAAAGAAAATGTGTCTTGACATTGCATTTACTATTTACTACGAAGGAGTACATCAAAAGTATTTATTGGTGTAGTTCTGATATAGATATTAGTTGGATATGGCATTTGAGTTTCCAAAAAAATGATCCAATACTTGCTTGTAAGGATCTTTTGCATCAATCTAACGAAAATCTGCGAGAGAAAATGATCAAATACAAGGTATATGGTTGATAATGCTTCATTGTTATGGTTTGTGGGTATGGTGTGTTGAGTTGTGAAGCCATATTTGCTGAGCTGAGCCCATGGAGGCAGAATTATGGCAGCTGGCGAAAAATAGGTTTCGGACGGGCTTTTAGGAAATAATTGGAGTGCAAGAAAAGAAAGGTCTTTTCTTGACGGAGAAGTTATTTCCTAATAGCATTAGGTCTAGTATCTCATTGTAGCCTATAAATAGGTCTCTAACTCATTGTTGTATTGTGTGCTCAAATAGAGAATCATAACAAAGAGTCTAGAGAGAGATTTGTGAGGCTTGTCATTAGGGTTCTTCATTGTATAAGAAGAACACCTAATAGAGAGATATAGGAATAGGTCAGGAGTCCTTGTAACATTCTTCCGGTGATTATTAGTGGAATCTGCAGCAGCAACATGACGTACCTTACACGTTGTGGGGGAACCTGTATAAAATCCTTGTGTCGTTTCTTGTTTCCGCAAGTTATTTCTTCTGTTTATTATAGTCTGATTAGTGGGGCGTCATCCTGGGCGGGATCTAGTTGTTAGATTAGTTTTGGGACGTTTTAATTAATCTTACAACGGGTACAGATTCCTAGCATGGTGGTGAGTAATATGCCAAATATTATGGCATGTAATATATGTAACGGATAACGTATTGGTTGATAGTGTAGTATATGGGGTATTTGTATAGAATTGGTGAAGTTTAAGTGGGTGTGGTTTATTGAGCCTTTGATAGAAATATGTATGGTAGGGGTGTATTTAATTTCAAATGTTATTGTGTATGAGTTTGGATTAATATGCGTGGAATGGGCAGAAGCAATTTGTTGAAGCTGATGAGGTAAGTGTCGGTTGACGGTTGAACTTGGAGCATTTCGTAATTTGATTTGGTTTCATTTGACTACGATTGTGTTACGTAAAGCCAATAGTTCTAGTAAGTGAAAGTTCTTCTTATGATAGATAATGTTATTTCTATAAAGCCATATACTCCATAAGTTGCAAAAGAGAATTGATGGGTTTGATTTTAGTAGGTATGTTTTGGAGAGAAAATTGTAGGATTGGCACATTTTGAGATTTTTTATTAACTTATAGCACTACTTTTTATTTTTTACATTTAATAGCACTCGAGGGGGACAAAATGACTAAATTACCCCCCCGGTATTTTGATACACATTTTTTTTAAATCGATTTTTTTTTCAATTTTTTTTTACGGTTTATTTTCATTTTTTTTAAAATATTTTTTACAGAAAAAGTTTGCCAAAAAGTTTGGTAGTTGTTTGGCAAAAGTGTTAGATTGGTAGTTGTTTCACAAAAAATGTTCGATTTCGTAGTTTTTTTCCCCGATTTTTAGCTAAAACAACTACGAAAACCGAACTTTTTTTACGCAAATCAAAACTTTTAGCTAAAACAAGGACCAAAATCGAACCTCTTTTACTAGGAAAAAGAGAAGAAAAAAAATTTAAAAATCTTGAAAAAAAAAATGTATCCAAATATTGGGGGACAATTTAGTCATTTTGCCCCCCTCTAGTGCTATTTAATGTAAAAAATGAAAAGTAGTGCTATAAGTTGATAAAAGGTCTCAAAATGTGCTATTCCTACAATTTTCTCATGTTTTGGATGTGTGTCTTATGGAGTTGGATAAAATTTTGATAAGAGTTGTGTTTGAGGAGTGGAAAATAAATGAAGCAAGAGATGACCAAAGTAATGTGAACTTAAGACATAAACAAAAATTTGATTGATCTCCTCTTGGTTATGTCGACACATTACATATGTCGTATTGATCGGTCAGCTTTTGAAAAACAAGTTTTTCTTTTGAAAAATAGATTTTTTGCATTTATTTAAAAGTTAAGTTAATCATCCCCTTAAATTTATGTTTCTGCATTTGTATAATACTCCCTCCGTCCCTAAAAGATTGTCACATTTTGATTTTTGTTAGTCAAACATTACAAAATTTGATCACCAATTCCCATTAAACGATAAGAAATAATATAGTCTTGTGGGACCTTGTTAGATTCGTCTCAATATATATTTTTGAAATATTAACTTTTTATAATTTTTTTGCATGTTTTAAATCGTGCTTTGTTGACCATCAAAAGTCAAAATGTGACTATCTTTTAGGGACGGAGGGAGTATAAATTATCCCACGGTTGTGGTTCCGCCAATATGTGAGCTACAATGGATGAAGTTATACTAATAAATCAGATTGGTGAAGGAGATGAAAGCAATTAAGGTGCGTGTGAGCTAGTCTATGTAATAGCATATCTCCTTGAATATTTTCAGCTTATCCTTGAAAAGAACAACAACAACATCAACTTCCATCTTCTGGTAATGTTGGCCGAAGGAAGATCAACCCATCCACCGGAATGTACGTCGGCACGAAAGCAAACGGACGACCTGTCCCAAAATCCAAGTCATAAAACGGAAACCTCAACCAACTATCAACATTCACATTTGGAGTTAAAATCCGCTTAGCGACATATGCAGTGGGAATAAGGTCCTCTGTTTTAACCTTATAACTAGCAATATCGATGAATGATGTGAATTACTCGTCGTGCACCTTGGCAACAAATCATGGGCGTAGGACAACGGCTCGTTTGCAATATCTTTAACGGTGGAAGTTGGCAATGCCCACAAAACCATGTTGCCAAAATAGTTTGGGAGACTTGGTTTGAGCTCATGCGCCCGTTTACAAGCACCTTTACGTGCGTGGTTTCGTCCTCGCTTATTCCACAAGCTTTCGTCATGGTTCGCCATACATGTCCTACTAGACTCTCAAATGTGCTATAAGGTCGTTTTTCATCACCAAGTTTTGATGAAGCAATGAGTTTGAGTTCGGGAAGAAATTCCCTCGAGCAACGATCTTTATGTACCATGATTTCGTCTTCAAGAATCCCATTTCCCAAAGAGGCGTAGTTCAACTTTTTGCTCATATACTCAACCCCTCAAGGCTCAAATTGATGGAAAAAATTAGACATGAGGGCGCAATTTGACATCTTGTATCATAATTTATCTCAGTGTCTATATACTGAGAGGCATCTTGTATTATAGCTCTTGTAGTATAATCTCTTAAAACAAAAAAGCACAGTTAACAACTTATTATAGATATATATATATTTTCATTTACCCTCTTCCTTGGACATGTTCAAATTAAACGTTCGAATTATACTCATATATTAGGTTAGTGGACGAATAGCCCAAAACAACATGTCTTCATGTTGCGAGGATGTGATCTTAGAAGTTATGATTAGTTCGATAAAGTCAGAAATCTATTTATAAAAATGATGATCCAGGGGAGCATCGCACGCAATCACTGTGATCTATGACTCCAGATATGAATGCAGATCCACAACTAGAAGATAGTCTCTCAGAAGAAACACCAAGCTCGAGGATACATCGTACTAAACTAGCTTTAAATATAATAATCTCCTCACTAATCACGTTTCCACAACTTAATGCTTCATCAGCTCATGTGCCCCATTGTCTAGTTCAAAAATCATTTCATTATGACGATCCCACTATAAATCAGGATCATTTCAACTATGCATCCACTAGTACCACATATTGACATACACCAATGGGCATTCGATATCTTTTATCTATATCTTATTTCATCTTTTTTTCCGTATCTTCTTCCTTGGCCGCAAGGGAATCCCAAGTACCCAATGGCTTCGTCCTCCCCGTGCGGAAAGACGCTCCCTCGGGTCAATACATTACCCGACTCCACCAGCGAACTCCCCTTGTTCCCATAAGCCTCACGGTGGACCTCGGCGGGGAGTCAATATGGGTGAACTGCATCAACAAAAACTTCTCCAGCTCAACGTATGCTCCTATCCCTTGCACAAAAATCACGGACTCCTGCGGCTGTTCCCCTTGTGACGGACCCCCACGTGTCGGGTGCCACAACATGTCATGCCGATTGTATACGCCCAATCCAATACGCGATTATATGCACTCTGGCATCTTTGAGATTTACAAGGATATCTTGGCTGTCCAGTCTGTAGGTGATGACGGGAGAAATCCAGGCCCCGTTGTGGGAGTAAAGCGGTTCAAGTTCGTTTGCGTGGCAGACCAGGACTCGATGTTTGATGATCTTCCCAAGGGCGTCCAGGGAATGGCCGGCCTTGGAAACGGGAGTCTTGGCCTTCCATATCAGTTGGCTAATACTTACAAATTCCCAGTCATATTCTCTCTTTGTTTGAGCTCATCATCTTCGAATGGAGTCATCTTCGTTGGAGATGTCTCTCTTCCAGGCTTAAATGCTTCCAAGTCTTTAATGTACACGCCACTTTTGTACAAGTCTTTTGTGGCGTCTAGTTATTACAGAGGCACAGTTAAGACGGAATACTACATTGGAGTGAAAGCAATCAAGGTTAATAACAAAACATTGCCCATAAATACCGCGTTGTTGAGCTTCGACTATGATAGTGGCATTGGAGGAACACAGATCAGCACTATCCAGAACTTCACTTTACTGGAGACTTCAATCTTCAATGTTTTTGTCAAAGCATTTGAGAGAGAACTCCAACATGTCTCCAAAGTGGAACCTTCGCCTCCTTTCAAGATTTGCTACAGCGCCAGGAGTCTCCATAGCACACCCGTGGGACCAGCTGTTCCAACAATCGACTTTGTGATGCAGAATGACGAGGTTTTCTGGAGGGTATTCGGCAGGAATTCAATGGTCCGTGTCGGGAAGGACAAACTGTGCCTCGCGTTTCTTGATGGAGGTCCGATTGATAGGGTATTCGGCAGGACTTTGCTGCCACCAGTGATGGATACTGGAATAGTTATAGGAGGGTATCAACTTGAAGACAATCTTTTGCGATTTGATATTGCTAATTCGAGACTCGGGTTTAGTTCTTCACTGTTGTCCAAACAAACCAAATGTGGCAATTTCAATTTCACGTCTCCTTCATAGAAGTGCACCAAGTACTTTTGTTGAAAGGATGAGAGATGGTCTCGGAATAAGATGAGTTTTGTAACAAATAATTTCAATGTCATCATAATTTATCTCATGCAGTATTTATAAGATAGCCCAAACTTATTGATAATCTTAATGTGATTTCATGGCTTATTTTCTTGTTGCTTCTTTAACTTTTGCTATCTTTTCAAATTGTATACTGTTATTATTTGCATTTTAAGCTGCTCCACAAACTATCCATCGTTTAAACAATATAGCATATTAGGAAAGTAGGAATACAGGATGAGAATATATCATCAACAAAAGGTGAAAAAGAAAGAGTGCAAATGTTGCCATATGATGTAGTAAAAATGCTAGTCAGCTAGTCTATGCAATAGCAAATCTCCTTGAATGTTTCCAGCTTATCCTTGAAAAGAGACACAACTACATCAACACTTCCATCTTCTGGTGATGTTGGAAGAAGGAAGATCAACCCGTCCACGGGAATGTACGTCGGCACGAAAGCAAACGGACAACCTGTCCCAAAATCCAAGTCATAAAACGGAAACCTCAACCAACTATCAACATTCACATTTGGAGTTAAAATCCGCTTAGTGACATCTGCCGTGGGAATAAGGTCCTCTGTTTTAACCTTATAATTAGCAAAATCGATGAACGATGTGAAATACTCATTGTTCACCTTGGCAACGGAATCATGGATCGCCTTAGCCGCATAGGACAACGGCTCATTTGTAAGATCTTTCACGGTGGAAGTTGGCAATGCCCACAAAACCAAGTTGCCAAAATAGTTTGGGAGACTTGGTTTGAGCCTCATGCGCCCGTTTACAGACACCTTTACGTGGGTGGTTTCGTCCTCATTTAGTCCACGAGCTTTTGTCATGGTTCGCCATACATGTCCCAATAGACTCTCAAATGTGCTGTAAGGTCGTTTTTCGTCACCAAGTTCTGATGAAGCAATGAGTTTGAGTTTGGCAAGAAATTCTCTAGAGTAACGAACTTTATGAACCATGATTTCGTCTTCAAGAATCCCATTTTCGGAAGGAGTGTAGTTCAATTTTTTGCTCATATACTCAACCCCTCTATGCTCAAATTGATCAAATTGAGGAAGCTCTCTAGGGGTGAATATATTATTTCGATCTAGAAATGGCACCGGACTAATATCAACTCCTCTGGTTGCTTGCCCCCAAGCAACCAAAAAGTTGCTTGTACCTTGTCCATCGGCTACAAAATGATGCGATACAAAACCAACCACCATTGAACCACAACTAAACCTTGTGAGTTGAACTTGAAGCAACTCATCTATCCCTTGTGTGCTTGGATGAAGTTTATTCAAATCAGGGGATGGCTCGAAGGATACTGTTTCATCCAACGAGCCATCCACGGATACCTCGATGAACTTGACACCTTCGTCATTGAGAAGAATGATAGGATCATCGTTCTTGTTTGCACTCAATCTTCCAGCAAACGGCCTAAAAACCGACAACGCCTTACGAAGGCCAAGCTCAAGGATTGCATTTGTTGGAGTTGGAGGTCGATACGCAAATATAACAGCTACTTGGGTGTCATAATTGACCTTATCAAAAACGGTAAGAGGCATATAATCATTGGTTGAAGGTGGTGTAACATTGTCTTCATAGTAAGGTCTGAGGATTTTTGAGTTATCCATTGTGAACTTCATTTTTTTTCTTTTTTTTGCTTCTTGGCTTGAAAATAAAATGCTTATAAGATTTGTTCTTTAGGTGATTTGGTCGATGTTATATTATGCATGCACAACCACTATTATTTATAGTATTAAAGTTCGTAATACAAATGAGACCTCATTAGTAGATTATTCCTTTCTCATTTCCACCTATGACTTTTTTAAATGATTTGATTTGGTGTTGGGGTAAGTTTGTGCATACTAGTTCCACACAAATTTTGGTCAACAAAATTGAAATCACCCATTACCATACTATTTACGGAGAAAGTGGGGTAATATGAAAGAAATCTTCTCAAAAGATAAACGTTATCCTAACATACTTCGTGCACCATTATTTTGAAATACACGAAAGAAGTAAATCGAATGATGTCTCTTTTAGTTGATTAGGGAATCAAACTTTGCCTCTTGACTACTTCAACACAAAGTTCATTTTTTAAGAGAAATTGAACCCGTATTGCATGAAAAAACGAGATTACAAATATTTTACACTTTAATTTTTTACAAATTAAGCTATAATTGGGCATGAAGCGCAGTTTCTATTATTGCTTTAGTGGAGGAGTCCAAGTTAAACCAAACTCGTCATACATTCATACATACCTAAATGTGTAATTAATCACATTTTTAATGGACTAAACAAATTCGTTAAGTAATAAAGATAAACATTCGAGTGGAAAATTAGTCAAAGTAATAACAAAAAAGAAGTGCAAAAGTTGGGTGGGTCGCGTTATCTTCACTCGGCAACTTAAAATAAAAAAACATTATGTTGGATATGAAAAAATTTGGAAGTCTTCTAAGTGCTTTAGGACCAACTACCAAATAAATTGGCTTTGTTTTATTTCATGAAATGCTTTGCATTAAATATTTGAAAAGCCTATTCACGGAAATGCGTTTTTTATTACTCCATTAATTTAGATATGAATATATTTTCGAATTTTGATGGTGAAATTTTTAAATTTAAACATATTTTGATAATGGTGTACGATATTTGATGAAAAATTAGACAAATATAATCATTTATTCAACATAATTTATTATTAACATAATTATCATTATTTAAAACAAACTTACGTGATAATTAGACTTACAAAAAAATATATATCGAAATCTTTTTCAAACTGAACTAATAACATTTAGTGCATCTACTACATATAGCTCCACATTTATATACATGTTTAATTTAAATTCAAATTTTGAAAATATTATTTAATTTGCTAAAGGTAAGTGACAAGTAAATAGAGTTGTACACAAGCCGAGTCGAGTCGAGCCGAGCTAACCCGGAAAGCTCGGCTCATGCACAACATTACAAGTAAATTTCAATACTGAAAATATGTGTAAACATTTTTCACTCATAAAATAAAAATAAAATAAACATTTATTGTTGACTAAATGTGAAATGGTTGTTGGTGCCTAATCCAATCAACTGTGACACAGGATGGAGAGGTTATGACTTATGCATGCATGATGGCCATCTCTTGGGTCTAGTCGCCGCCTCCCACTTTGAAATTTGATTTCCAATCGATTCTTTTCATCTTATGTGATGAACGCGTACGAATGATGTTCGATCACCATCTTCACCTAATACTGTCATATCAAAAATTGAACTCAACAACTAAATTACTTATTAGTGCAATAGGTAAAATGTTGAAAATAAGGCATCAAACCAAATATCGAGTCGGGTATCGAATTTCAGTTCCATCTTGAGCTTAATGTGCATTGAATTTTTCCTATTTGTTGATTTTAAATATAGGTTCGCACGCAAATAGATAAGAAGGCTAATTGTAGCTTGCTCGGTTTAGAATCGAGTCCGTGCAAGTATAGCCAAACTCTTACAAATTCGACTCGCTAAACCATACAACAACCAGTTTATAATGGGAGAATCCTGTTCAGCCCCAATTGCAAATAAGATGAACAACCACACATAACCCTTATATAATTCTCTGTTTTCTTACTACCATTACCAGTTTACCTTCACACTATTGAACATAATACTCTTTCCTAACAAAGGAAGTGTGGGCATGGACGTCGACGACAAGTGTGAGGCTTTAGTTCTTATGAAATAGGAGCCAAATTATTAAATCAAATAGGAAACAAGCAAATAATAACAATATACTACATAGAATTGTCTAATAATTTAACATCAAAAGTAACATAAGAGTATCAAAGCAGCAAAACTTGGTAACTCAAACGAAGTACTACCGAATGAAATAGTAAAAAACTAGGTTTTGCTGAAGAAAACAACACCTCCATACATGAAGTAACTTGTTCTATCAAGAGACAGGTAACAAACCATAGAAATGTAACCTAACATAATCAAGCAGGGGCTGCTGATTGGGCAGCAAGTCTCTTCCTTGCCTCTTCAATGATGGTCAATTTGATACCCTTGCCCTTAGGTAGAGAAACCCATGGCTTGGTTCCCTTGCCAATGGTGTAAACATTGCTAAGACGAGTGGCAAACTCATGGCCAGTGGAATCCTGGACGTGAATGGTCTCAAAGCTACCCTTATGCTTCTCCCTGTTCTTGATGACTCCGACACGGCCTCTATTTCTCCCGCCAGTAACCATGACAACATTTCCAACATCAAATTTAATGAAATCAACTATCTTGTTGGACTCCAAGTCATACTTAATGGTGTCATTGGCCTTGATCAGGGGATCTGGGTACCGGATGGTTCTCCCATCATAAGTATTGATGTAAGGAATACCTTTCTTGCCGAAATTCACTGATCTAACCTTGCAAAGTTTGAACTGCAGATACAGAAGTGAGCTTAGTTACCAGTACCAAATCTAACATTATCAAGATTATTCCTAAATGAAATACATACAAGAGTGAGTGACAATGTTTAAAGTCAGTGTACACAGTGTTAAAAGCATATTAATGAATACATTGTATCAACAAGTACAGTCGATCACTCTCCCTCTTTATGAAAAATTAAGTAGAAAGTAAGCCAGAATGTGTATCAATACACAGATATGTTAGCATATCTCACACATGAATTTGACTGCAGGAACTCACCTTGGACTCTTCATCCCTGATTGAGTGAAGACGGAATCTTCCCTTAGTATCATAAAGGAGGCGGAAGTTCTCATTTGTCTTGGGGATAGAGATAACATCTGATGAGGAAGTTACAACAAAGCATATCAAAAACATATCAATGGAGATTAAAACAGAAATTAACATACAAATAAAAATTTAATAAATTGCATAGTTTCCGCATACCCATGAATCCAGCAGGATATGTTTTGTCTGTCCTAACCTTTCCATCAACCAAAACATGTCGCTGCATCAGAATAGCAATACTCTCACGGTAGGTAAGAGCATATTTCAACCTGTTACGCAATATTAGGACCAATGGTAAGCACTCCCTAGACTTGTGTGGCCCAGACGATGGCTTTGGAGCCTACAAAAGACATTGCATATAAGAATTCAGGATCACAAATTAACATATTATGTAAAAATATTATCAAAAACCATGAGAATGGTTTGCCACTTACAAATGCACCACCAAGTTTGTCAAGCATCCAATGCTTGGGGGCATTGAGCCTCTTCAGATGTTTCTTCAATCCTCTCGCCTGCATGTTTCATACATCTCAGAGCTCAGAAAAACAACTGAAAGCAAACTATCGCAGAAGATAGATTCGAATATAGCAACATACAAGTTCAGTAAAAGGGTGAGCTTCCAAAGTTGATTTTCAATCACCAAAGAACATTTGATTCAAAATAATAAGATATATGTAGACATTCTATTCCAAAAAATAAGTAAAAAACTGCAGCTTGATACAAAAACACAATTATACACGAAGACACAGGACTGGAAACTAACAATTTAAATAATCAAGATACTATTATTACAAAATTCAGCTAATTTAAGTTAGATAAGATCCAAATTCAAATCAACATATAAATCACATCAATTCGTGTACCTATAATTCTATATGTAACTACAGATAGTTGAATAAATGACCGACACCAAAATCAAAACTAGTATGCTAGAATCTAGATCCAAAAAAGAGAATAAATACTTAATCCATCCCTACAAGATAGTACCGTTCAGCATTTATCAACTTTTTATATATTGAACTCAGGTATTATCCAGCAAGTCATATGTCATTTTCTTATAAACTCGATAATTTTTATTCAAATTAAGAAACGTTACATATGCCAACTAAAACTACCAGTATGTTAATTTAGACGATTGAAAATCAAACTCCATATCTTTCAAGGACGAATGTAATAACAAAAAAAACAAATTAACATAAATATTTAACAACTAACAGGTAAAGATTGAAACTTGGTTACAAAGGAAAGGATTCAAGTTAAACATATAGCTAAAATGATATAATAAGCAAATGTAAATTGACTAAGCCAATAAGGGATGGAAAGCTAACCATGTTGGAGGGGGTGAGTGGTGGTGACCGCCGTGGAGTGTGCGGTTGCTGAAGATGTCCTCTGCTCTGAGCTGCTGAATATACTGAGACTATCAAACCCTAGCAGACAAGGTTTATATACAATACAAAATATTGGGCACCAAATTAATTACCGATTGCTTGGTTGAGCTACTTAGCTAGGGCTAATTTCCAGGCCCAACAGAATAGGTGTGGGCCTTAAGGTTGTGTGGGTTGGATAAGGCCCATCAGAAAACTTCTTTAATTTGTTTTATTTTGGTTGATGTAATTGAAAGAAAAACAATTTGCATTAATACTTACAAAATAAAATAGTAGTAAAAGGGTGGTGTTGACCAAGGCTCTTAACTACTCGACTTCGAGCTGTACCATATTACCTGGAAGGATAGGTATTAAGGAGTCGAGTAAATCTTTTAGACCTAATCCACCTATAATTTTAAGAATTCTCAATTTATCCAGTGATGTTTAGTTATAGTGTTTTGATTCCATAAGAAATCATAAAAAAGATGTCCTATTGGTGTGGTGATATGTTGGGGAAATATATAGATAAACATTCGGTAGATGAGAATGCTGGTGAGAATTGATTGTATTAATGTAAATTAGAGAAAATTTTCAGTAAACTAGGATTATAATAATGTTAGAAAAACTGAAAGATTAATATTTCGACATTCAATTATCGAAAGTTTCTGATCGTTTTATTGGGGTATATCATTGTCTGACTCGCGCAACTGAAATTGAGTAGGCTTGTCTTACAACATATTTGTCAAAGATTGTAAACACCTTGAAAAATTCTTTGTTCCCCCATTGGAACCTTGAAGCTTAACTTTCATATTCAATAACAAAATATAAACACTATCCTCAATGTATGGCCTATTTTTCACATTCCGGCATGACTTTCTTTGAACCTCGTGAAAGATGGGCCACACATTGAGGACAGTGTTTTACATAATTCTGTAAAACAGTCCTCAATGATTGATAGGATTAGTAAGAGTATTACATGCATCGGAATTAAAGGAAGATGGAGGATTGTAAAGAGATAAAAGAAAAGTTTGCAGTGATTATGCAATTTAATTTTATCGGTGATGAGATTGTTATTAGTATCAGTTAATTCTATAATAGTATTAGATTTAGTTCGATGATTAACATAAGTATGATAGAAGTGAGAATTAATATCTCCACTCTTTAACCAATTAAAATGAGATCGTTGATGTCAAAAGATTTGTTCACAAAACAGTAAATCATTAAATTATTCCCTAAGGTGAATTTCTAAAGAATTATGGTTAAGAGTTTGGGATAGTTTTGGTATTTGGATAAGAGAGCTTGAATATTACTCCCTCCGTCCCTAAATGATTGTCACATTTGACTTTTGGTGGTCAATAAAACACGATTTAAAATATAAATATCTCTTATTCTAAATGCAAAAAAATTATAATAAGTTGATATTTCAAAAATATATATTGAGACGAATCTAACGAGGTCCCACAAGACTATATTATTTCTTTTCGCTTAGTGAGAATTCGTGATCAAATTTTGTTGTAATTGACCACAAAAGTCAAAATGTGACAATCTTTTAGGGACGGAGGGAGTATTAATTTGGGTATGTAAATTACCAAATTTATTAGTGCTCCAAAGTTTTAAACTTTTTGAAAATTTTAAGATTAGTATAAAAAATCCAATGATTTGGAGCAGTTAGGAGTATTAAGTTGTAAAGATTGTTGTAAAATTATATGAAATTCTTTAAATTTAGCTATTTTAGTTTGAAAGACTTATTTCTCTTATATAAAATAGCTTTGGTGGATAATATTAAAGGTCCATGGTCTGATCGTTATATAAGTAAAAGTTTAGTGAAATTGGTAGGAAAAATTTTGGATTATTAATCATTAATAAAACATCTATCTAATTTTTCATAAAATATGTTATTTTTTCATTTTCCATATCAATAAAATTGATTACCCGTTTTGTTTGATTTCATCTAAATGCAAAGAATTTAATAAGTTAAAGAGGTGATTACTTCCAAGGATATAAGAAGAAGAAGGAGGGTGTTTTTTATGGGAACAAAAATATTTGATTAAAATCTCCAATTATAATAATGGGTTTATTTAGATAATGGATTAAGTGGGTATGGATATCAAGCCGCATATGTTGTCTATTCTATAGATGAGGATAATCATATATACATGCTAAATATCAAGGATGGAGGGATTCAATATTGATTTCAATTAAAATAATGTGCTTGTAATTTATTAAAATGTGATGATTAATATAAGAACTAACACCAACAATACCACTTTTCCTAATGGGTCCGAGCAATAAGTATAAGAGTAATGTAATTTTGCTAGGAGATTATCAAAGATTGCTTTAGGGCAAATTGTTTCTACTAGAAAACATAAATCCAACTTATACGAGTTGGTAAAGGAAGTTAGTAACTTGACTGATGTGGACAAATGAATTTCACGACAATTTCAAATAATTAGATTAAGGAGTAAATTGTGGTTGTTGGGGGATAACCACCAAAACCCTTTGAGTTGATTGTTAATTTCATGTTAATAGGGTATAAATATTGATCAAGATAAGTAAAAAAAGAGTTAGAAAACATATCTATTTCAGGAGAGATTAATTGAATAAAGGTGTTTACTCTAACAGGTTGTGTTCTTTTGAATCTTCTAAGCTTGAGCATGTTTGTAGGTAGTTTTGTGCGTATAGGAGTCGCCAGACTATGGGTAATTCGTCAATCAGTAACTGGCAGGGACGCCATCATTTTCGAACTTGTCAGATTTTGTTCGAACTTCCACTTCAACTCGAAGTAGAATAAATCAGTTTCTTTTCTTTTTTCTCTCGTTTTTCTTTCTTTTCAATGTGATACTCTCCTTGTCCATAATCCTATTTCCCTCCCTCAAGCTCATGATAATTTGTATAGATTTCCATGTGTTTGCAACAATAATAATAGTACTCCCTCCATCCCATAATGTTTTTCCACTTTCTATTTTGGGAGTCAAAGTTTAAAAATTTGACCATAGATTTTTATTAGTCAATAATGAATAATATGATCATGTCATACATTGTTAGATTCGTTTTAATATATATATTTATAATATCAACTTACTATAATTTTTCGATGTATATAATCAGAGATATTTACGTTTTAAAGTATCTTGACGACCGTGAAAAGTCAAAGGGGAAAAATATTATGGGATGGAGGGAGTAGTAAATTTCAATAAAAATTCAAGAAATATTATAAAAATAAATTTGAAAAAGATCAGATCCCGCCGGTGAGTATCACATCGATAGGCTTTTATACCATGTTAAGAGTCTATGAGGTTCCACTCTAAAACCAATTTGCAATAGAGGGAGTAGCCCAAGATCTTATATATTGACCCGGGAGGAAACCGACTTCCGATGCTGGATGTACATCTTAACATTTCCCTCACGTGTAACCCAATCGTCGGCGAAATTTTTCCTCGCCGAAATTACTTGTCGGAATAACATTGGCGGGGTTACACGTGTCTCTTTCATTTTAAACCAACACGAGAACAAACCCATTGTTTTAGGCTCTTGTTATCCTCTGTGGTCATTATTGTCGGAATGTGGTTTGACATTAAGTTGATCTCGCTAGTATGTTGAGCATTATTCAAATCTAAATCTATACTCATTCCTTCATGGGATAAATTACAAGTCTTCTTATTCCTATTGATTTATAAGGCTTGTGTTTTGAAGGGTTGGAATGTTTTCGATTGCAATATGGATTTAGTAGACCTTAAGCAATAACTTAAATTCATGAACAAGGATTGTTTGTCTTGGGCATAATCTCAATTAGATGGAATATTATCTTCAACAAAACTTTCAATTATTGCATTTGACATCAACGGGCTATCATTGATATCAAACCAATTCATCTGATTCATATCTTTAGTAATAATTTCAGATTTTTCATTCTGTATATCTAATCTATCATCAATATTATTCCATTTAACCTTAGTCTTTTGTTCCGAACAAGCGATAATTCAAGAATTAATTCTTAAAATTTTTCTTGAATTTTTTTATTTTATAAGAAATTATTCTAGTATTTTTAAATGGGATCTCTCTCAATCTTTTGGAGGAAGGTGACTTGACTATGCTTAGAGAAACATATTCGCCACTCTTCGCAAAAAGGATTTTACGGGTTATCTTCGAGGGAGAATTGTCGGATTTAGGTTGAGTATGGCGCTTATCATATTTAATTGTTGACTTCCTGAAATGGGCTTCTTGTGGTATTCAAGAGGCTCTTGAATTCTCTATTATAGTTATTGATTTGGGAGGATTCATCCTCTGCTTCTTGTGGTCAACAAACAAATAGTTTGATTTCCTCATGTATTGATCAAACTCCAATTCATTTTCTCTAAATTGTTGCTAAATACCCGGAAGCCCTTCACGACGCTTCATGAGGAGACTATTCTTTCTCCGATTCTTCCTTATCTCAATCATATTATCCTTCCGTCGACGTCGAGCCTTGTCAATATCAACTCCGATTTTGAATGACTTCTTCCCAACCTCTGTTCTTGAGTTTAACTTTAAAGATGTTTATTTCTCTTTAATGACAAAGAGGTTCGACTAAGTCTTCAAAGAAAGTAGAAAGGAGCGATGCCCTTATTCGTTGGATAGGGAAGAAGGACCACAGATTGTGTTAGAGGTAAATTGGCGGTGGGCGGTGGGTTAGGGGATGATTTTAGGTCAACGGTTTGTTGGTTTGTGATTTTGGGATTTGGTGCTGCTTGCTTCCAGGGAGAATTTCATTGGGTATGTTTTTTCAACCGACCATTTAAAACATCCCTCTTAAGAATTATATGAGATAAAATGGAGCTAAATACATAGATTAGAAATTCTAAAATACTAAGTCTTATAATCCTATTATATGCATAGGGTTGGCTAGTAGTCGTATTTATATGAAATCATAGTTTGATCGATTCTATAATTTTTTTTTAATTATTATAATGAATTGTTTGTGGCTTGGAGCCCGTTTAGTAAACCTGACACAATATTAGGGAGACCATGTTAAATTTGGTGCTATTTATTTCTCACATTTTACTTTAATTCGCAGTCTTAGATTCACATGAATATTTGGTCGATTCGCTTATGTTAGAACGGTTGTGAATTTAACTTTAAATAAAGTTATCAGAAGAATCAACTTTTATTATTCAACCAACATAATTATTTGAGTTGCTCAACATATTTATGTAACGGTAACATATATTACTTTGAGAAAACAAGGTGATGAGGATGAGATTGTTCCTTTGGTTATTATTGATAAATTAGTTGGAGATATGAGTTGAATATACACGGTTACTAAATGGTTTAAACAAGGGTGAAAGATTTAAGTAATTGTGATTAGGAAGCCAACGATTAGTCCTGATATCAATGCTACTATTATTGCCAATCCTTCTAATCTTATTATTCTCGATTTTAGAGTTTCCGATTATAATATTTAGCCATTTTAACGAGAAATCAACTTTGATCGTGGCTTAAAAACTGAGGAAAGTATTTGGATTGAAGCAATTTAGTCATTGTTAGATCATGATGCGCAATGACCCCCACCAAACATTTCTAATTAGAAGAGCCAAGTTGAAGTGACGAAAATTATTGAATCCCATCATCTTTAGCTCTTTTTCATAAATGAAAAAGGTATCAATTAATAGACTAAATTGATAAAGATTGTCCAATAAAAGTTCAGAAACTAATCATTGAAGCTCCACTAAAAGTCCATTGTAAAAGCCCATTTATAGTTTATAGCCCAGAAACTAACATAACCTAAGTTATCCCAAAACCCTCCCCATTTTGTTATAAAGTTCACAGCCGTCTCTCGTCTTCTCAGTTCAATCATCTCCTTCCCATCCAAAATCTAAAAATTATGTCTCTTTCTTTTCTTCATCAATTATTTCTTTATATAAATTCTGTGATTTTTTTTGTTTTCAATCAATTGCTTCGCTATCTGGTTGGCAGATGCAATTTCAATTTCTGACCGACTCGTTCCCTAGAAGCAATATTAATCGTGTTGTTCTTTTTCTATTCATCCCTTTGCTTATTCCATTTGCATTTGGTTCAGATAAAGAACAGCTACAATTCACTATATATTCTTTAAGTATTCTGAAGTGTGGAAACTACAGTGATGAGCTCTACAGACCTGTAATGATTTGCGAGAATGATCGCAAAATATATTGAACATCTAAGGGACTGAGTTTTTTCCCACTTTTTATACATATTGTTTTTCATTATTGTGATATTGTTAAATTAGTTATGTGCTCTGCCTAAATTTGTGATTTGGTGCTTATCTTAATTTATTGGATTCGTGCCATTGAAGAAGTGGAGCTACATATAGTTGCCCTCGCTATCCATAGCCTCTTTTCAGTGGGGGTTTTGGACGTTGGGTAACAATATTTTCTGGCTACTTATAACTCGTAGTTTAATTAAATAACTCGTGATTAATCACATTGCGGTTTTGTAAGGTTGTGCAGATTTGGCTTTTTATGTGTGTGTGTGTGTTTCTATGGTGCACAAAATGGTTGATTGTGTTCGTTAGAGAGTGTGCTGCTGTTATGGATTCTTAGGTGATGGTGAATATCTGAAACTTTTTTCATAAAAATAACTTTTTTGTAAATTTTTGTATTACGATTAATTTGTTATTCTTTTTCGAAGTTAGACATGGAAAAACTTATTGTGAAATTGGGTGTATTTTTCTCATTATAAATTATCTGATTTCTTTTGTTTCCACTTAATTGGTGAGCTTCGCTATCTGGTTGGCAGATATATCTTCAATTTCTGACTGACTCGTTCCCTAGAAGCAATATTAATCGTGTTGTTCTTTTTTCATTTATCCTTTTGCTTATTTGATTTGCATTTGGTTAATATAAAGGATAGCTACAATTTACAATATATTCATTTATTTTTAAATACCATCGTCTAAAACTCCTATAATGTTGGTTTATTTAAGTATTCTGAAGTGGGGAAATTGCAGTGATGAGCTCTACAGACCTGTAATGATTTGCAAGAATGATTGCAAAATAAATTGAACATCTAAGGGACTGAGTTCTTTTCCTACTTTATACTAATATATAAATATATTTAATATCTTTTTTGTTATGTTATTCATTTAATTATGTGCTTTTCTTGATTTTGTGATTTGGTGCTTATCCTATATAATTGGATTTCTGCCATTGAAGAAGTGGAGCTAAATATAGTTGCCCTCGCTATCCATAGCCTCTTTTCGGTGGTAGTTATGGACGTTGGGTAACAAAATTTTCAATTGTTTTACTTAATTTGAATCGACTAATGTATTAGTATGATATAGTGAGTGTTTTATTTTTGTATGTTTCGGATAGAGAGTTTTTGTACATGTTGGATCCCTGGGTTCCTTTCTGGTCTTCGAGTGATTGGAACCCCTTTCTCCGTTCCATGGCATTTTGGGTTTTGCACTTGAGGACATTGTTTTCTCTATTTATTGTTGTTAATTTAGATTGAAGTTTCTCTATTTCAAACTCTTTGTAGTAAAGCTTCTCCTTTACCATAGTAGTTAGCAAAGTTTATGCTCTTATTTCAGTTTGAATATTGGTCTGTATTTGTATTCATAAGAGGGAAAGTAAGGGTAATTGGTGATACACTAGAAAAAAACTTCAGTAAACTGGGTTTGTAATAATGTTAGAAAAATTGAAAAATGATTATATTTGCACTCAATTGCCGAAAATTTCTGATAGTAATTTTTTATAGGGTATGTTAGTCTCTCTTAATTGAGATTGAGTAGGCTTGTCTTGCAACTTATTTCTCAGAGATTGTAAACTCCTTCACAATAACAAAATTGTTAAGAGCCTACTGGTATCCACTCTAAAATCAACTGGTAATAGAGAGAGTAGCCCAATATTTTATATATTGACCTCGAGAATATCGATATTCGAATATGACCCACTAGACATTTCTAGCTAAAATAGCCAACTTGAAGTGACGAAAATGGTTGAATTTCATCATCCTTAGTTCTGTTTTACAAATGAAAAAACTTTCAATTAATCGAATGAATTGATAAAGATTGTTCGATAAAAGCTCAGATACTAATTAATTGCTTCGCTATCTGGTTGGCAGATGCTATTTCAATTTCTGACCGACTCGTTCCCTAGAAGCAATATTAATCGTGTTGTTCTTTTTTTTATTCTTCCCTTTGCTTATTCCATTTGCATTTGGTTCAATTAAAGAACAGCTACAATTCACTATATATTCATTAAGTATTCTGAAGGGGGGAAATTACAGTGATGAGCTCTACAGACCTGTAATGATTTGCGAGAATGATCGCAAAATATATTGAACATCTAAGGGACTGAGTTTTTTTCCCACCTTTTTTACATATTGTTTTTCATTATTGTGATATTGTTAAATTAGTTATGTGCTCTCCTTCAATTTGTGATTTGGTGCTTATCTTAACATAGTGGATTCGTGCCATTGAAGAAGTGGAGCTACATATAGTTGCCCTCGCTATCCATAGCCTCTTTTTGGTGGGGGTTTTGGACGTTGGGTAACAACATTTTCTGTTAATATGCATACTCACATCGGATATTGGTGTCCTCCGGGTCAATACATGAGATCTTGGCTTGTCGTTCTATTGTCAATTGATTTTAGACTCTTATTATGTTATCATGAGAACGCCCGAGTTATTGAGGCACTGTGTTACCCCGATGTTGTTACGGTACATGTAAAAATTTCGCAGATGATTGGTTTACACGTGACGGTATCATATCAGATATCGGTGTCCTTATTCTATTTATAAGATATTGAACTATTCCCTCTATTGTCAATTGGTTTTAAAGTGGAACCCCTCTCTTATCATTTTCAAATTGTTTTATGCAACTTTCTAAATCGATTTTTTGTATTGCTATTTTAGTACTTTTTGGCGTCCATAATTATCATAAATAATTGGTTATATGTTAGTATATTTTCTGCTTTAGGCTATTTATAACTCGTAGTTTAATTAAATTACTCGTAATTGAATTACATTGTGCAGAATTTGGTTCTTATGTTAAGAGTGTGTGTGTTTGTATGTTGCACAAAATTGGTGATTGTTTTTGTTAGAGAGTGTGCTGCTGTTATGGATTCTTAGTCGATGGTGAATATCTGAAACTTTTTTCATAATATTAACTTTTTATAATTTTTTATATTGTAATTAATTAGTTAATTCTTTTTCGTAGTTAGATTTGGAAAAACAAAAAAGTTTTGTATTGTGAAATGGAGAGTATTTTTCTCATTATAAATATCTGATTTCTTATGTTACCACTTGATTGGTGAGCTTCGCTATCTGGTTGGCAGATATATCTTCAATTTTTGACCGACTCGTTCCCTAGAAGCAATAGTAATCGTGTTGTTCTTTTTTCATTTATCCTCTTGCTTATTAGGTTTGCATTTGGTTAAGATAAAGGACAGCTACAATTTACAATAAATTCATTTATTTTTAAATTCCATAGTCTAAAAAACTTTCTGTTTATGTTGATTTAGTAAACTATTGTGAAGTGGGGAAATTACAGTGATGATCTCTACAGACCTGTAATGATTTGCAAGAATGATTGCAAAATAAATTGAACATCTAAGGGACAGAGTTCTTTTCCTACTTTCTACTAATATATATAAAAATATTTTTAATATCTTTTTTTTATGTTATTAATTTAATTATGTGCTTTTCTTGAATTTGTGATTTGGTGCTTATCCTATGTAATTGGATTTCTGCCATTGAAGAAGTGGAGCGAAATATAGTTGCCCTCGCTATCCATAGCCTCTTTTCAGTGGCGGTTATGGACGTTGGGTAACAAAATTTTCAATTGTTTTACTTAATATAAATTGACTAATGTATTAGTATTATATAGTGAGTGTTTTATTCTTGTAGGTTTCGGATAGAGAGTTTTTGTACATGTTGGATCCTGTGGGCCCTCGTCATCCCTCATGGATTCCTTTCTGGTGTACGAGGGATTGGAACCCCCTTCTCCGTTCCCCTGCCTATGGGTTAGGCGTACCCTAGACCCGGGTCTTGACGTTTAGGAGTGTTATTTGTAACCCCGATCCTTGGGGATTCTCAAGAGTATGTGTGGACTTCTTGACTGGTTACTCCTGGCCTGATGGGTGTCCTGATGTCTGTTTTCTTCTGATTGTTCTATGTGTGTATGTGGTCTAGACACCTAAGCTACGTAAATGTTTGTCTATGGTATGTACAAAAGAAAATTGGATGTCGTAAAAAGTATGGATGAAGCATAGTACGTGATAATGAATAAGTAGTTCATCAATTTCGGTTCATTCCAGCAAAATCTCTTCTGTGAAATCAGCACCTTCAGTAAGATTGAAAGGTTTGCCCAATTAGTTCTTTCATATTGAAATTTGACCTACTTTGAAGAGTATGACTTCACCAAGGGTCTTTACCTTTTTCTTCATGGCATTAATTTTGGAATTCAGCAACATATTTTTCTTGGAATATTGTTTAACCTCCTTCCGTAGTTGATCTCTTTCCTCTGTTATGTATGCTAGTAGACCTCCCAATCCACGAGTAATTTAAAATGATCTCATGTGAATGTCTGATAATAAATAAACAACAAATAGTATACAATGAACATAAACTTTTGTTAGGAAGAATGGTACACCTGAAGTTCAAACCTTTCATTTTGTGGATTGCATAACAAAGTTTATCCATTGCATTTTGAGTTTCACACTTGAAGGCATCGTTTTCTCTAACTGATGTTAATTAAGCTTCAAGTTGCTCTGTTTCAAATTTTTTGTAGTAAAGCTTTTCCTTTAAAATACTCCTTCCGTTCCTAAAATATTGTCATATTTTGACTTTTGGTGGTCAACAAAAACATAAATATTTATTATTCTACATGTGAAAAAATTATAAAAAGTTAATATTTCAAAAGTATATATTGAGACGAATCTAACAAGGTCCCACAAGATTATAGTATTTCTTATCGTTTAATAGGAATTCATGATCAAATTTTATAATGTTTGACTAATTTAGAGGCAGAGGGAGTAGTAGTTAGCAAAGTTTATGCTCTTAATTCAGCTTAAATATTGGACTGTATACGTATAATAAGAGGAAAAGAAAGAGTAAATGGAGGTAAATTAGAGAAAAGGTAAACTTTCATTTGTTACAACATCAGCATGTGTAGAATATAAATCTAAGACATTAATTTTCACATTAGTCTGCTGGTATATCCTGAAATTTTAATTTATTGTGTATTAGTTATTTTTAAGTATCTTTAATTAACTAAAACAATATAATATTAATTAACTCAATATAAACTAAATAACAATTAAAGCAAAAATAGTCAATACCAATTAACTAATAATAATGTAGAAGTTAGTCAAGATATATGAATTCGTTAGAATATTATATATGAAAATTAAATATTTGAAAAAAAGAGGTAGTTGAGAGTGTATTTCAAATTTTTTTTGGCAAATAAAGTGAATACTAGTGATACTGCTTCTAGAAAGCTATGCGTGATAACCTAATTTCACTAGCTGAATTTCTGCTAGTAAACTTAATTCATATGAAGGGGAGGACTCGCATTAACTTCCCAAAAAATATAAAAAACTGTTAATATTGTACTTTTTTAGTAGTTTTTTTTTTCTTTTTTGTCAAACGATATTATATTGAAAGTAAATTTTTATACTAATCGAGGATACATCTATTTCTATTAGAATGGGGCAGACACATCTATTTCTATTAGAATGTCTTGCTAGGACTCGAACCTAAGACCTCCGAGGTTAAGTCGATAACCACTAGACCAAGATTACGAGTTATTTTATTAGTAGGTTGGCTTCCTTAAAAAGTGGAATTAAAATTGTATTTAATGATTGAAAACAAATAAGGAATGTTATCTGCAACATCATTTCATGTCAAATTATTAATAAATATTCACTTAAATATTTTTATTTAATAGACTCTTAATATCAATATACAAATGATAAGTTTGTAAGAGTGATCAAACTAGTGGGGTAGATGAATAACCTCTGATAATTAGATCATGAGTTCGTTAGATCAAAATCTACCAAATATACGTACTAAACGAATAGCGATGGCGAGTCTCTTATTACAAAAATATACTACCCATTATCAATCGATAATTCTTACTCGTCTACTATATAAGTATGACCAAGTAAATGAATTTCACTACTTGCCATCATTTAGTTTTTTGAAATGGAGAAGTCAACATTCTTGATCACAGTTTTGTTACTCCTCGTCATATCATCAGGTAGTTCTATTTCCAATATTTGCTTAAATTATACTCCCTCCGTTTCTTTTTATTTGATTGTTTGAGCATTTTTTTCATGTTTCTTTTTATTTGATTGTTTACAATTTCAATGCAACCTATTACAATTCCAATGCACCTTTTTACAATTCTAATGCACCTTTTTACAATTCCAATACCTTTTTAAAATCTCAATGTAATTTTTCACAATCTCTTAATAAAGTACTTTTCCTTCAAACAATCAAATAAAAAGAAACGGAGGGAGTAGGTTTTATTTTATAAAAATACTCAATTTCAGGACATAGTGGATTTCTCTTTCTAATTTTCCTGTTATAAAAGTACAACGAAAGAAATAAGAATAAGCTTCCCTTGAGTTTCGCTATCAAATTAAGGAGTAAATTTAATTAGTTAATTGCTAATAACTTATTGACAAAAGCATTTGGTTTAATCTATAATAATTTTTCATGCCGTTGGTAATGTTAATTGAATATCATATACTTATATATACGAATTTCATAATTATCATATGATTAAATGAGTAATGTTCAATCGTGAAACGTTATTTTACGAGTACTATTTTCTTTTTATTTCAAGCATCACAAGTAATACTGGTGGAATTTAAATTCTACATCCTATAAAATTATAAAAATTCTACTTCTTTACGAGATGAGTTTGATTTTAAATATGTTATGTTTCGTGATGTATGTAGAGAAAGCGAAGCCTGTTCTCGGTGTAGGAAATTGTGAGGTGTATATTGAGGAAGAGCATTGTTCTCCTTTTGGTAGAATACACACAAAGTTCTGCCGAAATAGGTGTGAAGAAGAAGTGAATCCTCCTATTCTTGATGCTAAATGTGTATTTAGGAATCATCTAACATATTGTCAATGTATTCATCCATGTTAAACTTTGGTGTTTATGAGTAATAAGACTCCTACTTTGGGAAATAATATTTACATATATTTAAATTAAGTTCCTTCACCATTTTTATTTGATCAATTTTAATATCAATTGCATAGCAGATTAATATTTACATACATCAAATAAAGTTGCTTTACATGCCAAAATACATCTTATTTTGTTGCAATATTTTGTATGGAATGGTATTATAGATTTATGAAATTTATCAATAAGGGGATAACTTTGTACAAATGTCATTATTGGAAGATTTTCAGAATATATGAGAAGATATAATTATTTATGAGATCCATAATAATAATATACTTTCTTTTGAAAAGTAATTAAGAGTGAAATTATTATTTTGCCTCTATTTGAAAATGTAATAGGTGAGAAAGTTAAGTTGAGGGCAAAATAATAATTTTACACAGTAATGAAACACTATTTTGGTGTACGTATAGTGCTGCCTGCCCGGGTTGCAGCTATGGCGTGGGAGTAAATTGGCCTTATGTTCTATTTTATAGATTATTTATATAGTTGAAAATAAGGCTGGTTTTTTTGTTCAAATTAATTAAGAAAAATATGTTCTTTACAGAATTCCGCATTAACCCTTTGTGTTAATTTTTGGCAAAAAAAGAAGAAAAAAGCTCGTTTAAGGGGTCAAATCGAAAAATGAAAAATTATAATTCCTTATTTAAAAAGTAAAAAACCACAATCGCTACATGAAAATGGTTCTGGTATTTACAGGCTCTAAAAATTTAGCCATTTTAGTAGCATAGTAGTTCTCTTTCTTATTTATCACGTGTTAATAAACATAACTAGAATTTTATAATAATGCAGCTGTTTCCAAGCATCAACATAGCACCATAATTGCCACCCAACTTGCTTCTTTTTTTTGATAGTTAATGCAGTAATTAATGCAAGAGTTTAGGAGTGGGACTCCAACATAATATCACGATTACAGTTCATATGATAGGAATTAAAACAGCTAATCGAAAGATCAAATAAGTTTTCAAAACATCCTACATTCGTAGGGAACCAAAAGATGTTGCAATTTGTCTTCAAAACTTTCTCTTTCTGATGTCTCCATTCTTCATTGTTGCAAATTTCCTTGAAGTGCTTAGTCCAAATCTGAGAAGTGAAGGAATCAGTGACCAAAAAAATATTATGATGCATAAGATGATCCATGATGTAGAATATTGTGAAAATTATTTCACCGAAGGAGACCATGTCAAGAGACGAGCTCTCCTCATTAGTTGTCATAATATTGCCTCCTTTGAAGCAATGCCTTTTTCCTTTAAGATTTAATGAAACTCTCCAGCAGGGAGTAGGATCATTAGATGTTCCCAAACAAATTTTTGTGTCTCTTCGATTACATGATCTAGGACACGGATTCATTCCAATTGGGCAGCAGTTGTTGTAGATCATATTTGAATAGTTTTTCCGAGAAATCTGATTACTTTTGGGTTTGACTCGAATTATAGTGGCTTTCTTCCATTCCATGACGATAGTCTCTTGCATGGTCAAGGTGCATGAAATCGATGGAATTTTGCCATTGAAGATAGCTTGGTTTCTAGTAATCCAGATCGACCAAAGAGTACAACAAAAATTAAAGAGTTCATGAAGACCAGTGTGCTTGTTTTTATTTATAAAGTTGTTAAACAATGTTGTGATTGTTTTAGTTATGTTATTTGTAAAGATAAGATGTTGTTGATTTCTTCTATTCCATAGTGTTGTTGCAAAGGGACATTTAGTAAACAAGTGGTCGCTAGTTTCCTCTTCTAATTTACATAAAATACAAGTGGTTGAGATGTTTTTATTCGTTCTATTTTTTATAAGATTAGTTGTGGGGAGCCTATTTAAGAGGATTCGCCACAGAAAAAATTTGATTTTTTCGGGTAAATTAAGCTTCCAAAGTTTATCCCAAGTAGTGGTGTCGATGTTTTTGCAATTACTAGGAGTTTTATCTTCAAAGTTGTGATTTTTTTTAAGATTGGTGTATATCATTTTAGTGCTAAATTTGTCATTTATGAGGCACTTAGTGTCCTCTCCCGAATGTATTTTAATCTGTAGAATATTTTTACATATATTGACGGGGAGAATTTTGCATAGTAGTGGATAATTCCATTTGTTGTTATTTAGGATTAACTCCGATACTTTTATAGGATGTGTATGAGGTTGGTATTCAATATTCAATAACTTAGCAAGTGGAATAGGATGAATATCGGGGATCCAGTGGTCATTCCATATGTTAACTTGTTGACCATTTCCAATCTTAAAAATCATGTTATCATTTATGCATTTGATACCTTGATAGAGTCCTTTCCAAGAACTGGATGAATTGTATTTAATAGTCGAGTTGGTGGGATCTGTTTTGGGATAATATTTTGATTTAAGGATTTTACTTAAGGGTATATTAGGGTGATGGATGAGTCTCCAGCTATTTCGGGCAAGAAGGGCTAGGTTAAATAAATGAAGGAATTTAAAATTAAGTCCCCCTTCATTTTTATCCCTGCAAAGAAATTCCCAATTAACCCAATGTATGTTTTTGTTGTGTTGACCGCCCCACAGAAAATTGGCTAGTAGTTTATCTATTTGTTTGATAATTTTAAGCGGGAATTTATAGATTCCCATAGGATAAACAAGTATGGAGTTTAAAACACTTTTGATTAATGTGGTTTTCCCAGCGAAATTAAGAAATTTAGTGTTCCAACTGTATATTTTATTTTTGATTTTGTCTATTATGTCAGTAAAGATTTTTGTTCTATCCGAGTTAATATCCAGGTTAATACCAAGGTAGTTCCCAAAGAGGTTACTTTCTTTGATTTTTAGATGATTGAGGAATTCATTTTTTTTTCCAGTAGGGGTATTAGGACTAAAAGTGATGGTAGATTTTTCTAAGTTAATAATTTGTCCCGATTCATTGCAAAAGTCGATCATAGTTTTGGAGAATGTTTTAATACTATTATTATCGAGATGTATGAAAAAATAGCTATCATCGGCAAACAAGAGATGTGTGATAGATGGGCCGTTTCTTGCTATGGATATACCGTTGATATTTCTATTATTATGCTCTTGAGCAAGGGAGGCTGAAAGTGCCTCAGAGCAGAGTGCAAAGAGGAGGGGTGAAAGTGGGTCTCCTTGGCGAAGCCCACATTCAGGTGTGAAAGTTGTGGTAGGATGTCCATTCACAAGAATGGAGTATTGAACAGTCGTAATACATTCTTTGATAAGATTGATCCAATGGGGAGGAAATTTCATTTTATGTAGGATATGTAGTAGGAAATTCCAGTTTACTCTATCGAATGCTTTGCTCATATCTATTTTAATAGCTGCTAGACCATTCTTTTTATTTTTTGATGTACGAATGGTATGAGTGAGTTCTTGAGCCATAAGAATGTTATCTTGCGAGCCCCTTCCAAAGACAAAGCCGTTTTGGAAAGGGGAGACAAGATGGTTAATGTTATGTTTAAGTCTATTAACTAGTACTTTAGAGATTATTTTGTAATAAGCGTTGCAAAGGCTGATAGGTCTAAAGTCTTTAAGTAAGATAGGATTGTTTATTTTGGGTATGAGCGTGATAAAAGTGTTGTTTATCTCTTTAAGCATGTGTCCATTATTGAGGAAGTCAAGGATTGCTTTATAAACATCTTCCTTGATAGTATTCCAGTTTGTTTGGTAGAACTCAGCCGGAAAGCCATCAGGACCTGGAGATTTCGACTTTGGCATTTGGAAAAGTGCAATATCTATTTCTTCAGGTGTGAAAGGTTTGTTGAGCTGGTGAATTTGTGTAGGAGATAGAAATGTTTTAATATTGTTAATGGAGGTGGGAGTTGAATTTTCAGGGTTGGTTTTTTTGAAAAGGTTTTTGAAATAGCTTAAACAGAGATTGGAAATTTCTTTTTGGGAAGTTAAAATATCTCCAATATCATTTTTCAGTTCTAAGATAGAATTGATTTTATTCTTGTGTTTTACTTGTGCATGAAAGAATTTGGTATTACAATCATTTTCAAAGACAGATTTAGTTTTGGCGCGTTGCTTCCAATAGCTAGATTCAAATTGTAAAAGTAGGTCGAGTTGTTTTTTAGTTGCTTCGTTGGTGGCTAAGTTATTATTAATGAAGGGGTGTGTCTGAGTAGATTCAAGTTTGGCTTGTAAAGAGATAATATTTTGAAAGATGTTACCGATTCTGTTTTTATTCCAAGTTTTAATAACATTTTTTAGGTGTTTTAATTGATTTATAAGTTGGAAGGTTGAGGATCCAAGATCAGAGTGTTGGAAAGGAAGCCAGTTTTTTTTAAGAATAGAAGGAAAATCTTGATGATTAAGGATAAAGGTTTCTAGTTTAAAAGGACGAGGGGTGTTGTTATTATTATAGTTAGTGTTAATTACTAGAGGTCCATGATCAGATCTTTGGATAGGCAGGGTATTACAGAGTGCGTTAGGAAAGGCAGAGGCCCAATCTAAATTATACATAGCACGATCTAGTTTTTCATATATAGTTTTACCTTTTCTTTTACCGGACCAAGTATAATGACATCCTGTGGTAGGAAGGTCATCTAGCCCTATATAATTTATTAGGTTAAGGAGATGTTGGGCTCCTAGAATGTTTTTTAAGGGTTTAGGAAGTTTTTCATGATAATAAATGTATTGATTAAAATCCCCACAGAGGAGTATAGGATCATTGATAAATGGAAGTAATAAGTCTTGAATTTTATTCCAAGTAGTTTCCCTAAGAGATGTGTTAGGATTACCATATATGCAGCCAAGGTACCATTTTTTGTTTAGTTCTGTTTTAATTTCAAATAATAAAATATTTTTGTCAAGGATTATAGTTTTATGATTAATATTGGAAGAAAATCCGATCCACAAACCTCCACTATGTCCCAAAGCATCAACACCATAGGTAATAGGGAAATTAAGTTTTCTTAATAGAATATTTGCTTTATCAACGGAACATATAGTTTCGCTTAGAAAACAGATATCCGGGTGATAGCGTTTTAGAAGCGCTATCAGAAAATGAACTGTAGCGGGTTGACCTAACCCTCTACAGTTCCAAGCAAGGATTTTCATAATCTAAATTGGGGTTGTTTTGGAACAACCACCAAAATCCTTTTAGGAGAGTAAATAAACTTAGTCATATAGTGAAGCACATTAGTCGAGCATGATTTAATTTTTGTTATAGTTTGGTAGATCTGCGTACCTTCGTTTAAGTCAGGGTCTCCAAGAGCATCCACCTCCTCCATGTTCTGGTCCATGTTCTGATTCATAGTTTGCCTTTCATCATCTTGCTCCTGCCCCATGAGTGATCCTAAGGAACTTTCATACATATCATCATCTTCTTCTCTTTTTTCCCAATTGACTGATCCTGCTTCATCTGGTGCCGGGGGTCTTTGTCTCCTTCTTTTGGGTGAGGTTCTCGGCGACTCTTCATCAAAGATAATCCAGATTCCAGGCCTTTTCCTTTTATCTCCAACCTTTGTCTTAATATTCTTGGCCAAGTTGATTTCTTCTTCCCAGATGTCTAGAGCCCGATTCTCAAATGAAGAGAGATTATTGAAGAGGAGTTCCATCACTGTCATCCCAACTCCTTCTGGAAAGTAGTAATCGAATGACCAGTGGGCTCTACAGAACATGGTTTGGAAAGAGTTGATTTTGCAAAGTATGAAGTTGGTGGTTGCTTCAAGATCCAGGATCCAATCTGGGATGTTTTGGAAAGCTCCTGAAACATCAAGGGTCTGAAAGAGATTAAGGAGACCGGAAGGAAATTCTTCGAAAGAAGTCCAGGGTCCAAAGCTTAATTGTTGCACTGTATCAGGATCTTCAAGACTTTGGATGGAGTTTGTGAAATTTTTTATTTTATGAGCTACGCAACTCTTCCAATGGTCTTTAGAAATAGCCACTACCCCATCAATAGCAAAAGACATCTGCGATTTACAAACTACGAAACCTGCAAAAAAACTTGGAAAAAAGTTAGAACATGCAGTGACCCAGTTGGTGGTGTCACTATTGCTTTGAATTTGCGACTGAGGGCTATTATTTGTCGATGATGTTTGACTTGAGTACCCATTTGAATCAAGTGTATCAAAGAATAGTCCTTGATTCACTGTTTCATTATCACTCTCATATCCTGCATGATTAAGTAGGAAGTCCCAGTCAGAGTTCCAGGATTGTGATGTATCATCACATCTACGATGAAGTGCTCTCTGAATCTGGTCCCAATCCTCATAAAATCTTTCCTGTCTCGCTTCAAGGGTAGGGCTGATGTTTCTTTCTTGGCTTGGTTGGTTAAGATCAAGTGAAAGCTGCATGGCTTGATTTAGTTCATTTTGGTATTCTAAATGAGCTTCAATCTCATCTTGTATTGTTATCCAGCCATTTTGAGACCGTCTATTGATGTGTTGATTATTCGATCTAAGAGGGACTATTAAAAAGTCCTCTTCCGTTGACTCACTACTCTGATTGGAAAGTCGTAAAGTGGTGTTGGGAGATTGACTGTTGATGTTTTCATTTGGATTGGTGGGTGGAGGTGGTGTTATAATGTAGTTGGTATGGTTGTTTATTCTTGGGTTGACATAGGGATCCCCTCGGATGATAAGATTGATGATAGAGGGGATGCCTAGTCCTCTTGGGCTTTGTCTTGATGATCGGTTCATGGTGCTGGGTGTTGTTTGGTTTGTTGTTGGAGGGGCTGGAGGTGGTGTGTCTATTGTTGGGTGGGTGGTTTGCTGGTGGGCTTGGGCAGTTGGGTGTGATGCTGGTTGAGGAGCTGGATTGGTGTTTACATTGCTATTGTTATGGCCTGTAGCATGAGCTTCATTATTTGATGAAGTGTTGTTAATTTCAAGAGGTTCAAATAAGAGAACCATGGTGTTCCTGTGCTCATCCGAATTTGGAAGCCCTCTTATCCAGTGGTTATAGAGATGGGCATCATAGTCGATGTCCATTTCGTACCTTTGATCAAAGTTTGAAAATCGAAGATGGTTAACGTAGTTGGTGATTGCCTCAGCATCTGAAAACTCACAATGATGGTTTGAGTGTCCTATTCTGCCACAGTGGTAACAAACTCTGAAAATTTTTTCATATCTAAATGATACCCAGAGTCGAGTTCTTTCAGGTGTAAGAATGAAGACCCCGGGAACTATTGGTTCGTGAACAGGAAGTCTTACTAGCACTCGTATTGATCGAAGGGCTCTAGCATTTTCAGAATTCCAATCAATTGCACTGACCGTCCCTGCTATTCTGGCAATTCTTCGTATGTTATCTTCTGAGAAGAATTCTGCTGGTACACCGTGTAGTTGCATCCAGAAGTTAGCAAAAGGAATGTCGAAGTTCTGGAATATGGTGTTTGGTACCCAGTGAGAAAGAAGGAGGACTGCTCCATTCACATTAAGCGGCGATCTAGCAAGAATATCATCCATGTCGTCCGGATGCGAAAAGTGAAAGAGGAAAATGGTTCCTCTTTTCTCAACATCCACTATGCCTCTAATATACCAGCAAGAGTCCACGTAAGCTTGTATTCTTTCTCGAGTGAATGTTTCTGAGTCTCTGAAGAGCCCCATGAGACATCTTGCATATCTTATCCTTCTTTCCATTACGTTGTTGTTGTTCATGGGAACTACTAGTCCTCTTCTTTCAATAGTAGTGTGAGTTTCTGAGTCTTGAGAAGAAATACTCATGTTTTTCTTTGTTTTGTTTTGTTTATTAGAAGGGTTATTGGTGGATGGGTGGTTGTTTTTTTTGTTTTGCTCGTTTTTGTTTGTACTAGGAAAGGAGTCGTGAAAAGTAGTAGTTTTTATTCCTGATAAGGAATGTTTTGTATTTCTAGAGTTTACATTCTGATTATGGTATAGTTGACAATTAATGTCTTTTCGATAATTGGGGTAAAGGAAGGGTGGGGATTGGAGGATAGGTGTGCTGATGTTATCTTTAGCCGTCTTAGGTAAGGGTTTTTGCGATTCCCAGAGCATTGGAGAAGGCTAAAGTAAGTTTTGATTTTGGGAGATGAAAAAGATGCTTTGTGGAATGGGAAAGAAGGCGGCTTGTCTCAGGAGGGTTGTAGTCGAGATGAATGATTGTGTTTAACTTGGTTTTGGAGATTGAAGTAAATGCAGGTTTAGGGCGTGAAGGAGGAGAATTAATTGTTATGTTTGCTCTCTGCAAATTTGTCGGGGTAGGTGATTGGTGGATTTGGCTAACTTGTTTTTGGGAAGAAGAAGGGTAAGAGAGTGGGGAAGGTAAAATAATGATGTTTAGTCTTGGTCGGAGGGAAAGGATAGGATTTGCTCAGGTTTGATCGGAGAAGATCAAGAACTAGAGCAGGAGAAAGATTTTTGAGAGAATTCAAATTGAGAGGATTCTAGAGAGATTGAGAGAATTATTGGTTGCCTTATTGATTCTTGATGCTCTAACTTATTGCATACTTGATGCTCTAACTTACTCAAGCATTCAATTACATATCCAAATGAACTATCACCATGTAATATAACAGTATAAATTTATTGCATACTTGATTCTCTAACTTGCTCAAGTATTGAATTTCCCCCAACTTGCTTCTAAACTAAACTATTTAGTACTATTAAATCATTTATATTTTGTGCAAGTTGAATCAAGTTCACTGAATCAAATCTAGTGAAGCAACTATATATACAAACTCTTTTGTCAGATTTATATTCAACAACATCTGTATTCAAACACTCTACTATACACAAAAAAAACACTCCAGATTCAAAAGACAACATATATAAATCATGACACTTAGTTACAACAATTGTGATGATTATGCCTCTGATATTGCAGTTCTTGATTCAGTCAGACAATATCTTCTTGATGATTTTCATGTCCCATTAGTAAATGACCAAGATAATTTCTTCTTTTTAGGTGATGTTTTGAGCTATGATTGCCTTCAATCAGGCTATTTTGCAAACCCCATCATGAAAACAGAGCCTGCAACAAGTGTTGGATCACCAGAAAGTTTTCAATTTTCAACAGGTTCGCCTTCAGAATCAGTGACGGAAGACCCCATGTTATCAGCTGATGTTTTGAGCTATGATTGGCTTCAATTAGTTGATTTTGAGAACACCCTTTTGAGAACAGAGCCTGAAATCAGCTCTGGATCAGAAAGCTCTGGTTTATCAGGCGTGTCGCCACGAAGGGATATGGTGGAAGCCTCCCAAGAGAAGGTACCCCCTCCGGTAATGGCAGAACCAGAAAGGCATTACAGGGGGGTGAGGAGGCGGCCATGGGGGAAGTATGCGGCCGAGATAAGGGATCCTGCGAAGAATGGAGCTAGAGTTTGGCTGGGGACTTATGAGACAGCTGAGGATGCTGCATTGGCTTATGACATTGCTGCATTTCGCATACGAGGCACCCGTGCAGTGCTTAACTTTCCGCTTAGGATAAACACCGGTGAGCCGGAACCGGTAAGGGTTACATCAAAGAGGTCTTCGGCATCACCGGAAAAATCCTCCTCCGCCGCCTCATCAGAGAGCGGGTCACCTAAGAGGAGGAAAAGAATGTAGTGGTGTAAATTGTATTTTTATGTTTCTATAAGAAGTTGTACAGTTGTCCGCTATTTGTACCAGCTATTCGTCAAATACTTATTGAATAGAACTCGAGTTGATATTTGTTAATATTATTGATTGATATTAAAAACTATTGCATAAGAGGGAAATGATAAATAATGTTAAGCTTAGTTATATGGTTTATCCCAATCTACTAGAACCTTATCAAACTAACTCTTATTTATTGATAGTCGGCAAAATAGTATCTTTGTCCACAATTGTTAACGTGACATGATTATGGACTTATGGTGGTGTGTCAAATCAAACTTAAATTTTTGTGTTAAAAATATGTTAGGCTGTATTTCGATATAGCAATTAGTGTTAGACTAATCTGTTTTTTGGTAACCAAAACTAGTGGTTATGTTTTCTGAAAGGGTGTCAGTTGATTGCCTCGACGAAGTGGCTTTCGACGTTTAAGATCAAGTGTACAAAGACTAAATTAAGTGTTAAATATATATATTTTACAATTGAGCATGTAGATATCTTGATCTTAAATCTATACCCATCTTATTTAAAATTAAATTTTGTCATTTTTGCTTGTTTGTTATTAAGTGGATGAATTGAGTTCTTTTCCCTTTAGTGTTCAAGTACCAAATAATAAGCTTAGTATTATAACTGGGACTCCCAAAAATCATTTCATTTGTTTAAAAGGCAATGGTGCAGAAAATGTCGATAACTAAGATTGAAAGAATTTTGGATAATACCTAATATCTAATTTTAAGTTTAGTTATAAAACTCGACATGTTCTTTTAACAAAGAGTCAGGGACAGGGGTGGTAATTATGTTAGAGTACACTCAGTTGAGACTTGAGAGGATTGATACCGATTATATACATGGATAATATTCCCTTCGTCCATAAATGACTGGTACATTTTGACTTTTGTGGTCAAAATTTAAAAAATTTAACTAAGAAATTTCATTAAATGAGTAAGAAATAATATAGGCATGTGTGATCTTGTTAGATTCGTCTTAATATATATTTTTGAAATATCAACTTTTTATAATTTTTTCACATGTAGAATAAGAGATATTTACATTTTAAATCGTATTTTATTGACCATGAAAGTTAAAATGTACCAATCATTTAGGGGCGGAGCAAGTATTTTCATAAAAGAGAGTAATTTTTTTTGATACTTCCCATATTCCTAGTACCAAGCACATATTATTTAGTTCAAATATTTATGTATAAAGATTAGATTAGATGGTGACCTGTCATGCCCCTTGAGGCCTTGACAATAATATGGTTTCAAGTTGCCAATAGACAAATATGGATGAGCCACTTCATCTCTTTGGGTGATGAATGGACTTCAACAATAACTCAATCAAACAAATCATTGTTACTTCATCTGTGTATGTTAAGTACTTTGGGATTACAAAATTAGTTGATTAATCATGGATGATGGTATATTCCTAAGAATTATCTTAGATTCCACTTTTATATTTCATCCAATCCTCCTCAATTTTTAACTGTTTTAAAGAGTTTTATGTGATTAAGTCAAATCTAAATATTTTGTGAAATATGAAAAAACTAGAATGTTATAGTAAACAAAATATCGTCATATTACAGTGTAATATTATTTGAAGCTTTTAAAAAAAATATAATTTAACTAAATAGACAATAAATATACCTATAATATTAAGTCAATTTAGTTCAGTTAATGGTCAAATAATAAAGACAAAAAAGCATAAACTAACAATAAAAAAGTAGAAGATACAAAATTGTGGGTGGTTTTGGTAATCATCAATTCATCATAATTCATCAACGAAATAAAGAAGCATCGTAACACCTACCGAGTAGTATATATATCGATTTTTATTTAGAAGGTGTCATCAATTAATTAAATCGAATGGTCCCGTTAATTTTAGCATAACTAGTGTTGCCTTTGGCATCATTTTATTATAGGAGCCTATCACATCTTACTCTCGTGCATCCATTTTGGAGTTAGCGGCTGCCGATTGGGAGCTCACAATGCCCATCTTTCCCTCTCTCTTTAAAAAATAAATAAATTTAAATGTAGTTAATATCCTTTTCCTTTTTGTAGTTATCATTTCAACTATATTCATATAAATTAAGGAAAAAAATAATAAACAATTATATTATAATTTAGAATGACAACTAATTAAAACTATATCGTTGATTGTTTAATAGGAGTAATTTATATGAAAAGTTAGTCAAAAAGTATGTTCAAATGTGTTAAGATGCACATCCCACATCGGAAGTCGATGTACTTTCGGGTCAACAAATAAGATCTTGGACTACTCCCTCTTATGCCAATTGATTTTAGGATGGAATCCCATAGACTCTTAACATAATATTAGGGCTCTAAGTTACAATACTTCTGTTTTCTGCTGGGCCGGCGGGTGTTTCACCATTACAAACCATCCGCCGGACATCATATTCTTATCAATGTTTTGTTTTTTTCGGTATAAGTTTTTCTTGTTTATTTTTTTCAATAAAAAAAATTATATCCTCATAGAAGTCTTCGATTTATTCCACCTCCAATGATTAAAAATCTCGTCGTGAAATTGATTGTCCTTCTTCTTTGCTAGATCTACAAAGAAAGGCCATAACTATGCAAACTAATATAAGAGATAAATTTGTCTCCAACAAAGTTCGAACTCATGATCTTTTACATGAAAGGTTGAGTCGGACAAATTATGAAGTATGTGTCCACTCGTTATTAGTAGGTTTAGCATTTTAGTACGGAGTGTAATAGTATAAACCCAATAGTGACATTAATAAATATGCCGCCACCAGGTATGAATTAAGATATTACTTTATTTTTATTAACATTTTCAATATCTAAACAAAACTATTATCATAATTTACTTTTGATACCTCAATTCATATAAAATGAAATTTATAAATTGTTTAAGTATATTTTCAACATTATATTATTTTCTTAATATTGAAATTCTTAAAGAATTGTGTGTAATCAAGTTCCAACTTGAATCCTTATCAAGCTAAGCTATTATTCTTCACCCTATGCAAGGTACTCCAAGTCATATATGGACAAATGGTTACACTTTATTAATATCATTAATTTTTATTAATCGAATAGCCTAGTGGAAAAGACTCTTGCTAGTGATAAGAAGGTTATGGGTCCGATACTCACCTTATTACTAACTTACAAAAAAAACATATACATTTAATTTCAACATAAAAATTGTACACAAAACTAGGGGCTGTTATTGGATCCGGATAACCGAGATCCACCTAGTAACTGGTCCGAAATTCCCAGTATGTTTATCCATCTGGTAAGATAACGGTCAGGGGACGTACAATTTTTTTTAATAAATATCCGATAAGTTACCCGCTAAAGTATCCTATAACAAATCATATGTTAATTTTTTGTTGTTATATTATTGATTTTAATTTTCTTAAAGGTTTTTCCTATTGAGTTAATTGAATAGCCTAGTGGAAAAGGCTCTTGCCAGACCAGAAGGTCCTGGGTTCGATACTCACCTCATCGCTAATTTACAAAAAAAAAGTTTTTCCTATTAATTTTTTATTAGATATACCCAGAACCGGTCCAGGCCGGTATCCACCCGATAAGTTATCAAATCGATATCGGTCCAAAAAAATGTACCCGTTATGGTTATCTATCCGGACCTGGTAGAACCAATAACCTATCGGTCCGGTTTCCCGGAGAGCGGATGCCCGAAACGGATTGGAAACAACACTACACATAACTAAAATATAGCATTCTAAGATGGTAACTTGAAAAGTTAAAACATAAGTATACCAATATTGTTTCATACACAAATTTAGGATTTTGTATGTGAATCAATATTCATTAAACAAATTGGTACAAAATTACAAATCACCTAAAATGAAAAAACAAGCTTAGTTAATTGACACAAAAAATTTATTTTTGAAAAAATTATATGTATTACCTAATATATATATAAAAAAAAACATATTATAAAATGGTATTATATGCATTTTAAACATTAATAAACCATTAATGAAGAAAAATCTTAATGAATCGAATAAATTTCCATACTCTGGATCATATAAGTGGTCATATATATATGGATAATTAGTAAAAAATTGTTACATTGTTTCAAAAGGTGAAATTGTTTTTTGAATACTCCTTAGTACTTGTTATACTAATTTTCTTTATTATAAATACAATATAAGTTTAGAAAATTGAAGGAACAGCAATAGAAAATAATTTTATTTTCGAACTCTTATCTTAAAAATTAAAATTATCAATTAGAAATATTAACAAACCGAGTAATTAATTACATATTTACTGTACGTATTTAACAATTTTTCAAATCCATTCTACTAAACAGTTTGGAAAATATAATTGAGGCTAGATTCATTGTATTCAAACTTATACGACAAGCACAACAGCTTGAAAACTAGAAAATACAGTTTTATGTAACATTAAATACAATATTATTTGGAAGAAACAATAAAAGTGAATTTGTATATATTCGGTCAACAATAAATGAATATTAGTAAATTATGTGATAGAAGTCTGAGTATGATTCTTTCCTTCCAACCATAATTATGAGATTTATTTTCTAGAAAAGGTCGCGAATTGGTCAAGATGAGTGTATAAAGGCATTACTATAATTCCTCATATCGCTCTCATGCCAGGCATTACAAGCAATAATAAAGGACAATGCATGATTTAATAAATAGTACACTAATTATTTTATTACTCCCTCCGTCCCTAAAAGATTGTCACATTTTGACTTTTGTTAGTCAAACATTACAAAATTTGATCATGAATTCCCATTAAACGATAAGAAATAATATAGTCTTGTGGGACCTTGTTAGATTCGTCTTAATATATATTTTTCAAATATTAACTTTTTATAATTTTTTCACATGTAAAATAATAGATATTTATGTTTTAAATCGTGCTTTGTTGACCACCAAAAGTCAAAATGTGACAATCTTTTAGGGACGGAGGTAGTATTTAAGTATATCGGATTTGAATGAGATAATTTCCTTTTAACAAAAAATTAAAGTTAATGACCTTTTATCAATAACTTGGTTAGTGAATGTGAACTTGAAAAATGCATAGGCATCCATACATAGCTATAATTAGCTACTATCTCATGTATGTATATTAATATATATCTCAAACTTTCTTTGCTAATTCACTATTGGGTGAGAGGTGATTAAGTTATAACGATGTCGTATACATGAGAAATTGCCAATTTGATCCAGGGATAGTGGTGAAATTGTATTTTTTTTTCTCTATATACTTTCATTCTTGCAGATTAGTCATCAAAATTGATATAAATATTACGATATGATTCCCGAAAGTGCTAATCATTGCACATTAGTACGTCTTTCTCGGGGACCATGCATACTGTCACACCTACTATGACGTACCTATCCTATGTAGGAATCGATCATTGTTGTTACCATCGATTATCGAGTCCAAACTTTTTCAAATTATATCTTGTGGCGTATTGAATATTGATTTGTGTTTAGTACGAATTGGGTTCATATAGGGAATGTTGGATAATTAAACGAGTGAATTCAAATTTGACAACCTTTACGTATGCTAATGAGTTGTGTAAAAAATTGGGATTGATGGAAAGAATTTGAAAAATGTGAAACTTTGTCCCCCACACGAGATAATTTGGGGAAAATGTTCACCTAATAAGAAGATACCTTCCAAAACTTAGCGAATGAGTTACTAATATTGTGCTAAGGCATCTCGCGCAAGGTGCAAATCTTGGAATGAGCTTGAAAAAATCAGTTAGCTTAGGAATGTGCGCGCGACCTGTGGACACGAATGTAATTGGAATTCAAATTTTTTTGCAAACTAAAACAATAGTGAATCAAGTTAATAAAACTGTTGATCAAAATAAATAAAGTAATAATGTAGATTAAAAAAAAAATTAATGCAGTTAAATAAATAGCGGACCAGTTATATTTTATTAAACATTTTTTTATTAAGACACTTGATTTCATTAAAATATGAAATGACATTTATAGCTAGTAATCGCGGATCAGCATGCCACGGTGAATATATACCCGGGCCTTGTACACACCGCCCCCGTCGCACCCATCCTTCCTTGATGACACAAGTTCGATAAAAAAAAATAACTCTAAAAGTCTAATCTAATGATCATGCTTCAGTTAAGTACCGTGCTTAGAAAAACTTTAAGGGTGCGTCTGGTAGCCTGGAATGGAATGATGTAGGAATGGAATGACTTCAGTAATGGAATGAGTAAAGGAAATGAATGAACAAATGATTCTTATTATTTTGTTTGGTATGGTCGTAGTAATGTAATTCAATTACCATTAACCATTACATTTCTTAGTTTGGTATGATGTAACAATAATCATAATATAACTAAATTACTAATGTACCACTAAATATATTCAAGTAAATATTATATTATCTAAACACAATTGTTTATCTTCCCAAAAATAACTATTTAATAATAAAATTAGTTTTCAATTAATTAGTCACAACAAATTAATGAACATGTATTGGAAAATAGATATATAGTAGAACATACAAATATTAATCTCAAACACTTTAACTCGGTTATTTAATTAAATAAGAAATTTCTATAATAATAATAGTGTCAAATTTCTCAATGTAGTCAAAGCCGCTTGTCTAAAGATAATCTTATTTTCATCATTATTATTATTATTACTATTATAAATATGATAATAATGATAATAATAATAATAATAATAATGATTATAATAATCATAATAATAATAATAATAATAAATATGATAATAATAATAATAATAATGATAATACTAATAATAATAATAATAGTAATAATGATAATAATAACAATAACAATAACAATAACAATAATAATAATAATAATAATAAATATGATAATAATTATAATGATAATAATAATAGTAGTAGTAGTAATAATATTAATAATAATAATAATAATAAATATGATAATAGTGATAATAATAATAATAGTAGTAGTAATAATATTAATGAATATAACAATAATAATAATAATAATAAATATGATAATAGTGATAATAATAATAATAATAATAATAATAATATAATAATAATAATAATAATAATAATAATAATAATAATAATAATAATTGATAGTTATAATAATAATAATAATAATAATAAATATGATAATAATAATAATAATAATAATGCGAATTTCTCAATGTAATCAAAGCAGCTTGTGTAAAGGTAGTATTTTTAGAATAATTTGTTATAATTATAAATATTGTCACCCTGTCCTATTTTTCCTCATTCGATTCCCTCATGTGAAGTAATGGATGATTACGCCCAATTTGGGAGTAATGGGTATTACCTCAAATGGGGTAATGGGATTAACTAAGGAATGGAATGAAAATCAATTCCTAGGTACCAAACCAAGTCATTCAATTCCATTCCTGTTTAATTCATTCCATTCCACCATACCAAACACACTCTAAGCACATAATTCATAGCTACTGTCTATCCTGAGTAGGTGCCGTGGGACGATCGCCTAAGACCCCAAAATTTTGGAGCCTTCAAATTTTAAAAATGACATTTCTTCCGTCGTTAAATAATTGGTATATTTTGACTTTACATGGTCAAATCTTTAAAATTTTGATCAACAATTCTCATAAACTAATACTTATATCTTGTTAGATTTGCCTCAATATATATTTTTGAACTTTCAACTTTTTATAATTTTTTCATATATAAAATAAGAGATATTTATGTTTGAAATCGTATTTTACTGATTATAAAAAATCAAGATGTACCAATCATTTAGGGACGAAGAAATTATACGAAATATGTGCACATGAGTTCAACAAAAAATATCTATAGCTTATTATAGAAACCAACTGCTAACTCTTAAATTTTCATCATAAGAGGTTTCGATTTGCTTGGTCTACAAAATAGCGTTCAAGTGATCACTGAATGATGTGATCAATTTGTCAGAGTGACAAAAGCTATAATACCAATAATTTATTGAAAGAAAAAAAAATTAATCTAGCATTTTGTTAAAAAACAACACTGAATTTCTTTCAGAGCTAGAAATAAGACAATGACATCATTTCTTGTTTGCCTGAAAATTGTTTGATCATCAAAGGTTGCTATTAACCACGTGTTGAAAACAATTTTCTATAATTTTATCAAACTAATGTTAATTTCCTGGAAACAACATCACATTAGAATCTCATATTCTCATTCAACTTTGTGCAATTTATTTATTAAATTACTAAATATCACTTTACTACTACTAGATTGCTCAAAGTACACCTCACTTAACCAAATCCAACAAACCAACCTATATATAACATCCCTTCGTGCATGGCTTTCTTCACTCACTCATCTTCTTACAACTTTGAATAATTTCAAAAAAAATCAATTAAGATTCCGACCAAGAAAAGTTCATCTTCATCAATAATGGAATCTTATTACAATAGTAACTATGATCATCATCATGCTTGTGATCTTACCGTTCTTGATTCAATTAGCACCCATTTATTTGATGAAATTCCAAATGACCAACAAAATCTAGTGCTGCATGATGATTTTTTCAACTTTGATTTGCTTCAATTTGCTGGTCTTGAAAATACCATCTTGAAAACAGAGCCTGAAATGAGCTCAGGTACCCCTCAAAGTTTGAGTGTTTCTCCAATGAGCTCAAATTCATTAGAAAGTTTGAATTTTGATTGGATTCAATTTGCTGATTTTGGAAATACCATCTTAGAAACGGAGACTGTAATGAGCTCCGAATCCTCTAAAATGTTGAATTTTACATCAAACTGCTCTACACCACAATCAGATTTCAAATTTTCAGCTATTTCGACGCCTAAGACAATGGTGGAGCCTCCGCAAAATGGGGAGGTTCCACCTTTTGTAAAGCAATCACAGCATTACAGGGGAGTGAGGAGGCGGCCGTGGGGGAAGTACGCGGCCGAGATAAGGGATCCTGCGAAGAATGGAGCTAGAGTTTGGTTGGGGACTTATGAGACAGCAGAGGATGCTGCATTGGCTTATGACATTGCTGCATACCGCATACGAGGCTCGCGTGCATTGCTTAATTTTCCGCTCAGGATAAACAACGGTGAGCCGGAACCGGTGAGGGTTCGATCAAAGAGGTCTCAGGCGTCTCCTGAAAGCTCATCCTCCTCCACAACCGAGAGTGGATCACCAAAGAAAAGGAAAATGAAAGTGGTGGATTAACTCATTTTCTTTAAGGACTATTCTGAAATATTCTAGTTTGTCTTGCATTTATCTTGGTTCCTTTGAGGGAACAAATTATATGTCTACACAATCATTGTCTTTATTTGTAATCGAAATGAACAAATTTTCCTACTTATTTCTCAAAATTGAACAATATTAGTATACGAAATAGTTCCCCCAAAACCCCTGATATAATACATGCACGACAGCACGAGTGGTTTTTCGGGAACAAAATACGATGGATAAATTGTTTATTTTAATAAAAAACAAGAAAATAATTGAAATTTTAAAAACTTTCTTGGGTAAATTATTCACGTAACAAATCCCAATAATAAATTGTGAACTAGTTATATATATGTCCTTAAATTCTTTTTCTTCCTTGATAATATATTCTCGTGACTCTCTTATATTGAAAATAAGTAAGGTTCAAATTTGTAATTTGTATAGTATGAATCTGTATAGAGTAGAGGGCATGGCCTACACGTAAGAAAAAAATTTAATGATATAAATAGAAGGTTTTCCACACACATTATTCTACTACATTTATCATTCAAACTACAGATCACATTAAGAAAGTTTGATTTTCAATGATTGTCAGGACTCGAATATAGAATTTCTATTTATGAAGATTGAATCAATAACCACTAGATTAAGATAACAGATTTAACATAACTAAAATTGTTCGGGTAAATAAAATCACATGTTAGCATAACTAAATTCGATTATAATGTCACGCCTGATTAGCTGAGATATAAGTATTTAAGTATGGTTCCACAAAATAGCGTAAAAACTTTCTTTTCTTGACACAAGACATCAACCCTCGTACATAGTCGTATTATAGTAGTAAACTCGTGTTTGGATATCGATACAACAATTACCTTATTAGTGCGTGGTACTATAGTAGTACTAACAAGAAAATATCAAATGGTTGGGTTTATTCAATGTCACATCAATTTAACACCCACTTCCACCCTCATTTGAACCGATTTTTCATACATGATTTTATTCAAGGTTTTATTCATAAGGAATGGAGAAATGTGTAAAAAAACTCATTTTTTGTGTCCAAATAAAATAAACCTAAATTCTATTTATATATCTCGAAAAATAAAAAATAATGATACAATTTTTATATTTTTATGTTGATGAAGTATTAAGCAAATAATGTATTATATAGATACAAACAAAAAAAATCAATATATTTAAACATATTTAAGTAGTTTGAATTTGCCCATGTCACACCACTAATAAAAAATATTTGGACCCGCACCTGCCCATGGTTGGCTTGCAAGGCGACGCATGGATGACGCATGTACGTGCAACATCAATAATATGGATGCACGATATATGACTTATGAGGTTACATAAGTGAGAGAATTGCTGGAATGGTCCCAGTAAATATGTGCCCGTTGCAGTTTGGTCCCACTTAGTTGTTGGTATGCATAAATGGTCCCAATAATTGGTACATTTGGTGCACTTTAGTCCCCAACCGTTAAATATAGACGGAAAATTATATATTTGGGCCAAAATTGAAGTTTTAGCATTAAGTCAAGGTTAAAACGCAAATTTGGATATAAATTAGATTTTTCTTAGTTTTTTTTAATTTCTTTTTTCGATTTCTTTGTCGATTTTTTATAAAAAGAATTCGGGTTTTTTTTTTCGATTTCTTTTCGAAACATTTTTGCGAAACTACCAAAATCGAAAATGTTCGTCAAAAAAAGTTCAAAACCGAACATTTTTTACAAACAACAATCAAAATTGAAACTTTTTGCCAAAAAACTATGGAAACCAAAACTTTTTATCAAACCGAAATTTTAGCGAAAGCTACCAAAGTCGAACCCTTTTTGCTAGGGAAAAAGATCAAAAAAGAAAAGAAATCGAAAAAAAATTCAAATATCGAAAAAAAATTGAAAAGACATTGGAAAAAAAAACCGAAAAAAAAATTGAAAAGGTATAGAAAAAAAATTGAAAAAAAAACATTGACAAACAAATCGAAATTTTTTTTAGAAAAAAAACAAAGAAAATTCCAATTTATACCCAATTTGCGTTTTAACCTTCCCTTAATGCTAAAACTTCAATTTTGGCCCAAAGTTATAATTTTCCATCTATATTTAACGGTTGGGGACTAAAGTGCACCAAATATACTAATTACTGGGACTATTTCGGCAAACCAAAACTAACTGGGACCAAACTGCAACGGGCACATATTTACTAGGACCATTCCATCAATTTTCTCTTACATAAGTTGCACGGATGCATGGTCAAGAAACATAATCAAACGCACGTCTTCACAACTAACGTAGGAAAACTATAAAATAAAATGGTCAATAAAACCGGTTAATTCATGTACTACAATATGTGTATATATGTAAAATATACTTTCAATTTATAGTATCTGACTTTTTTGTTTTAAAAAGAAATTCACCGTTCCTTACAATAAGAATCATAAACCAAAAACCTCTAAGTCGCTGAAAGACCTTCTAACTAGGCCTGTGATCGAGCCAAATCGAGTCAAACAATTGGGAAGTTTGGATTTGGCTTGAAAAATTAATAGGGGAGGTTTGATTTGGTCTTATTTGGTCAAATGTTAAAACTAAAGGTTTGGCTTGAGTTTGAAGGTTCGAGCCGAACACGTTTGAAAACGTTTGACTTGGTAACAATTGGAAGAAAAATAAAAAACGAAAACATTATATGAACAAAAAAACTGAAAAAATAACAATTGAAATCGTAATTGAAGTTACGATTATATAAACAAAGGTGAGGGGGAGGGGAGGGGGTTTGGAGAATTGATGTGGATGAGTTATGCCATGCGTCATGAGGGTGAGCGGGGGAACGGCTTTTGAGAAGAGAAGAGAAGAGATGAGAGGTGACCGAAGGTGGGCGGGGGGGGGGGGGGGGGGGGGGCGATCTGGAGAGTGGAGATGAAAGAATGAGATGAGTACATAGAAGGGAATATATGTGGGTTGATAATGATTTTATCATTAAATAGTTATATGGTAACCGAGCCGCACCTTTTCGCACCGTTTGGCTTGATTTGAAAAATACTCAATCTTAAGGTGTGGTTTGATATTTGAATAGTCGAATCGAGCTTCAAGCCGCACATTTTCGAGTCAAATACCTCGAGCTTTATCGAACCGAGACGTTCGCTCACAAGCCTACTTCTAACCACTTAACCATTCGATGTTCTATTTATAACAGTAAAAAACAGTAGAGATTTTAATAGACTTTGAAAAGGATAGGAAAATGCAAGAGTCCTTTAACGTATAATATCTACGTGGTAGAGAGTGTGACGGCTTAAGTACAATGAATGGGGAACGTCGTTGGTAGCCTAGCTAGTCAAGCACGCTGCACTCAATCATAAAAAATGAAGCATCCAATCATATTGTAATATGTTCCATTTATCCTTTTAAAAAAATCTAACTATTGCTTTTGAGGAGATCCATCTGCTAACTTGCCATGAACCTTCTTTTTGAACAATGCTATCAACATCATAAATTAAAGGATGTATATTCAACTTTTCTATTTTGATTTGAATAAAATATTTTTGTCTTTGAATTTAGGTTTATACTCCCTTCAATCCAAAATAAATGTCTTTCGTTCTAGACATTTCAATAATATTCAAAAAGAATGTCTTTTTACATAAACCAATGTACAATATATCACTTTTTCCTTTAATATCCCTATTTGCATAGAATAACTCAAAAAAGTAATGATTGCATCATATAATTAAGTGATAATTGGATTATTAATCCATGTTTTATAGGGGCATAGATGAAAAGTGCGAATATAATGATTGTTTCTTAATTTGTGTGAAATGTCTATAAAAACATTTGTTTTAGATTGGAGGAAGTAAAAAGTATTTAATGATATTGTATGATACAACCCGATGATCTGGTGAACAAGTCGTAGATTTCATAGACGAACCATGCGCTGATTTGTTGGTTGGGCTCAAGGATTTCCTCCTTTGGTACTGTCATCACTCTGGACTCCTCTTGATTCAGTGATGTTGTCTCGAACCAGAGTACGTGACCCGGAAGAGTGGCTCGCCTTGGTCCTAAACTCCTAGTCGGTCTTTCGTTATTTTTGGATCTCATCGTGGTACCTGAAAGTGTGGTCGGTGGTGATCCCGAACATTCCGACGATTAAGCCATTCAAAAAGTTCAAGCAAAGGGATATGTAATTGGAATTAGTCACATCAACTTTGTCAAGTGAGCTAGTGGGGTATTTATAGTGAAAACCTCTGTGATATTCACCCCTGAAGTGCCATACGTCCTCGTTTGGTTGGTTTTTACCGGGACCTAACGCATATGGGCCGTGCTCTTACTGGAAGCTTCCTATAGTGGATTTGGGCTCAGTTTATTAATCCATGATTCTACATAAACATAAATAAGGGTTCACATCATTGAACCATAATAGTCAAGTTTGAATAATTGAGGTTCAATATCTACCATTATGTTATTGGTTGTGTATTGTTTGTTAATGTAGGTCTTTTTCAAAATATGTAATGGTTTAATTTGCTTTTGTACATGTGCGAAAGGGTCGTTACCAAACGGGTTCGCTCGCTAAATTTGACTTGTTTAATCACTCGGTTTGAATTTTATACCTGTCACAATTTGGTTGGACTCGTAATTCGTTTTAAGTCGCTCGTTGATCGTTCGTTAAAATCGATTATAAAATTTATTTTATTATAATATAGTTTCAATTCGAGCAGTTTACAATTTATTTTTGTAACTCGCACATCGTTTGTTAAAATTGTTTATAATAGTCATTTTTATTAAAAGATTATAACAAACATTAGTTAATTTTTCAGTCTAATACAAATTATGAGTGAAAAACGAATTACAGTGGAAACGATTTGTAATTCGAATCGAATTTTTTTTCTCGAATCGATTTTATACGATTCGATTAACAAACCGGTTTTACACTATTTCGAATTGATTACGAATTATACATTCAAATCGGTTTATTAACGAACCAATTTCCGAATGGAACCGGTTTGTAATCATTCGACTTGATTTGCACCAAATCCGGTTCCGACCGGACGGTCCCCGCCCTACATAGCTATATTCAAATGTGGAGTACTTGGAGCCTAGAGGACGGACTAAAAAATCCACATTCTCATAAGAGGAAAAACTATACGTGTTAAACTAACTGGGCCGGACAACCCAGAACCATTAAGGAAGGGCCCAACCCGGCACGAAGCACCAATGCTTTCCGGGCCGGGCCAGGCCCTTAAGGATTTCCAGGCCCCTATCCGGCCCCAGCCCCTTAAGGAAGGGGGCCTGACTTGCCTCACACGGTATACCGGATCAGTCTACCAACAAAAATTAAAAGTTACAATTTGTTTTTTATTATAAAATTTCTCGTTAATCGTTCGCTAAACCGATTATAAAATTTATTTTATTATAATATAGTTTCAATTCGAGCCGATTACAATTTGTTTTTGTAACTCGCCCATCATTTGTTAAAATCATTTATAATAGTCATTTCTATTAAAAGATTATAACAAACATTACTTAATTTTTTTTTGTCTAATATAAATTATGAGTGAAAAACGAATTACAATCGAAACGATTTGTAATTCCAATCGAAATTTTTTTCTCAAACCGATTTTAGACGATTCAATTAACAAACCGGTTTTACACTATTTCGAATTGATTACGAATTATACATTCAAATCGGTTTATTAACGAACCAACTTTCGAATGGAACCGGTTTGATTAATAATTCGAATTGATATGCACCGAATCCGGTTCGCACCGAATCGTCCACGGCCCTACATGGCTATATTCATATGTGGAGAACTTAGATCCTAGAGGGCGGACTGAAAAATCCACATTCGCAGAAGAGGAAAAAGTAGACATCTTAAACGAACCGAGCCGAACAGACCGGGCCCGTTAATGAAGGACCCAGCCGGCACAAAGCACCCACATGCACGTCCATGCTTACCGGACAGGGCCGGGCCCTTAAAGGATTTCAAGGCCTTTATTCGGCCCGACCCCTTAAGAAAGGGGGCCTGACGGGCCTTACACAGTATACCGGATCGGCCTAGTCCAAGTATTTATGCTTTGTTTGAATAATACCAACAAAAATTAAAAGTTACTTATGGGATTTGAACCATAGAGCTCTTGCATAGATAAGAAACAACTTAACCGTTGAGTCATGAATTCATTTGTGTTGTTTGTGTATTGGTATTAATAAAATCATTATACTACAACTTGAATTATAATTGATTAAGTTTTGGTATTAATTAAGAAAATTGTTCATCATATATTATAAATTGGTTAGACAAATAATTTTTTTAATTATATTATAAAAGTTGTTCAATGTTAAAATTTTCTTTACAACATATTGTTTAATTTAATTATTACAAAAGATAATAAATATTCATTAATATGCATATATAGTTTAGTTTATAATGTGTTCATAGTAGTACATAGTTTAATTCAATTTGAATCACAAGAATTACGTAGTATTGTATATAAGTGTATATAAAAGCATTAATATATAGTAATTCATCTTGTGTTTTTAATAATAGCTAACATTAAATAATTTTTATAAGCATATTAAATAATAATGTGGCATACTATTAAATAATATATAGTGTAACACTAAATTATTTTTATTATTTAAAAAATAATATATTTATGCATCTTATGATTTTATCTAGGTAATAGATAATATTATTAATTATAACGTAAACAGTAACAAGTAATCATGTTGGCATAATGGTTAGTACATATATTTCCTCATTGGCAACCAAGGTTAAATTCCCTCTAACATCGCTTTATTTTTAATAAAATATATTTTTGTTGTACACAGTATACCGCATAATTTACACGATATACCATGTAAACCGTGCCTATCAAGCCGGGCCAGGCTGGGGGACGAACGGCCCGGTTCGTGTAACACGTCTAGTAATAACCAAAAGTGGTCGAGGAGTGTCTCAAAGACAGAGTAAATCAATATAATGTACTTCAATTATATAGTTTAAAACTAAACTTTTAGTAAATCAATATAATGTACTTCAATTATATTCATAATTAATACGAATAAATTACTCCCTCCGTCCCTAAAAGGTTGTTACATTTTGACTTTTGGTGGTCAAATATTATAAAATTTGATTATAAATTCTCATCAAACGATAAGAAATAATATAGTCTTGTGGGATCTTGTTAGATTCGTCTCAATATATATTTTTGAATTATCAAATTTTTATACTATCTCCTTCCCATTTTCTTGTTCCAGTGTGACTTTTCACGGTCTTCGAGACACGACTTAAAACATAAATATCTCCAATTTTATATATGTTAAAATTATAAAAAGTGGATATTTCAAAAACATATATTAAATAGAATCTAATAATATCCAATTTGATTATATTATTTCTTATCGGCTATTAAAAATTAATAGTCAAAATTTGCAAATTTTAACTCCAAAAAGTGGAATAAGAAATTGGGAAGGAGGGAGTAATTTGTTCGCATGCAGAATAAGAGATATTTGTGTTTCAATACTTATTTTGTTGATCATGAATAGTCAAAATGTGACAATCATTTAAGAACGGAGGGAGTATTTTATTTTCGTTGTCTTCATGATGAAAAGTCAACTTCAGTTTAATAGTGTATCGACAACCTAACTTTGCGTCCATGCAAAATACTACACAAAATTTCTAAGTAATTGCTTAAACTCGTACCTAGTGCATGGTACTCACAAGTAACCGAGTAGTAGCCTCGCTTCCATCACGGCATTTATAGTTTAACAACTAAACTTTGACCATAATCATAAAATAATCCCCATCACCTATATTTAATATTCTCGCCATTATTTTTATATGACGTTTTAGGTTTTTAGTTTTGTTTATTTTATATGATGTTTTATAATTTCTATATAATTTTTACAATTTCAATATAATTGTTAATTACTTTTTTCAATGGAATTATCAACTAACCAATAATATAGTAAAAATCAGTTGGCATTTTACATTTTCAATGTAATTTTTGATAACTTTCAGACAACTTTTAAGTTTTCTTAATCTATATGAAAATGTCTAAAATAACATAAAAAAACGAAGGAATAATATTTTCGATTTTATATAATTATGTAGTGATTTACACAATAACTAAATATTAGGGATCGTCGAGCAATGAAATTTTACATGTGAACCCTCTATTAAGTAATAGATTAATGGTCAAGTTTTTGTATTGATGTTACCATTCAACATTATCAATAGGACTCGATAAGACCTGTAGCCCGTCAAAGAAAACAAAAAAACGTAATTCATTTTGAAATAATTTAAAATTTAAAATGACAAGTATACAAAATTAAAGGGAGCACATATCTTATTTGAACTATTCAAAGTTGCCAACTTCCATTAATAGAAATAATATTCCTCTCATTTGACTTTTGCTCTCTTAATCTAAATAACTACAATAACTTTAGCCACCCAATACCAAAGAAAACATAAACAAGAAAAAAAAATCATGATCCAAATATGTTCTATCCTTCCAACACAAAAAGTTTGTTTCTGTCAAGCAAGAAAATCAACCTTCAAGTGTAGTGCTTCACCATTGAAATCATCAACAATTATACCTACTCTTGATGTAAAGAAGCATATAAACAATCTTGAAAAATTGGTGCAAAAGCCAGAGCCAAGCCAAAAAGCAGAGGAAAACAGAGGAGGAAGCCTCTTGGGAGGGTTTAATTTGGGTAGAATATGGCCTGAAAGAAAGGCTGCAGAGGAAATGTCACCCAAGAATTTAAGCATGTTAAAGAGGCTTTTGTCCAAATCTAACATGGAATATTCTCCCAGGAACATCTTAGGTAGCAGATGGAGAGAGTATCATGGTTGCAATAACTGGTCTGGACTTCTTGATCCACTTGATGAGAATCTCAGGAGGGAAGTTGTTAAGTATGGGGAGTTCATCCAGGCAGCTTACCATTGTTTTCATTCTGATCCTGCCACGGACGAGGCCCCGATGGAGAGACAGGTGGCTTTGCCGGATAGGGCTTATAGTGTCACGAAAAGCCTGTATGCCACGTCGTCTGTCGGGCTTCCAAAATGGGTAGACGATGTGGCACCCAACCTAGGGTGGATGACTCAGAGGTCTAGTTGGATTGGTTATGTGGCGGTATGCGATGATGCAGCTGAAATCCGACGAATGGGAAGGAGGGATATTGTGATCGCTTTACGAGGCACTGCCACGTGCCTCGAGTGGGTCGAGAATGTTAGGGACTTTTTAGTCTCTATTCCAGGGGAAAGTAATTCGACTCATTTACAGCCTAAAGTGGAATGTGGTTTCCAAAGTCTGTTCACGACACAAGGTGCTAATAACATTCCAAGTTTGCAGGAATCAGTGGTGAAAGAAGTCCAAAGACTACTTGAACAATACAAAGGAGAGACTCTTAGCATCACAATAACTGGGCATAGTCTTGGTGCAGCCTTATCATTACTAGTAGCCGACGAAATAAGCAAGTGTTCCCCAAACGTGCCTCCGGTAGCAGTGTACTCATTCGGAGGCCCTAGGGTTGGCAACCGGAACTTTGCAAGACACCTCGAAGCTAGCAATGTCAAAGTATTGCGCGTAGTAAACAGTCAAGACGTGATCACAAAAGTGCCGGGGATGTTTGTGAGTGAAGAATTAGACAAGAAGTTAAGGAGTAGTTCAGGAGTTGAAAATGTCCTTAATTTACTAGACAAAATGCCTTGGGCATATTCACATGTGGGAACTGAACTAAGATTAGATACAACAAGGTCACCATTCTTGAAGCCTAATGCAGATGTATCATGTTGCCATGATTTGGAGGCATACCTACACTTAGTTGATGGTTTTTTGTCTTCTAATTGTCCATTTAGATCAAATGCTAAGAGAAGTCTTTTTAGATTGTTAAATGAACAAAAATCAAATGTGAAAATGTTGTACATGAGTAAGGGGAAGGACTTGAGGTTAAGCCTTGGAAAAAATAGAAGTTCATCAATGTCTACTTCCTTACCAAGTCCATCTTCCTAAATACAGTATATGTTTTCATAGCTTGAGTTGTGTTCCACATATTACATGGAACAAATGTTACCTACATTTTGTTTATTGTTTTACAACTCAATTGTGAACTAACTCTTAAGAACAAATTGTCAGCATACTCAACAAACAAGAAACCTGCAGTTAGTTCAGAGTTTAAAGGAGCAAAAATAGCTCACTTTCATTCTGTTGTAGATAAGTATCTTCTGTAGTTTAGATCCTATTTGCATGGCATATTGTTGTACACTTTCATTATAAATAGAGAAGCATCTCCACATTGGAGATTCACGTTTTGCAATCATTTGTTCTTTTACACAAATATGTATGCATTTTATGATAGTATCGATCTTAGATCACCCACCATGGGGGGTTGAAACATCTTTTCAACTTTTGAAGGTGTACAATGCAGTGTTGAAGTTTTAACTATTGAAGGTGTACAATAGTGTATTGAAGTGGGTATTAAAACCGCATGCTGTAGAAAGGAGGAAGGTGTGTGCCACGTACCGACACGACATTAGCTGTTTGTGGAGGAGGAGATAAAGTTGGCACGTATTGGGTTCTCATTGGCTCTTGTAATTTTCAGATTTTTTATCTCATCCCAATTTTTTGAGATCAATGATTTCATTCTAAATAACATTGTTTTAAAACTATATCAAAATTGATAATTTTAACATCCTTACCATCCTTTGTCATGTGATCCTCAACATCCTTTGTCATGGTCAATGATTTCCTCAAGTTCATGTCATGTTCATAGTTCTCTATCCTTCCCCTCAACATCCTTTGTATTTAAGTTACATCCTTCGTATTTCGTTTTTGTTATCTGTGTTGGTATGCCTCAACCTCGTGCAATTGTTAAAATACAATTCTCTCTTGGTCATTGTAGCAAAATTTCAAAATCCCTAAGATGTGACTAACATATACTCCCTAAGATGTGACTAAAATTTCAAAGTATTAAACGTTTACTACGAAATATTCAAAAATTTTTTATTTTTAAAATTGTGAAAACGAAATGTTTATATAATTACGCAATCAATTTTTTCGTATAAATAACTTTAGGTTTTCAACTTTTTTTATTAGAAACATAGGAACTAAAAAAATTATTTTCGAAAATATATATATTTAAAGAAAGTGAAAACATAACTTATATTGCTTTAATATAATTAATTGATAACTTTTTTGCAATATGCATATATATAACATATAACTCATACTTTCAACGTGTTAGATAATTATAATTGCATGTTCGTTTCTATCTAACTTTTAGATATTTTTACAAATAATATTAATTGATGTAAATATTTAATATAAAATTCATATTTATCTATATATAGTATTTATGTTTATTCACATTTTTTAACATATATAACTTATCTTGAGTTTCTAACTTTGTCAACGTCTCTTAAATGATTTTATAATGTTTCCAAAAGGGTTCTTTTTTTTTTTTTTGTAAATTAGCGATGAGGTGAGTATCGAACCCATGACCTTCCGGTCACTAGGAAGAGCCTTTTTCCGAAAGGGTTCTTAATTTTATAATTATGAAAAATGTTCAAAACATAAACTTTGAACCATGCGACTAACCACTATTATTATTTAAATATACAATAAAACGACCACAAGTTAAAGAAAAATCCAAAATCACGAAATTGCAAGTCAAACAATGACTTAGTCTTTGAATAGCCCCCAAGCAGGGGCGGATCTAGCTCGATCGAAGTGGTGGTTCAAAATAGGCATAATTTTTTAACAATTTAATTAATGTTTAAACTAATAATACAATAGTGAAAATTTTATTTCAAGTTTTTGGAACTCAATTATTATCAATCTTACAAGGGTTGGTCTATAGATTTTTTTGGTCTTGCGAGCAAACGAAGATAATAAGGGACATCAATCCCGATCAAAAAGTTAAAAGAATTGCATTTTCCATAAAATGAAGATAAGTATTTAATTAAAATATATTTTTTGCTTCATGAAAATGAATTTAATATAATATTCAATGTTATATTCTTGAAGAATTAATGCATTATAACTTTTAAGAAAAGGTTATTTAAATTGAGAAGGAGAGACTTACAATTTATATTTAAAAAAGATTATAATATCTATTGAAGTTGAGTAATGAGTAGTTAATAATTCATAACAAGATGTAGAAGTCTGGTCATTTAAAAAACATGACATAACTATGTATTTGTGAGAATAGAACCCAAGACCTCTTATATGATACTATATGAACTTACCCATTGAGCTACAAGAATTTTTGGTGGTTTAACTGAATCACCTTGAACAATAGGGGATCCGCCCCTCCCCCCAAGCACTCTCCAATGTTATCCACGGACCGTCTTGGTATGAAGCTCTGTGAAAAGTCCACGCCACGACCTTTGGATAGCAATAACATAAACTAGCTAGAGTTTATTATCGAGAGAGAAAAGTTTTGAGGAAGAAAAACAAATTTTTCTTTCTTACAAAAACCAAAAATGGCCGAGCTTCTCATTATGTTTCTTCAAATGAAGAAGATAATGACTTTGTTATCATGAAATCTTAATCTAATCAAGAATAATTAAAAGTGGATTCAAAAGCCCTTTTCAAAAGCCATATGTATTATTATATGGACCACACGTATTCATTTCATTTGAATAAGGATAATTGGCTGCTGACATCACTAACATTTATAAAAAATATCAGTTCGATCACTCTCGTTCAGATCCATTAAGTATGATCAAACGTTACAATAGTCACCCAAATTGGTCATTCCGTTATTTTTTTCACCAAAATCATTGGTTTATGTCGTTTTAAGAAGAGTATTTTGGTGAGTTCATCTTTTTAATATCCTAAAACCCTAAAACATAACATAATGATCCACAACTTATTTTTTAAAACATTTTTGCCCCACCCTCTTCCCCCCTAAACCCGTACCCTTATCAAAAAAGTTACTTTCCACCACCTTTTCCCTCCATCACAAAAAGAATTCAATTCCTTGAGCCTTTCAATTCCTTTGAAGCTATCTTATTCTTAAAAATCTCGTATTTCGGCATTGGTGAACCATCAAGACCTTTGGGCTTTTGTGACTACTAGGAAAACTTGATGAGGCAATCGCGGACATATATTGTTCAACAGACAATGCAGGCGCGTGGAGTATATGAACTGTGCGTATACCCCACGCATTCCCGCCTTTATAATAAAAACTTAGATTATTTAACCAATAGTGTCTGTTTCACAACACCAAATTTTAGTAACATAAACAGATATATTATAGTAGTCCGTACTTATAAGTATGTCTTACAAATACGAGTCCAACTATATTATACTACATCAGTTACCTGATAGCATCACTTTTAGGTGACGTGTGTTTTTTTCTTTGGGTAATTAGCAATGTAGAAAAATTGGAAAAATTGATTGGTTTTTGTTTATTCTTCTTTAAATAAGTTTCTTGATGTAGTATTGTTGTCCTTTTTTTGACAATTTGCTTCTAAGGCATAAAAACTAAGCCTTGTGGGTAGTCCTTATAGTAAGAGTTTTGGTCGAAACTGTCGTCAACTCTTTCCAGTTGATTGTATCCTTTTGCGATCAATTTGATTTTGTACTTATCTACTTCCTCTGTGGGTTTGCATTTGACTTTAAACACCCATTTACATCTTATTAGCTATAAAAGCAGTATGTATATGTGTATACATAGGAACATGGTTAATTTCTGTTTGGGATTGATGGAGTATTTTATTTCACCTATTGAAGGGTTATGATATCCAAACAAGAATTATAATAGATTCACCTACATTTTCTAAAATATGTTAATTTTAAATGTTTACCCTCACCTGGATTCACCCCAATCCAAACGCACCTTTAGCGTTTGGTAGCCATGTCATCAATTAGACCTTTAATTTTTCAATTAACTCAATAATGGCCTACAAGCAAGATTAGGTGAAAATAAGTGCAAATTATATCCAATTAAGTACAAATAGCATTATAATATAATAAATTAAGCTCTAAATATGCTATATATTAATCACTTATCATATATCATATGCGAAAGATATGAGAAATTTTGAAGAATATCATGGTCAATGCCCCATATTTGCTAAAAACCATGAAAACGAATACTACTCCATCCGTTGTTAAATTATTGGTACATTTTGACTTTTATGGTTAAATTTTAAAAAATTTGATCAACAATTCTCATAAAACCATAAGAAATAATATAGTCATGTGGGATCATGTTACATTTCTCTCAATATATATTTTTGAAATATCAACTTTTTATAATTAATTCATATATTGAATAAAAGATATTTATGTTTGAAATCGTGTTTTATTGACCATGAAAATCAAAATCTATCAATCTTTTAGGGACCGAGGGAGCACAATTTTAGGACTAAATGTCTGAACTACCCTTGACCTTTTCTTTAAGACACCATCTTCTCCAGTTCACCCAACTCCATCTTCCCCAACTTTGAACCACCAAACATCAACCACCACCCTCTCCATCAACATCACCATCTACCTTACATCTCTAATCCGAACATATATATTATTAATTCATATGAAAAAATGTATTATTAAACTACGCCTAATGTTTCAATTCTATTTTTGTCCAAGTTCGTAAGTTGATATTTATAAAATACTCCCTCCATTCCTAAATAATTGTCACATTTTAACTTTTCATGGTCAATAAAACACGATTTCAAACATAAATATCTCTTATTCTACATGCAGAAAAGTTATACTACTCCGTAATATATTAAGAGGAATCTAACAAGATACCACAATGCTATATTATTTCTAATCGTTTAATGAGAAATTATAATCAAATTTCTTAATATTTGACCAACAAAAATCAAAATGTGACAATCTTTTAGGCACGAAGGAAGTACATTATATAATGGAGTATGAGATTGGGAGTAATAAATTTTGAGTGAACTATGTACATGTGAGTACATCCAAATTTAGTGTTTTTTTATGTGAAAGTACTATTATGTCCCCCTATTCATTATTATAAACGTATAGAGAAAGTTTCATTCAGGGAGAAAATAGTAAATTTTAGTCATAAAAAAACTCTATTTGGTTGTATACTTGTATACCTTATCCGAAACCCAACCCCACACACAAGTAGGGTTTATAAGATTAGGTTTTACTACTCATAGCCACCCTCCACTCTTCTCTCTCACTCTATTTTCCCCAATTTCCATTTGCACTCTTCATTTCAGATCTATATATCAACTTATGGCTTCTAAAAATTGAATCTTTTTCGATTAAATTCGCTAAAGTTTCAATCTCTACTTCCTTTTTCACTGTTCCTGAAAGAATCAATCAAAAGGAAAAAAGATGGCATCTTTGAACCCATTTGATTTGTTGGGTGATGATGATTCTGAGGACCCAAACCTGCTAATCGCCAAGGTGGCTCCTACTATTGCTTCTGCAGCTAGTGGTGGAGCCAAGAAAGGTGCTGCTCCGGCTCAAGTCCAGCAGCAGCCGAAGACCACTTCTGCTAGGCTGCCTTCCAAGCCTTTACCTCCTTCTCAAGCTGGTATGTTTCTTGGACTTTTTTGATCAATCATTGACTTTATTTTGGTTGTCGTATTCATATAGTCGACCCACTTTTCGTCTACTTTATATTTGATGGCGTATTCATCTAGCCGATCCTAATTTTCATTTACTTTGCTTTGGATATCTTTACTTCGGATAAGGTTGGTTATATTTGGTTTGTTGAGTTATCTAGATTTATTTGAAATGAATTTCCGATGAATTTGATTCTATTGGAAATTAATTGATGTTTTTAGATGATGAATGTACTTGTCTTAGTTGATAAGTTGCTTGATTAGAGAAAACACGAAATGCTCTAAAAGTTATCATTTATCTTGTGATTTTTGGTTGTGTATATTTGTAATTTATCTTACTGAATTAACATTTCTTGATATTTTAGTGGCAATATATATGCGTGGTATGATTTTAATTTTAGATGTGTTGAATTATATCTAAATAAGATATGACTGTTTGTATAGTTTCATTGGTGTAACTGTTATTTACCAATGTATGCAACCAAGAATCCTAAAAAGATGATAAATTTTATGAGCTTATATAACTTTTATGGGATTGTCTACAAAAATATATGCCACGCGAGGCATATTAAATAATTTATGGATGGGTTCCCTTCTGTTGGGTTTATGCATTACAATCATCTGTATTATTATGATGGAAAAAATCAGTAGTAGCTCATGATGTCTTATCTACAAAGTGAAAAACAGTTTGTAAATGAACGGTTTATATTGTAGTAACTTACTGATGGCAAATTAATGTCATAATCTGTATGAGTTGTTTAAAAAAAAATGATAATTGCTTATCTGATTTTTCTCCACCATTCGTCAACTAGTAGAAATAAGGATTTTGTTCTAGTTAGGAACTCCTAAAATATGGTTGTTTTGTTTCAGCAAGGGAAGCTAAGGGTGATGACCAGCGTGGGGGGCGTGGTGGAGGTCGTGGAGGTGGTAGAGGTCGGGGTGGTGGCCGTGGGTTCAATAATGAAAATTCTTTTGTAAGCAGTAATGGCTTTGGTGGAGGGTCCAGGGCTCCTGATGATGTTGAGGCAGGGAAGAATATTGAAAGGCGTGGTTCTGGTGGATCTCGTGGAGGATTCCGTGGGGCTCGCCGTGGTGGTTTTAATGATGGTGATGCGACCGAAGGGGAACGCCCCAGAAGGGTCTATGAGCGTCGTAGTGGGACCGGGCGAGGGTTAGTGATTTCATCTGTTAGCGTTCATTTGGTTACGTAAGGTAAACTAAACTTTAATCTCCTCTTTTCTTGCTCAGAAATGATTTTAAGCGGGAGGGTGCTGGTCGTGGAAATTGGGGCACCCCAACTGATGAAATTGCACTGTGAGTTCTAAAGGATGATATATCTTTTGAACTGTAGCATGAAACCAATCTGGATTTAAGCTAACATGCTCATTTAATTTTAGGGAGCCTGAAGAGCCTGTAACTGAAGGCGAAAAGGTTGTTGGCTCTGAGAAGCAGCCAGGACAAGAGGACACAGTGGACACCAGTAAGGATGCAAATGCAAATGAAAACGAGACCGAGGAAAAGGAGCCTGAAGAAAAGGTAGTTGCATTCTCTTCTTTTTTATTGTTGGAACACCAATATAATGTTTCTGAAAAAAAAGTTGGAACTCAGTATATTGATTGTGCATTCAAAGTTTCTTATTGAAGTACTTGAAAATGCTTATGTTCCCCTGAAAGTTATTGCTAACATTGCAAATATGTCTACTATTACATTTTTAATTGAATGGTCTTCCCAAGTTTGTTCATACCATTAGAATAGGATTCCTAGAATAGGATTCATACCATTGCTAACATTCAAAGTTTCTGCTGGACTTTTATGTTCTTAATTCTGCGTGTCCATCTTTTCATTAGCATCTAGAACGTATGGGTTATGGCTATTTTAACAGTTTCTTGAACAACTGTAATAGGAAATGACTTTGGAAGAGTATGAAAAAGTGCTCGAAGAGAAGAGGAAGGCCTTGCTGGCCCTCAAACCTGAGGAAAGGAAGGTTAACATGGACAAAGAGTTTGAATCTATGCAGCTACTTTCCAGTAAGAAGAATGACGAGGATGTTTTTGCTAAGCTGGTAAATACAATATAAGTGTTGCGTTATAGAACTATCTTTTCATTGCAAGCCAAGGTTTTTTGCTGATAATGTATTCAACCTGTGCCATTACAGGGTTCGGAGAAGGATAAGCGCAAGGATGCAACCGAAAAGGTGAAAAAGGTAATGATTGTGAAGATTTGGTAAAAAAAGACTTTGAGTGCAACATGAAGCTTGAACCCCCCATGAATACTTGATCTTAGTTACTGAACAACAATGATTTTTCTGAGTAAGCATGGATTTTTACTAACACATCCTTTTAATTGCTTCCATAGGAGGATATAAATTTAATATAAACTTTCATCACTATTGATTTACTGTTTGTGTTGCAGTCTTTGACCTTGAGTGAGTTACCACAGCTTCATTGTTCAATGAGTGATTTATGTTCCATGTATCTGAGAGGTTTCTTAATATTGGCTGTGTAAAGTGTAAAGCATGGATGTTCACTAATTGATGGACTTGCTTCGTTATGAGGATATAAATTTAATATTAACGTCTCTGTTGCAGTCTTTGACCATAAATGAGTTCTTGAAACCTGCTGAAGGCGAGAATTACTATCGTTCTGGTGGCCGTGGGAGGGGGCGTGGACGTGGCAGAGGAGGATATGGTGGAAACAACCATAGCAACTACGAAGCCCCATCCATTCAGGATGTTGGTCAATTCCCTTCATTGGGTGGAAAGTAGGCATTGTCGCCTACCTCCAAGGGTCCTCACTCCTCACCATAATTTGATCAGCACGAGTTCATTATTCCGTGGTTGCAGTGGATCTAAGGAGATGTTATGCGGTTCCTACCTTGGAAAGACAGGGTTATGATGTTTGCAGTCTATTTAAAGAGTGTATATTTAGATGTCTTCCAGGGAGTAAGAACCCTAAGTTTTTCTTGACCTTGATTTTCATCGATACTCTTTTCTAATCTTATTTTAGGACTTGAGGGGGTTCGCTCTCTTAAATTCTGGGATCAGTTTTGATCTAAAGTTCACCGAAAACAGTTTTATTTGTTCTGTACTTTTCTTACAGGTTCAATCCAAGTCTGGTATTGAATTCTCCCTTTTAATTTCCAGCTTTTAGAGGCAGTGTGAAGAACTTAAGAGGTCGTTTTCGCCACTGGTCGCCTGTATTGTCATATTATATCTTCAATTAACATCAATTTAGTCCTTGGAATGTCTTAATGAGGTTTTGTCTACTGCCTTGCAACGTTTTGCCACACCATCTTAAACAAGTTACTAAACTAAAGGTAGATTTTCATGACTTCTGTTGTTGAAGAATGTGAATTGTCTTAATGACGAATGTTACGTGGGAAATGATGACTTTAATGTTAGAAAATCACACTCGATTACTCGTTGGGTTTCTTGTTTAGTCGGAGTCTGTTGGAAAATATTACATCTATTACTACTTACTAGTATCCTAAATAATTAGGTAATCATCCAGCTCGATTAATATCAGCTGCATCTTTTTCCCCTGTGCTTGAGTGACTCACCAATATCCGAGTACACTAGAGTTCTCCTAGTGACTCGCTAAAATCCGAGTACACTAGAATTATTCGACCGACTCACGAAAATCCGAATACACTAGAACTGAAGCAAGCAAATACTACCTCCGGTTTTTTTATTTGTTACTTTAGCTTTAATTGTTTGTTTCTTAAATATTTGTATTTCTAGCATAATTAATTGTAAAATTATATTGTCAATGTATTTTTTGATTACTTTTTATTATGATTTTGTCAATCAACCAATTATATAATTTCAATTGATTGTCATTTTAATTTTTTAATGTACTTTTTTACTACTTTTTATTTTACTTAATTTGTGTGTAAATTGCTATAATGGTAAATAAAAAAAAACGGAGGGAGTAGTAATTATTTGACTCGAGAAAGTGTCTATTTGAAAGCTATTCCAAACCCACTCTGACCCCACAATTAAAACAGTAGGTGAAACACATTGTCAATAAATATCGCATTCATGCACTAGATTATCTTCTAACGTCAACGGTTCACATTTCTCTCTGAATAAAAAACATGCTACGTCTGTAATATGAGTGATCAACCTCAAAATATCGTCTTTTTATTCAAAGCAATTGATAAAGATATAAATTGAGTCAATTTGACAACCTCATTATTAACCCAACAGTTTCCAACATTTTCTTGAAAATCCAACTAACCTACAATGGCAGATCCTGTAATGACTGTCATACTTGATCGACTGGCTCGATTTCTTGAAGACAAAGTGAAGTCCGAGGTGAAATTGATAAAGGGTGTCAAAAAGGATGTCCAAAATTTATCTCTAGTGTTGAGAAGTCTCCAAAATGTGTTGTATGATGCAGAGAAGAGAAAGCTGGAGGATGAAACTGTCAAGAGCTGGATTGGACAGCTTCAGGACGTTTTGTACGAGGTTGATGATGTTTTTGATGAGTTAAACACTAACGTTCTCAGAAAGCAGATTCTTGGACGAGTTGAAGATGTTGAGGATAATTCGTTCGGGTTAGAGATGGTTGGTTGTTCCATATTTCACCCATTTTCTTGTTTTAAGCAGCTCTCGATGCGTCGTGATTTGGCCTTAAGGATTAAGGGACTTAATGCTAGGTTGAATTTAATTTCTAAAGAGATGAAAAGGTATAATTTTGTTTTGGATAGTTTTGATGTTTCAGTTGGATTTAGGAATGTTGAAACAAGCTCTTTGATTGATGAGGTGGAAGTAGTTGGTAGAGATTATGCTAAGAGTTCTTTGATTAGTGATTTATTGATAGGGAGTAAAGATGAGGGAGGCCGAATTCGGGTTGTTTCTCTTGTTGGGACAGGAGGAGTAGGGAAGACAACTCTTGCACAGTTAGTGTTTAATGATGGTCGAGTGAAAGATCACTTTGATTATAGAGTTTGGGTATGTGTTTCGGATCCCTTTGATGAAATGCATATTGCTAAATCTATTGTCGAGTCTCTCACGAATAGTACACCTGATTTATCGCGGTTAGACTCATTGCTGCGTAGTATCCAAGAAACTGTGACAGGGAAGAGGCTTCTGGTTGTTTTGGATGACGTGTGGACTGAAGATAGTTCGAAGTGGGAACGATTGAGGCCTTGCTTCAAGTACGCTGCACCAGGTACCAGTGTCTTGGTGACCACTAGAAATGAGGGGGTGGCAAAAGTTATGGGGAGTATTCGCATACACCATGTTTCCTTTTTGTCAGAGTCTGACTGTTGGTCATTGGTTCGTCGTGTGGCATTACGAAATAGTAGACAGGACGATTGGGCACAATATGAGGAAATTGGTAGACTAGTAGCAAAACGGTGCAAAGGCTTGCCATTAGCTGCTAAAGTTATGGGAAGTCTCTTGCTTCTAAAAGACAGTGTAAAAGAATGGAGAGGTGTTCTTGATAGTAAAATATGGGAATTAGAGAAGGTAGAAGTGGAACTGTTCCCTCATCTTTACATAAGTTACAGTCATCTACCCATTCCAGTAAGGCGTTGTCTCAAGTATTGTGCAATTTTTCCCAAGGATCATAATATTAATGCAAATGAGCTCATTAGTATGTGGATGGCGCAGGGTTACCTTAGCTCTAGCATAAATGGGACCTGCAATGAGCAAAAAGGTCTCGAGTATTTTGAGTGCTTATCAGCACATTCGTTCATTCAAAAAATCAGAAGGGATCCATACAAAAGAGAAATTAAATGCAAAATGCACGATATAGTGCATGATTTTGTGCAGTTTCTCATGAAGGATGAGTGTGAAGTCGTTAACAATAGAGAAAGTGGAAACTCTACCATTTTCTTCTGCCAAACGCCTTGTCATCATCTAACTTGGCTATCATCTTCTGAAGACATTTCAGGGACTCCGGTTATTGATATCAATATTGAGAAACTTCGCACCTTGTTTGCTTCAGATGCTCCTTTTGTAAGCCTCCCACCTGATTTGTTTCATCGTTTAAAATGTGTACGGGTGTTAGTTTTGCATGCATGTAACCTAGTTGAGCTACCTACAGAAATAGTAAGGTTAATTCACCTAAGGTATCTCGACCTTAGTGACAACCCACTGAAGAAACTACCTGAAACAATTTGCAATTTATGTAACTTGGAGACTTTGAACCTTGCAGATTGTTCGTTCTTTTCAAAACTTCCCAGTGAAATTGGAAATCTAGTGAACTTGAGACACTTGATAATATCCAGTACTCCGCAATTAAAGCACATTCCAGATGGATTAATGAAGTTAACTGAACTTCGAACATTGAACAAATTTGTAGCTGGGAAAGGCCATGGTAACCTCAGGCATCTAAAAGAGTTGAACCAACTTGAGGGAAGTCTAGAAATTGAGTTCTATGGAATGAGTGTGGAGGATCTAGACGATGCAAGTGAAGCAGCCATGAGAAAGAAAACTAACATAAAATATTTAGAATTAAATTTTAATTGCAAAGTCAGTATCAAGGTATTAGAAGCTCTGCAGATGCCACCAAACCTGCAACAGCTACGCATCTGGAGGTATGACGGCATAAATTTTCCAGATTGGCTCACACTGTCCCTCAACAACATAAAGGTTCTCTATATAGGGCTCTGCATCAACTGTGAGACTTTGCCTCCTCTGTGGAAGCTGCAGTCCCTTGAAACACTTCAAGTGGAATACATGTGGGCTATGAAGAATTTAGGACTTGAGTTTCTGGGTATACATAAAGTGCAATGTGTAGATGACGGTACCCTGAAGAAAACACAAAGATTATTTCCACCATTGCAACCACTGGTTTCATTTCCGAAGTTGAAGGTACTGCAATTCAACTGGTGTACACACTGGGAAAAGTGGGAAGACATACCCGCCACTGAAGACATATCTGCCACTATAATGCCATGTCTACATCTTCTACGAATAGAAAATTGTCCCCGCCTAACTGAATTGCCAGTTCATCTCATCCATATGGTTTCGACTCTAAAGCAGTTGAACATAGAAAACTCTGCTCATTTGATAGACAGATATGGTTATGACCCCACTGAGTGGACTGGTTTGCCCTGGAAAGTCTCTGTAAGGCCTGCGTTTAGAGGCTTACCAAGCAGCAGAAACATAATATTTTCGAGGCTGCACAGAGCTGGTGATCTTGGAGGTGCAATTCTTTCTTGTTTTCCTTTCTTTTTTATGCTTACACACTATTCTTTCATTGATTATTTTCTTTCTGTTTTTATCTCAACAGTGGTAACTTCTTTTTTGTGTGTGTTGTAGGCCTTCTTGATAGAACTCGTAGTATCTAACAGATCTTGTTCACAGAGGAGGCAGCTGAAAACTTCCATCTCTTACATATCTGCTAACACTTGGTGGAACTCTCGGCTTGGAGGTAGAGCCGATGACTATTGGAATTTTATAAACTTTGGCTATAGAGATTTCATTTCTAAGTATTCTTAGTAAATAGGGGAATAAAGTCTAACCAATATCTCAAAATAACCATGAAAGCTCAAATGTTGTAATCAAAAGTAAATTATTTCTTGTCCTTTTCTTTTGTCATAGCTTCTTTCTCTAGTACTTAATACTTTCAAATTTTTATTCAGAACTTGTTATTTCAAGAGAACTGTTATTAGATTGCCAAGTTCTCCTTATTGCTTCTATAATTGTCATTTGTGAAGTCAAGTGAAAAAAAAGTAGAAAGACAATTGATCATAATGCCATTTTTCAAAAACACCATTTATCAATATTTTTCGGCAAGCACAAGTACTAGTAATCTTTACATTTATCTTTACCCAAAGTAATGCAATGTGGACTTATATCACATATTTATGTGCTAAGATACTATATTTGCTTCTGAAACTGAACCTCAAAATTTTACATCAAAGGTTCAAATTCGAAGTTTGTATGTTCCAGTATTGGTCCGAGCCTGACTAGCTTCGGAATGACTATATTGTTCCGAACTGAACATACAAGAGGATTATCCCATTGCAATAATGTTCCAACAAGATTTGCACGTATGGCTAATGGAAAGATACGTGGCCATCTCTCTCTTTCATATGCCCTAAAAGCATCTTCTGCAGATGTTTGATTCCTCAGTGCGCCTGCTAGTTTTTTCGCCAAGACTACAGCATCCTCCAGGGCACAGCAAGCACCTTGACCAAGATTAGGTGTCATCGGATGCCATGCATCCCCAACAAGAACAACATTTCTTGTCGAGGCTGGTGGACTAACTGTTGGCCACAACCATCGATCAACTAAGGGAGTTCTTATTATGGTGTCGTCTGGCGTACAATCGATGATGCTTAAAAGTTCTGATGACCAATTTTTAACTAGCTCCATTGTCTGCTCCCGGAGAACAGATGGATCAGTAATCCTAGGACCTGTCAACATACTTCAAAACTTTTACTACCCTCATAGAATTAATATCAATTTGCAGATGTCTGACTTATAGCTAAAACTATTATCAGAGAGAATCATCATTTTGCAGATGCTTTACCTGGAGATGGGCTGTTGAAACAGACAAACCAGTAGACTTTAGTTGGAGAAACTGGGACGAAACCTGCACGTATTCCTTTCCCATATATATAGTTTACCCGCGGCTCAAATGGCTGGCCATTGGGATAAGATCCAAGGCCACGAAAAGCGCAATGTCCCACATACTTGGGCTCTGAATACCCCATTCCCTTGGCCACTGGGGACTTGATTCCATCACAGGCAATAACAATCTGAGCAAAGGAAAAATTCTTAGAATTGCTATTTAGATAACCATTTTAGAATTGGAAAGTGGATCAGTAATTGCCAAAGCACTACTGAAGCTTGACGGACAGTCATCTGTTTTGTTGTAAGATAAGATCTGTTTTAGATGACTATTGAAAACAGTGAGAGATTTGATATTAGGCAAGGGATTTTCGCTGCACCTTAGCATAGAGTGGTCAAATCTAACTTTGTAACAATGTAGTCATATATATTGGAAAGCCTTAGATATGAAATCCAGAGAATGTCAATATCAAAATTAGTCGCGTATACCTTTGCAGACAATTGAGTGCCATCTTGTAGTTTCAACAAGGTTTCACCTTCTCCATTCTTCATCTCCGCGAGCTTTGAGGAATACATAATTGCATTTGGAGGCAGTTGATTAGCTAGTGTCTCGAGCAAAACTCTTCTCTCAACAGCACGGACTTCTTGGCTAAAATCTTGGTAGAAGCTAGTGAGCACAATCTAAACAAGGCACAGATAGAGGCGAATGAAATAAATTCGTTAGTATGGACCTTTTATCTTCCTCTTTGAATATGAAAGACCTCAGCTCCCTTCCATCCTCCGATTTTATGACCATCCTGTAGAACTGAAAGCATTAAAAAGTTCAGGAAATTTTACACTTGGATTCGTTTAGAATGAAGTACATTTTGTGTCTGATATTGTGCCAAGAAACAGGACTCTGAACTCAACTATTAAAAGAACTCAAGTGTTTCTTGGAGGGCCTAACATTATCACAGTTCTTAAGTCCTTACTATCACTTACCCTTGAATTTCAAGAAACTGTTTCCTAAGTTCAGTACCAACTCCGATAGCATCGAGAACCTTCCATCCATTCTTGAACAATGTTAATGAGGTTCCCCCAGTTCTCAGCGACTCCGCCTGCTCTAACACAGTTGATGGAATACCAAGCCTTCAATAAAACACACCGAACCATAAGAGCTAACAAATAGTCTAGAAATTTATGTTACACTTTGAGTAGTAACGCCCTCTGTTATTAACATCTGTTACACTTCGAGTACTGACGTTCTCTATTACACTTCGTTAAATTCATATAACATGTTCTATTTCCGTAGTCTGACAGCAAATATTCTCATAAAATCAATCGACAATAGAGAGTAGTTCGAACGTTATTAACTAACGTGGAAGTTCTATTCTACCAATGTGTGACATGTTCCACACTAGACTTCTGCGATCGATTCTCATGAATACAATGATTACATAAAATATTTTACTTAAGTGGTGAATAAGAGAAACCTTAGAAGTGAAACAGCAGTAGCCAAGCCAGCAATTCCAGACCCAACAATTACTATATCCTCTTTTCTCACACCTCCTATTGCATTAACAATTTTAGACTTTGCTCTGTATCTATATTGAAACTTAGAAATAGATGAGTGATGATGAAAATGAAGAATAGATAATCTTGAAGTTGGCAAACAACATGAAGATTTTGATGATGAAGGAAGTAGTGATAATAATGGGAGGCTATTGAGTTCCATTTTGGTGAGAGTTGATACAATTACAACCATATTGGGAGTATTCATATGGGATGGAAATTTGGAAGAATTAAGTGGAATAGAATCAACCACTTTCGCATATTAAGGTCCACAACTTTTTTATTTTGGTACTCCACGAGTTTTGGAGTTAGAATTGGTTAGTATGTACCATTTTCTTTTGGGTTAAATTAGTTTATCCCAAAACTTTAATGATCTGATTAATTTGCGCTCTAACATCGAATGAACCAGTGGTTAGGAGGTCTTCCCGTGGCTTAGAGGTCTGGGTTCGATTGTCATTGTAAGGGGGCGGTAGGCGAATTTTTTCTTAAATAAAACTGTTAAAATCGATCTACTTGTCCTTGAATTACTCGTACAAGTCACTTGGAGATTTTCAATTTAAAATTAATAAATTTTAAGTTTTTCTAAATGGCAAAATATGAATTCAATATATGATAGACATTTGAGATCAATTTATAATATACAAAATATATTAGTGATAACTGATAAGAGGCGAGAGAAAAGGAATTCAGTTTACAATAATTGATAACAATAAAAAATTAAATAAAAGGGAAAAGACTATGGAGAAAACCCTATGAAATATGGAAGAGTTATTGCATGAAATCTCTAATTAAATGGAGCATTAATGGGGCGTGTATGACACACGCGCGTGAGCCTCATTTTTTTAATTTTTATTTCTCATTTTCATTTTCTGTATTACCTTCGTTAAATTTCAACCACAAGATCAAAATTTAATAAAATTACTTTAATTAAATTATCAATTATAAAATTATCATCAGGATAACCTCATTTAAGTTAGCATGTAAGAAAAAACTCGCATGGCATCATTTGGTGTAGAGCCGAACTGAAATTTGTATCAAATGGGATTTTGACTTCACTGACAACTTGTTACTATCGTATAATCACATCACCTCTGTTTGAAAAGAAAAAATAATAATTGGTGTGTTGGTGAAAATGATAAAAATCGTTGTCTAATTCACCATATTCATTGTTTTCATCATGCAAATGGGCAACTTGACAAAATGAAAAACAAGTGAATAACTAACATTTCACCTTATTTTTTAGCAATAATACATTATGTTAAGTTGAATATCATTTCGCAATTTCTATGAGATTTCGACAAAAAGAAATATGTCTGCCACTTTCATGAATCTAACTTAATAATTTGCTCTGCCTAAATTATTTGTGAGAGTATAAGTTGAAATTTAGAAAGTTGTGGTTGGGTAACTACCAACATAAAATTACATGTAGACAGGGGCGGATTTACGGGGGGTCAAAGGGTGCACAGGACCCCCCTAATCAAAATAATATTTTAGCTGAGATGGTAAATGTTTTGGTATTTTTTAAAACTGACAAGGGTTCGAACCCCCTTGCTTCACTTTAATTTTTTTGTATACCTTACTTAGTCAGAAGGCCACAAGCCCACAACTCACACGTATCACATACCCACAATACCTGTATCACTTCTTTTTCCTAGTACAAAACAAACTTTTGACCTTCTTTTCTTGAAGTGTCTCGAATTGTTTGTTTTTTAAGGTCGTCAAACAAACGACAAGCTTTGCTTCATATAAAACAAGTTGAGCACTTTGCAAATCTAATTGAAAGTGATATGGTGGAAACTGGTACAGGATTAAATCAAGAGTTGTCTATTGCAAGACCGGGTGATACAAGGTGGGGTTCTCATTACCGTACTCTTTGTAATTGAAAGATTTGTTTTCTCCAATTATAGAAGTGTTTGAGGATTTGGAAGGAGATATGGATTCGCAAGGTGAACCTCGAAGTTTGTTATTGATTATGAAGTCTTTTGATTTTGTTTTTTTATTGCACTTGATGGTGGATGTTTTATCAGTGACAAATGATTTATCTGAGGCATTACAAAGGGGTGACCAAGATATTGTAAATGCTTTGGAACTTGTAAAAATTAACAAGAAAGTGTTTCAGGAAATGAGAGAAGGCGGATGGTAATGTTTCTATGAAAAAGTTGTATCATCTTGTAGTATTGTTGGGGTTACAGTGCCTGACATGGATTCACGCTATGTGAGATATAACAAATCTGCCTGTCTTGCACCTTCTATTTCAACATTGCATTATTTCAGGAATGATTGTTATATTCATGTGATAGATTTGATATTGAAAGAATTGAATGATCGGTTTACTCCTGAAAATTTCGAGTTGTTGCGTTGCATGGCATGTTTGAGTCCTTGCTCTTCGTTTGAAGATTTTGACATTACATCATTGGTTAGATTGGCAAGATTGTATCCAAATGACTTTAAGGATGTTACTGATAATGAGTTGTCTGCCCAGCTTCAGAACTATATCCAGAGTGTCAAGATGGATGACAATTTTTCAAATTTGAAAGGGATCTCAGATCTTTCAAAGACTCTTGTGCGAACAAAAAAGCACAAGACTTTTAGATTTGTGTATCGACTAGTAAAGCTTGCTCTGACATTACCGGTGGCAACAGCAACTGTTGAAAGAGTATTTTCAGGATTGAATTATGTGAAGAATGTCAAGAGAAATAAAATCGCGAATCCATGGCTTAATGATTGTTTGGTTACTTATGTGGAGAAAGAAGTGTTTAACACAATCGATGATATGGATATCATTAGACGTTTTCAAGTTATGACCAAGAGGAGGATGCAGTTACCCTGAACTAGTATTAAATATATGTACTTTTCAGTTTGTGTTTAAACTATCCTTGTATTTTGTTTGAGATATTCGTACACTTTTATTGATGATTATTTTTATTTTTAATTTAAATTATTAAGGGACCCCCCTGAAATTATTTCCTGGATCCGCCCCTGCATGTAGATAGTGGCTGACCTACGCTTGTGAAAGAACACATGCATTACGGTTCAGTTCAGTTCGATTCGAGGTAGTTCAAAGCGAGTTCGAACCTTCTCTTTAGGTTCAATCGAATTGAAAGTTTGGTTCGATTAGAATTAAATATATTAATACCTTTTTTTTCAATTTTTATTTTATTATATCAAGAATTTTTTATTTTTTGTTCAAACCTTCGAACTCATTGAACCGGCTTGAGACTTGGCACTCTCAAGCTTAACTGAGTGAGTTTTTCGGTATTTCTCAACTCATGACAACTCTCATCGAAAAGAAATAATTCAACCTAACGTTGCTAATTTGTTTTTGCATTATACTCCCTTCGTTCCAAAATACTTGACTTCACGCTTTTCGAAACACAACTTCAATCATCAATTACTTTATATTTACATTATATAAAATTACAAAAATATAATATTATGAAAGTATTTTGAAAAACGAATTCAATTATATCAATTTTATATTTTTTGGACTAATGAATATAAAGTAATTTGTAGTCAAAGTTTGACACGAATTTCCAAAACGTCAATTAAATTGGAACGGAGGGAGTATTTCATAATATCAAGTTGCATTCATGGGACTGTTTGCAGTTGTATCTCTCACAATAATTAATTATGAGATCTCAGTTTAATAAAGTGAATTGATATATGTTGACTAAATTTAGATATTGAGATTGATATAGATATAGTACTATATAAAGTTGGTAGCAGTAGCGATTAATGGATTATTGGCACGTGAAACGTTATTTTTCCAAGCTGTCACTCATTTTTGTTTAGAAAATGAGAATACAATTATAGTTACAACTCTTTGAAAGTGACATAAAAGTTTTAAGTATTTCAAATTTATTTCATCATTAATTATTAAAAAAGAAAACTTTTATCACACATCGACTACATTACTATTTACTACATATATATGTTCAAGCAATTACGCCAAAATGGATAGTAAAAGTAAGTCAGGATGATGATATCTATCTTCAGAGAAAATTCTCATTGTCTTTTGTCAAAATCACCACTATATAACTTGATCGAGCAAGAATAATTGAGAGGTAACCGATGATTATTTGTTGAGTGGTATTTAATCCAAACTTCTACATATTAGTCAATTTTCGTTGAAATTATATTTTTTTATAGTATCTTCACTATATTTGTAATATATATTTTAATTGTTACTTTAGTTAATCATCTATGTTTCGTTATATGTATTACTCTACAATCACTCTTATCGCTAATTTGTAAAAAGTAAAAAAGAAATTAAGATTAGGGTTTAGTCAAGGATCAATTAAGAAGGTTGTTTTGAGCTTATTCGATTTTCTTATTAATATTAATTTTTTTAAAATAACATATTTATATTATATTTTTCCTTCAAATTTGAAATATATATTATTATGGTCATCTGGGTTTATGACTTTTCTCCTAATTTAGATCAGTAACTTTTCTGTTACATACATTATCAAAGGATTCGTTTTATATTGTTGATTCACACCTTCACTTAATTCCTAGTTTTGCCTATAGAAAAATGTAAATTAATTGTATACTATTCCATCCATATGTAATAGATATATATTTTATTTTTATATTTTTAGTTGCCATTTTAATAAAAAAATGTTTGTCTTAAAATACTTTTTTATTTTTTGTAAATTAGCGATGAAGTGAGTTTCGAACCAGGACCTTTTGGTCACTAGCAAGAGTCTTTTCCATTAGGCTATTCGATTAACTCTTCAAAATACTTAATGCTTCAAAATTATACAGTTATATCTGATTGATTTTTCTGTTAAATCTTATTTAATATAATATATTTATTGAAATTTTTTAATATCAATAAATTCATTAAATTCTTATTTTACATATATATTCATTATTGTGATTAACATGATCATAGTTAAGATGACAACTAAAAATAAAGAGAAATTAAACAATATATACACACGGTGTTTCTATCTCATGATTCAATTATTTGCTTCACCATGTGTGCATGTCTTTTCGTACTTCACACATCAACGGATAACGGATTCATTTATCATCAATAATAATGTGGTGGGACACTGCGACTGACGATTGAGAATTTGATATATGATTGATTAATTTGCATTTACTTCATCTCAATTCGTTCATGTCATCTGTTACAAGTTACAACTTACAATCGAAGAGGACACTTTAATTAATTCCAAATAAATTTGGTTAATAAATGAATAAGAAAAAATGTTATCATTGTACAGTGACAAATTAGGCTAATTACAAAAGTTGCTTATGGTAGTGAGTCTTAGAATTTAGTTTAAGTGCCTACAAGGGTGGTCTAGTTGGTGAAATACGTGAGTTTATGAATGTGATTTCATAAAATCGATTTCTCTACTAATAGTTTCTTGGCCGAATTTAACATATCTACTCACTACCGAAGGATAGCTTTATCAGATTGTTGAGTCATCGACTTGGGGAAGACGTGTGTGGTCCAGTTGTTGAATTAGTGGGAGGAGAAATTTTTAAAATTATCCTAAAGGGAAGGGAATGAATGGGAATCATGGAGAAAAAATATTTTATTGTTGTTTGGATACCATAATTATAAACTAGGAAAATCAGGGAGAATGAGGAAAAATATAATTAAAAAACTGTGATTCTCCCCTATTCTCCTCCAATTTGAAGGACAAAACATGTGAGGGGATCAGTGATAATGGGAGTAGATTAGTGGTAATAAATTCTCCTACCTAGAAACCAATTTTAGTTTTTAAACACAATCTTTTTTTAAATTTCCCTCGATTCCCCCAGATTCACCCCAATCCAAATACATCATCAAATACAACTTTTTTTTATTGAGATCTACTAACTCTAGAAAACATCTAGAAGGATAGCAGCTTATAAAAGCGGTATTGCTAAAAGAATGCCAATTGCCCACTCTTAATTAACATATCAAAACCACAATATGGAAATTCCCACTGCAAATTGCACAAATCCACTTTTAGATTCAAGACTACTACACATAGAAGCTATTCAATCAATTGCGCCTCAGAAACCAACTGATGAAAGGCACTCATACAAACTGCAACTTTCATCAAAATCTCCTTTTAGTAGCAATTTCCAGACCACTTTCCAATTGGTTATTTGTCACAAAGCCTTAAGTAATGAGAGTAACCATTCTGGTTATGTGGCTGCAGGGTGGTTCAAAGAATCATTAGGCAGAGCATTAGTACAAGAACCCATCTTTGCAGGCAGATTAAGAAAACCCGAAAATCGCGAGGAAGATGGAGTGAACTTGGAGATTGTGGCAAATGATTCTGGTATCAGGATGGTTGAAGCAAGCATTCAAATGAACATGGATGAGTTTCTTGATTTCAAGGGACAAACACAAGCTGAAACTGATCTTGTATTCTGGGAAAACATCAATGAAAATCATCCTCAATATTCCCCCCTCTTTTTTGTCCAAGTTAGTATGCATAAATCATAATGCATGATATTCTAGTATTTTCCTTCTTATCCATGCATGAATTTCATAAATCTTGAAATGAACATTTTATTTTTTTAATTTTTTCAGGTTACAAACTTCAAATGTGGAGGATATTCAATTGGGATTAGTTGCAGCCTCCTAGTGGGAGATCCTCTCTTTATCACAAGCTTCATAAACAAGTGGTCTGATATCCACAAGAACATTGCCTCAAGAAATATCCCACTATTTTACCTCCCTAATTTTGGAAAAACTACCTCCCCCCCACCCCTCACAACACATACATGCAAAGGAACCAAAAGAAGCCAGACTTTGATCACTTTCAACATTGAAACAGAGAACTCTGTTTTAGAAGATGAAGAAACAATATTCAAGAATCTTGCAGCATGGTGTCTTGATGAGGTAGACAAAAAACTTGGTCAGAAAATAGCTATAAATAATATTATTACAATATATTTTTACTTGAAGGGGGCATCAAGAAATGTGAAGATTGAGAGTTGCAGTAGGGAAGAAATTGATAGTAAAAAGAAATTTACCCCTCCTAGTAAATTCACTTGTGAAGAAAGGTGGGATTGTCTGAAAGTAGGGGAATATTTATTTGGAGGAAGTAATGAAAGTCATGGTTTAAGTTGGATAAATTCTAATTCTGCTGATGAAGAACTTGTGATGGTTATTACATCTTCGTCAGAAGTTGGTCTGAAAACAGCAGTTATTGTAATGGTCACAACTTACAGCTCCTAGCTTCATTATATTGTTGCAAAAAATAAATGCTATTGCATATTTGGTTGGTATGTGCCTCAGGTTTCACCTGTTGTTTATTTACAATAATGGAGTTGGGTAATACTCTAATAATTGCACTTGAATTCTTTGGTGTTATATATCATGAAATCAATTAAAATAATTTAAATATTATCTATGTTTTTTATATGTCCTAGAATAATAAATATATATATATTTATTTTCAGTTCAATTCATTCGGTCCTAAATATTATCATAAGAGGAAAGTTGTCGACTTATCGTATTATCCAACATCATTCTTATATGTTAATGGAAGCTTTTGAACATGTATTAAGGCATGTTGATATTTCTAGATGTATATTTTTGTATATATGTGGTAAATATTTAGTAAAGAGAAAGTTATCACTTAAAAAGTTAATTTACTATGAGGACTCCCAACCAAATTTTGGTTTTAATTTAAATCGTAAGTGATTTTATTTATTTCTCTCCAATTCTGATAAAATATAGTTTTTTGTTTTATTTTGAAAAAATAAGTAACTTGCTATATATTTTAAACAAATATAAATTTAATATCATGTAATTACTATCAATAGAGTCTATACTTAACTTTAATCATTAGTACTAGTAATGTGTGATCCAATTTTTAGTTTCTAGTTTTTTTTTTAATATCCTTTGCCTAAATATTAGGAGTGTGAAAAATGACCCAACCCGAAAAATGAGGTTAGTTGGGTTTGGGTTTAATAACCGAAACCTCAACCCCCATTTTCAATTGAAGAAAAAATTTATCCTCACCCCTGATTGAAAACCAAAATTGTATAAGGGAAGGACGGGCAATGGATTTGGGTGATAAGGAATAGGTGATACAATTTGGGGACTAGCGTAGTGTACAAGGGGGTTGGGGTGGAAGGCATGGGGTGATGGTGGTCGTTGGGGTATGTGATATTTTTATGATTATGGTTGTGGAGATATATGATGTTTGGTGATGATGGCAGTTGTGGTAGTTGGTGGTCGTAATGGTGATAATAGTGATTAGAAGATGTTTTAAAAGTGAAAGTTGACTAGTGGCGTTTTGTTAATTCTAAAAGTGAAACTTGTACATATATATGTATATATATGAATTAAGACTCGGTGTAACTTTTTTCATCTAGATTAGGACTTTGGAGTATATATATAGAAAATTAAAGAATCGTTGAATAGAATCGATTTGGAAAATGAAAAAAAATTATACAAGTTATAAGCTTCATCAACACCTTATGGGAAATTTTAAGGAACTCTTACATATCCAAACTTTTTCACCTACAAATTTACGAAGGTTACAATTAGAATACCTTTACTGATTATTCAAGTCGCACTACATAATTCCTTTCTTACAATTTCGTTTAAAAAAAAAATTAATTTGACTAATAATTTACTAGTTGACAAGGACTAAATATTGTTACAAGTAATTCATACATCGTATTTAACTACGGAGTCATAGTCCGGACAAATTATATCGTTTTCTTTGAATTCTTGGTACAAGATTTGGTCTTTGCTTTTGGAGTAATTTAGACATCATCAAGCCTATTCGGTATTGATATGTATTTTGTCCATTCTACCGTGTCATCTGCGTCTATGAACTACATATAAGCTCTATTTTCCCATTTGTAAACTCTCTTCACTATAGCTCACACTTCTCTATCTTTATATCGATCTTAAATCTACCCAGTATTGATTGGACGAGTAACAATAGATCGTTAGTCCTCCTTACAGAAGATCAATGGTAATTGTATGTTTAATTGTTTTAGTTTTAAATCATTTGCATTGTTTTACGAAGTGACCATCTTATGTTAAGGTCTTTAGGTTCGATAAGTGAAATCTTAATTAAAATCTCCTCGAGTAGTTGAATATTAAGATTTTCGTTAGGTATATTATTGTGCATAATTCTTACACAATTTATTTGTTAGGCCGGGGGTTACAAAGACAAAAGGGATGTAATAGTGAGAGTGTATGTAGAGAAGCCAACAAGAAGAAAGGTATCCTTACACCACCATCACCACCACCATCTTTACCTTCAACAAGCCAAACATAGGGCAAATGGTGGAGGATACAACAGAAAACAGGAACTTCTAAATTATTCAAGACAGCTTCGTGCATCTTCGTCGTCGTCGTCGTCTCAGCCACAAAGACCGTTAGCTTTAATGCAAAAACCATTTTCTCGACTCAACCAACAACCTCCTAGTACTCATCAGGTGCACTAGTAGTTGTTTACTTTACAAAACATTTTGCTTCAGTAAATTGCTTGCAATAAGTTAAAATTGGCGTCCAAATATGTCTCTATCTAGTTACATGGCATACAAAGAATGAAAAAAACAGTATTTTTAACGTTGGTGACGAATAACTTTGGTGATTACCTTTCAAGGTTTCATTAACAAATATACAATATTGTATAAACATAAAAATTCCTAGTGAATAAAATCAATAGACTAGAGTAGATACAATGAAATTGTAGTTTTCCTTTAATAATGGTGAAATTGTAATAATTTCCTCTACTAACTAAGTGAAAATAAATTTTAAATTAACAGAACATGGCTCTTCAAAATAAAAGGAAGCGCGAGAAGAAGAATCCATCTTGTTTTGGGAATTGGAAGTTCCTAAATCCGAGCTGTTGGTCGAATTCACAGAGCAAGAAAGCGAAGAGGAAGAAGAAGAATAGTGCAACAATTAGCGTCAAAAGCGCAGTCCAAATGATTCAGGTACGTGTGTATGAAATATGGGTGTGAAAATGAATCATGTGCAGGATCTTATTATTTGGTTAATTCTATGACATTTTAATTGACCTCGATCGTAATAATAGCTGATCCCTTTCTTTTTTTTGGTAAAACTATGTTTCAATTAATTGACCTCTACCAGTAATACCATAACTTTTTTTTGTAAATTAGCGAGGTTGAAACTAACAGTCACAGATCATACTAATGTATTTATTTCCGTGTTTAGGAGCAGAAGAAGGGGAACTTTTTCAAGAAAGTAATGAAAAGATTGAACAAATACAGGTAGACAGATGGTCTTGGATCAAGTTATTCTGACGACGCCCTCTCGTTCCTACCGCTTATAACTTTCTTCGTACTGTGCTCTCGCAAGCGTTTGGATTCACCATCCTAGCAAACTCTTTTTTGTGCGCTAGTACATACTTATTATATCTTACGGATCAATCATTTACTCATTTTCTTCATTTTTGTATCTTTATTTGTATTATACTTACTATACCTTGACAATTTTACCTCCCTATGTTTGTCAATAATAATCGAATTTGAGGGTCAATCTATCGGAATTACCAATTGAGATACTATCTAAAACATAGGTGATAGAGAAGATTATTTTGAAACATGTATGAATAGTGAACGTTTTGAAATATGCACGATTAAACGTGCCGTTATTATCAACCCTTAAAAAATGGGTGTTCAAAAATAAAACCACTGTACATAATCTTACTAGGAAAATTCAAATTCGAAGTTTGTATGTTCCAGGAATGGCCCTAGTCTGACTAGTTTCGGAATAACTATATTGTTCCGAACTGAACATACAAGAGGATTATCACATTGCAACACTGTCCCAAGAAGATTTGAACGTATGGTTAGTGGAAAGATCCGTGGCCATCGCTCTCTTTCATACGCCCTAAAAGCATCTTCTGCATATGTTTGATTCTTCACTGCCTCTGCTAGCTTTTTCGCCAAGACTACAGCATCCTCCAAAGCAAAGCAAGCACCCTGACCGAGATTAGGTGTCATTGACATTGGATGCCATGCATCACCAACCAGAACAACGTTACATGTTGATGCTGGTGGACTAACCGTTGGCCACAGCCATCGATCCACCAAGGGAGTCCTTATTATGGTGTCTGCTGGTGTACACTCAATGATGTTTGCAAGTTCTGATGACCAATCTTTAACTAGCTCCAGTGCCTGCTTCCGGAGAACACATGGATCTGTGATCCTTGGACCTACAATCATACATCAAGCCTCATAAGGTAAAAAGGAAGATAAGAGGTTCGACAATAGTACTATAATGCTAAGCATATTAAAGTATACGCTTAAGACCATGCCAAAACAAAAACTACGGCCTTAAACTGGGAAGCTACGGGGAAAAATCTACCAGAAATCTGCAGAAGAATCAAACATATACTCAACTAAGACCCCTCTTTGTAAATATATTATGGAAGCATATTAGTCGTAGTGAACTCTAGGAATCGTAGAAACATTTGTTTCTAATTTAAGATCAGAGAGGTTAATGAATGATTGGCAACAAGTATACCTGGAGATGGGCTGTTGAAACAGACAAACCAGTAGACTTTAGTTGGAGAAACTGGGCCGAAACCTGCAAGTATTCCTTTCCCATATATGTAGTTTAACCGAGGCTCAAATGGTAGGCCATTGGGATAAGATGCAAGGCCACGATAAGCACAATGCCCCACATATTTAGGCTCTGAATACCCCATCCACCTGGCCACTGGGGACTTGCTTCCATCACAGGCAATAACAATCTGAGCAAAGAAAATCTCAAGGTTCAAATTGCTATTTAGTTAACTATTTCAGGATTGAAAAGTGGCCCAATTCTTGCAAAAAGATAACGGGAGCTTGATGCAGAGTCATCTAGTTTGTTGTTAGATGAAATCCGTTTGTTTTTGCAACAATGTATTGCCTGTATATTGCAAAGCCATATGTTTGAAATATAAAGAACATCAATATCCAAATTAGTCGTGTATACCTTTGCAGACAATTGAGTGCCATCTTCCAGTTTCAACAAGGTTTCACCTTCTCCATTCTTCATTTCCGCGAGCTTTGAGGAATATGAAATTGCATTTGGAGGCAGTTGATTAGCTAATGTCTCAACCAAAATTCTTCTCTCAACAGCACGGACCTCCTGGCTTCAAAATTGGTAGAAGCTAGTGACCGCAATGTAAACAAGAGAAATAGTACAGAAATAAATTTGTTAAATAGTCTCTTGACAACAATAAAATAGCATATACCTTTTATCTTCCTCTTTGAATACGAAAGACCTCAGCTCCCTTCCATCCTCAGTTTTAATAACCATTCTGTACAACTGAAAGCATTAAAAAGCTCTGCGGAATTTGACACTTGGATACCCTATGGTGGACTAAGTTTGGTCTCTCATATAGTGATTTTGTGCCAACATACTCAGGCCTTGACTACTAACAGAACTGATTAATTATGGAGGGTCAACCATTATCGTGGCTCTTATTAAGTCCTTAATTACACATGTACCGTAGCAATGGATCACCATATACTTCTCTATTGGACGAATATCGCAGAACTTGTTATTCGTTATAGTACACAATATTTATCCGCAATAATGAGAATGCTAGGATTTCCATGTCCTTTAGAGTCAAAGATTTTATATTCTCAAGATTCTTGAATACAATGGAATAAATCAAAATGGTTCATTATACTACTGTGCTTCTTATCTATCGTGATAGTGTTTGCAAATCACTCTTGCATCAATACTAAACAACCTCTCTATTATCACAGCAATAAGACTGCATACTATCGGACCCCAACTTACTCCAATCATGTGGGAGCCAGTTCAGAGGCGTTGAGCATGTTGAATGTAACTGCTAGGCTGATGATATTCAAAGACTCAACCAAGATTCTGAAACTTACCCTGGCATTTCAAGACACTGGTTCCTGAGTTGAGCACCAACTCCAATAGCATCCAAAACCTTCCATCCGTTCTTGAACAATGTTACTGAGGTTCCACCAGTTCTCAGCGACTCCGCCTGCTCTAGCACAGTGGACGGAATACCAAGCCTTCAATAAAACACACCAAAACATTAAAACTACAATGTCATCAAAGTGGTAACACAAAAACGACTTGGCTAGAAAGTAGCTTAGCGGTAGAACGAGAGTAAGAGCTAACAAGTCTTTTTACACCAATCACACTCTCTGTTATACTTCATATATTATTTTTAACTTTCACAATCTCTTTCCATTGAGAGACAACATATGTTCGCCCTAATATCATTTGACAATACGACGGTGATGAGAACATTATTTACTGATATAGAAGTATATTTTAACAACTGATATCACAAATTATTTAAAGATAGAAAATTCCAATCTACTAAGAGCGGGGGTTGAGTCCAAAATAGACAAATATGTTTTCTCACTGAAGTTTGATGCATAGCCATCTTTGCTTGGATACAACTCCAAATATACATATGGCTGAAACTCAATGAGTGGGACTTGAAATCCCACATAATGAGCATCTGAAACTTGCAAAGTAGTACCTGAAATTCCAGAACATGGGTGCTTGAAATCTAAAAGGAAGAAATAGGAAATATTCCTCTAATAAAAGTTGAAGCATCATTACTAACCTAGAACTTTGATTCTAAGGAGTGACATGTACACCTGTAAAAAACTTCAACGTTCGATTCGGTTCAAAAGTAGTTGAATCGTTATATTCGAACTCGAATAAACTTGAACCGAACCGAATCCTAGTGACGTTTGGTATAGTTCGTTTACCGGCATATATAAGTGATCGTTTAGACTAAAGTTGATGTCTCAAGACATTTGATTATTGTTTCAGACAAGAGAATGTTTCTTTTATTTTGCTACATAAAATATTTATTGAAAGATATATGTAAAAATGTATGTAAATTTACATATATAATTAATGAATACTTTCAATATAAAGCCTAACAAATGGATGAAACCGTCATTCTAACGATCACAACCCACCCGAACGTGCCTAAACTGATGAAGCCTAAAGGGTAAAGCGTAAGAAATGAATTTAAGGTAAGTGGTGATTGAGCAAAACCTTAGAAGTGAAAGAGCAGTGGCCAAGCCAGCAACACCAGCCCCAACAATGACTATATCTTCATTTCTGAGATTTCCTATAGCATTCACAATCTTAGACTTAGCTCTGTATCTAGAATGAAACTTATTAGTAGAGTAGTGATGATGAAAATGAAGCATAGAACATGAAGATTTTGATGATGAAGGAAATAGTGATAATAATGGGAGGCTGTTGAGCTCCATTTTAGTGAGAGTTGAAACCATTATTGCCATACAACTATTTAAGAGGCTTTGAAAGAAAGAAGTGGAATAGAAAGAGACACTCAACTTTTCTTTGTGTACCCCACGCCAACATTGACGTTACGACTATGACCAATTATCCCATGTGTTCATAACCATTATTGGCATACTATTTAAGTGTTTTTTTCTTTATCATTCATATTATTGGTCTTGGTTATAGATTAAAATGGCGAGGTAAATGGTGATGAGTCGGAAGCTAAGGGTTTTAATTTTATCAAACAAAATCATTGCAGAAGGAAAGAGTTGGTTGATCCTTGAAGATAAACCTGATATAAAGTGTTGAGAATTTTAAAAATGTGCTTCAAAAATAAATCAAGTGTACATGATCTTATAACAAAGGTTCAAATTCGAAGTTTGTATGTTCCAGGACTGGTCGGAGTCTGACTAGTTTCGGAATAACTATGTTGTTCCGAACTGAACATACAAAAGTATTTTCACATTGCAACACTGTCCCAAGAAGATTTGAACGTATGGCTAACGGAAAGATACGTGGCCATCGCTCTCTTTCATATGTCCTAAAAGCATCTTCTGCAGATATTTGATTCTTCAGTGCCCTTGCTAGCTTTTTTGCCAAGATTACAGCATCCTCCAGAGCACAGCAAGCACCTTGACCGAGATTAGGCGTCATCGGGTGCCATGCATCCCCAACAAGAACAACATTACTTGTTGATGCTGGTGGACTAACCATTGGCCACAGCCATCGATCCACCAAGGGAGTTCTTATTATGGTGTCGTCTGGTGTACACTCAATGATGTTTAGAAGTTCTGATGACCAATTTTTAACTAGCTCCAGTGCCTGCTCCCGGAGAACAGATTGATCAGTAATCCTCGGACCTGTCAATCAAACTTCAAAACTTATACTGTCCTCATAATACGATGATCAATTATTAGAGGTTCGACTATAATGCTAAACATATTCAGATATTAGGAAGTCGATGCCAATATAAAAATTACAGCCTTAAACAGGGAAACTACGGGGTGGGGTGGGGGGGAATCTACCATAGATCTGGAGAAAAATCAAGAATATACTCATCAAATACCAGACCCTTTTTTGTCAATATATTTAGAGAAGCGCATTAGCCGTAATGAATTATTAGAATCTAAACATTTGTTCCTAATTCTAGAATCAGATAGGTAAATGGATGATTGACAACAAGCATACCTAGAGATGGGCTGTTGAAACAGACAAACCAGTAGACTTTAGTTGGAGAAATTGGGCTGAAACCTGCAAGTATTCCATTCCCATATATATAGTTTAATCGTGGCTCAAATGGTTGACCATCTGGATAAGATGCAAGGCCACGATAAGCACAATGCCCCACATATTTAGGCTCTGAATACCCCATCCACTTGGCCACTGGTGACTTGCTTCCATCACAGGCAATAACAAGCTGACCAAAGAAAAAGTTCATGCTTCAAGTTGCTATCTAATTTACCATTTCAGGATTGAAAAGTGGCTCAATCCTTGTAGATGTATAACGGAAGTTTTATACAGAATCATCGAGTTTGTTGATAGATGAAATCCGTTTTGAATGACAACTTTATACAGTGATATCTGGTATTAGGCAAAGTGACGTTTTCGCTCCTCCTTAGCTTACATTGGTCAACTTTACTTTTGCAACAATGTACTACCTGTATATTGCAAAGCCATAGATATGAAATACAGAGAACATCAATATCCAAATTAGACATGTGTACCTTTGCAAACAATTGAGTACCATCTTGTAGTTTCAACAAGGTTTCACCTTCTCCATTCTTCATTTCCAGGAGCTTTGAGGAATAAGAAATTGCATTTGGAGGCAATTGATTAGCTAGTGTCTCAAGCAAAACTCTTCTCTCAATGGCACGGACTTCTTGGCTGCAAAATTGATAGAAGCTGGTGACTGCAATGTAAATAAGGCAAAAAAGGTGTAGAATAAATTCGTCAAATAGTCCCTTGACAACAATAAAATAGCATATACCTTTTATCTTCCTCTTTGAATATGAAAGATCTCAGCTCCCTTCCATCCTCCGATTTAATGACCATCCTGTAGAACTGAAAGCATTGGGTTACTTTACAATGAACTAAGTTTGGTGCCTCATATAGTGATATTCTGCCAAGATACAATACTCTGGCCTCGATTAGAACTGATCTTTTTTGGAGGGCCAACCATTATCGCATTTATTATTAAGTCCTTATTAGCTCGACACATGCACAGGAACAATGGGTTGGGTCGCCATACATATTGGTGCTTCTGGTTTAAATGACTTACCTATTGGAAAACATTGCAGAACTTGTTTACAGTACTGTTTACATATTGGCAATAATGAGAATGCTAGGATTTCCATGTCATTTGGAATCGAAGACCTTATATGTTCCGACTCTTGAATACAATGGAAAAGATTGAAATGGTTGATTACAACAACTGCATTTGTTAGCTATTGTGTAGTAGTAGATCATGTTTGCAATTCATTCTTCCGCTAATACTAGTGAACCTCTCTAATATCAGAGTAAGACAGCATACTATCCGATCCCTCACCCCATTTATGCCGGAGCCAGTTCAGAGACGTTTTGGCATGTTGAAGGTGACTCCTAGGGTGATGATATTTAGAAACACAAACAAGATTATGGAACTTTTCAGCATATTGAGTGCTTTTGAGTAAGTGCTGTTATCAATGACGAACACATCGAATTTGAGCATATACTACCTATAGTTTAGCTTCAGTTCTACTTGTTGCAGCTGGAGTTGCAAAAATATATCTTCAAATACAACACTACCCAATTTAATGTATTTTTTTGGTACTGACATTTCCATCCAAGTTTCAGTTGAATTCCCTTCATATTTTTCATGCTAAAGTATAATTAACAATTAATCATTGCTAAATTCTCAAGTGAAGAAACAGTCAACGAAAGAACTTACCCTTGAATTTCAAGACACTGGTTCCTAAGTTCAGTGCCAACTCCAATAGCATCCAGCACCTTCCATCCGTTCTTGAATAATGTTAATGAGGTTCCACCAGTTCTGAGTGACTCCGCCTGCTCTAGCACAGTAGATGAAATACCAAGCCTTCAATAAAGCATACCAGAACATTAAAACTACAATGTCATCAAAATGCTTAATTAAGGTAACACAAAAAATTTCCAAAATGTTGAAGTCACTTGGCTAGAAGTAGCTTAGAGGTGTTTCCATATTGAGGGGGAAAACAAGAATAAGAGCTAACAAGTAAGGATCGTCTTTTACATTTTAAGTAGCGACACTCTTTGTTAGACTTCATATAATATGCTTTACTTTCACAATCTCTTTTCATTGAGAGAGGGGGAGGGATCGAGCTTCAAGAAATAGTGAATGGTCTTATACATACGCGAGGAAGGTAAGAGAAACCATGAACCAGAATAGAAGAGCTTGCCCCACCCATGAGTAAATATTTAATAGTAGCCTCATTAGACCGTACATCTTTCTTTGTATATCCAGATAATAGGTAGGAGCATACGATCAAACAATTCCCAATCATGGTCCTTGCGGATTGGATTATCCATATAAGGATAAATAAGGATTCATATTAAAAAGCCATCCTTCCTTTCGGAGGATTTCAAAAATACTATGATGGCTCAGTTGCTGTATATATTTAATTTTGTTGTCTGTGATTCAACAATCCCAAACAACAAATATTCACCCTAATATCACTTGACGAGATGATAGTAATATCATCGATTTACCACATACTCCTCCCCTTACATATAAATGATCGTTTGGAGTCATACTTTTCGCCATATTTATATTTTTCAACATATACTGTAATGCCTACATCTAATACTGATGAAGAAAGATGAATGCAGAATATGCATACATATTTAACAAAATACTTTTAACTAAACAATAATTGTATGAAGCAGAAGAAATGAATTAAGGTAAATGGTGAATGAACAAACCTTAGAAGTGAGACAGCAGTCGCCAATCCAGCAATTCCAGCCCCAACAATTACTATGTCTTCTTTTCTGACATCTCCTATAACATTAACAATCATAGTTTTTGCTTTATATCCAGATTTAAACTTAGTAATAGGTGAGTGATGATGAAAATGAAGTATAGATAATCTTGTAGTAGCCAAATAACATGAAGATTTTGAGAGTGATAATAATGGGAGGTTATTGAGCTCCATTTTTGTGAGAGTTAGACGACATTACTCACAACCATATAGTGACATAGAGAATCAAGTGGAATAAAAATCAACCAATTACCATAATAACATGGGCAAATGGCATCAAAGATCACTGACATTATCTAATATTTCCTGTTCGATCACCCTCATTTAAAAGTGCCTATATTGGATCACTGAACTGATTTTTTTTTTGTCAAATTTAGTAACTGGGCCGTTTTAAAAGATTTTGGGTGCATTTTGTAAGTTTTTAGCAAGGGTAATTTTGTCCGTTCATATTTTTAGACATTTAATCCTCGTTTTTTTAACTTTTTTTTTAATTTTTTTTTTTTAATTTTTTATAAAATTTTTACATTTTTTTTAAAACTTTTTTTAAAATTTTTTATTTTTTAATTTTTAATTTTGTTTTTTTTTTATTTTAAATTTTTGTTTTTGTTTTTTTATTTAAAAATTTAAAAAAAAAATTTTAAAAAAAAGTTTAAAGATAAAATTAAAAAAATTTAAAAAAGAATTTGAAAAAAAATTAAAAAAAAGTTAAAAAAAACGATGATTAAATTTCTATAAATATGAACGGACAAAATTACCCTTGCTAAAAAGTTATAAAATGCACCCAAAATCTTTTAAAACGGCCCAGTTACTAAATTTGACCAAAAAAATTCAGTTCAGTGATCCAATATAGGCACTTTTAAATGAGGGTGATCGAATTGGAAATATTAGATAATGTCAGTGATCTTTGATGCCATTTGCCCTACAATTATACTTGTAATTTTACACCCAAAAATCACTATTTGGGTGTGTATAACAGATCAGCAATTATAATAAAGAGTGTTACATAAAAGTGTAATGGGATAAACGTTAAAGTTGAAGTTGGTGACATAAAGTATGGCTTATTTTCATTTTGGACCCTGAACTATTACGTAAGTTTTAAATTAGACCCTGATACTATCATAAGCCTCAAATTGGCCTCTATACTACGTTTTCTCTCATTTTGCCCCCTCAAATGCCAATTTTAGATTGAATTTCGTTTTAAAAAGAAGGACAAATTCGGATTATCACATATATCAAACTTTTGGGGCGTTTTTACAAATAACTAATGATAGTATCAGGGTCCAATTTGAAACTTACGTGATAGTTCAGGGTCCAAAATGAAAATAAGTCTGGGATTTATTTTTAATTTAATAAGTTTTGTTATTTGTGAATTGCGCCCAAAAGTTTAATATATGTGCTATTTCGATTTTGCCATTATTTTAAAACAAAATTACATCATATTTGGCATTTTAGGGGGTAAAATGAGACAAACCATATTATAGGGTCTAATATGAGGCTTAGGATAGTATTAGGACCCAATTTAAAATTTTCATCATAGTTCAGGGTCCAAAATGTAAATAAGCCTAAAAGTATAAAGAAAACAAAATATCATTGTGCTTTGGGCTTCAGTAGTTTGTCCTCACTCAAACTTGAAGTTGGTGGCGCACAAAATTCTCACTTCAAGAATGGAAGACGAGAAACATTACCAATTAATCAACACAAAAGCCTTAAAAATGCAATCTTTTTCGATAAATTCGTCTCCCCACTTAATCTTGTTATCAATAACAATAATGTGTAAGCTGATGAATGGTTTTTTCTTTTTGCTAAAAGATTGTGTTTTTATATTTATTTGCAAAATCAAGAAACATGGTCCAGAATTGTTTAGTTGAATAAATAGTTTTTGTAAGGGTTTGAATTGTTGCAGGTTTGTTGGGGAAGTCAGTTTGTGATGAAGGGTTTTGCTCTGCTTCATCAATGTTGAATGTGGAATCAAAGCCACTTTATTGGAAAGTCACTGATCCCACTCTCTCTCCCTCACATCTTCAAGGTATATTTTTTGTCAACTCTTGTATAGACTCGTCAAACCAAAACATATCAAGTGTTATCTACTAAGTGGGGTCGGGTATATGAATATTACTTATCGAATAACCCTCATGGGGTCCTCTCTCATGTTGAGTAAATACACTCTAGGTAGTTGGCTATATTCTATGTTCAACTCTTCCCCCGTCTATCTTGTAAACTTGTGCTCACACATAGTATATTGAATATTAAATATAGTGATTTTTTTTTTTTTGTAGCACATGTTCTTGATGTTTCATGCAATGTTGTTATATAGACATGTTTTTTGATTATTTATTCTAGCAAACAGAAACGTATGGTAGTATAGAATGAAATAATCTACAATTGTTTGTATCATATGTAGTTAGAGTTTGTATTTCACTCTTGGGTCAATTCGGAAATAGTCTATGTGTTATCAATTATCACATGGGTAAAGGTGCATTCTATTTGATCTCCATTACTTCGTTTCAAAGGCATTGGGGCGTGTTGATGTTAATTGTCTGTATTCAGTTGATGTTATTGTTACAATATAATATATAAGTGAATATAATTGAGAGGTGAAACACTGATGGTTGCATGTAGTTAATTCAGCCCTGCGGTCTGATTACGTCCTGTGTCATTCCTGGCAGATTTGCCTGGATTTACGCGGAGTGTGTATAGGAGTGACCATGCTTTGATAACTCCTGAAAGCCATGTGTTTAGCCCTTTGCCGGATTGGTATGTGAAATTGTGCACTTTGTTTGAGTTAGTAATACTTTTATAACTCTGATGATCTACTGTAGTACTTAATCTGACAGGAGTAATACTCTCGGGGCCTTTCTAGTTACACCTGCCATGGGCGCTCATTTTGTTATGTACTTGGCGAAGATGCAAGGTATTCTTTGACTAGTTATAGTACTTATGCACTTGGTCAGTTCACCACCTCCACATTGTAGACCAGAATTCAGAAATGATGTTAGGAACAATATATTCTACCTGATTCTACACCTTTGACCATATCTCACTTCTGTACCTCTTTGAACTGCAGAAAATTCAAAATCAGCTCTGCCTCCTAATGACGTCGAGAGGTGGCCAACTAGCTCTTCAGAAAACCTATGAGTTCTTGGATATATTGAGCATTTGAGCATGAGTTATTCTTGAAATTGTTAAAACTTATCATCTGTATGTGTTTGACCTTTGAGGCTTTGACTCATCAGGTTCATATTCATCGTTCATGGAAATGTAGCTCTTGCTGATGCTTCTGGGAAAAGCCACAAATTGACAGTAAGGAACAACATAAAATTCAATATATCAGTATTTCATCAATGATAACCGATATTTTGTTTTGAAAAATGTACTTCATATCTACACTTGAATGAAAGAGCGTTTTTATCTTAAGGATGACTAGAACCAGACTATGCAATGTAATTTATTTCACCAATGAAAGACTGGTTTATTTACTTCCATAATTCACACTAGTAAAGTTTCGTTCTTACTTAGTTATTGGTGACATTTTGATCTTAAATTACCAAATGCAGGTTGATTCATATGCCTATCTCCCTCCAAATTTCAAGCATTCCATTGAATGTGGTGGATCTACTACTCTTGTGATATTTGAACGGAGGTTTATATCTGAATCCATATTTTGAAATGTCCTTGTATTATTGGTGTTATCCATCGATTGAAACTTCCTTGACAATGGTACAGCTTTTGTTGCACTAGTTCAATTTAAGGTCAATGTGTATGATATTCCTCCTTCCACTTTAATTTTCATTTATTTGCTCTAGAGATACCAACATGATGTCGTATTTTGACTAATTATTATGACCAGCAACTCATGATTGTCATTTTTCCAACTTGAAACATAAAATTGTGAGCTTGCGGAGAATGTCCAAGTGCCAAAATATTTGGGAAGCAGGTGCACTCTGCTATTTGTACTGAGAATGTTCTGGTTCACATTTTTCTTAACTACCTTATATCTTGGTAATCAGGCATAGCTTTTTGGATAATCATGTGACAGAATTCATTATCGGCTCCACGGATAAACAGCCCCTTCTTGAAACTCCAGGAGAGGTGGATGCAAATCTTTTCTGTCTATCCATCTATCTTGATATGTAGTTCATAGACATATAAGTACATTTAGGATTGTTGACTTCGAGACAGCATGTTCATTTTTGTTTTTTTTTGCATTTTGGTTCCCTTTGATGGCAGATTTTTGAGCTCAGGAAGCTTCTTCCAACTTCCCTGCCATATGATTTTAACATTCATGTAAGCCGTTCACCATTTTTACTGAGTTGCATGCCTGATATCCTTTGGGGCGTGTTCCTGAACCCACTTTTTGGCAGAGCATGCCATTTGTAAAATGAGATAATGCAATGTGCAATTTTTCTTGGGTTTCTCATGCCCATTTTAATTAACTTTAACAATAAACTTCAAATCATGGTTTTATCTTTGGCAGATAATGGATTTTCAACCTGGAGAGTTCCTCAATGTCAAGGTATTTTTCACTGCTGATAAAGTTGCTTCTTCAATGAGTTCAGAACGGGGCCCAAGTTAATTAGAGAAGTTCGATTATCCATCATCTTTTCCTATTCTTAAGTTTTCCTCAGCGGTAGGCTCATTGTGCCAGTAAACAATAGACATAGATACCCACGGCGGGGTAGAACTCTTGCATTGTTATATTGCTTGTCACTTTAAGAGTCTCCACTAGAGATGTAGCAATTTAGGCTGGTGTAGTGCCTTAACTATTTAAAAATTAAATGAATCTATTTCCGAAAAGATTCCTTAGTAAATTGTTACCAAAAGCTACTTTATATGCTCTCAGCTTAAATACGAAGTGCCCTGCTAGCATATTTCTCTTTTCTTTAAGTTCAATACTCTTGTGTGAAAATTCAAAGTAGTAGTTAATGTAAGGTCACGTTATTGCAGGAAGTCCATTACAACCAACATGGTTTGCTGCTTTTGGAAGGACAGGGTATTTATCGATTGGGTGATAGCTGGTAAACTCTCGCCTCTTATGGCTGCGTTGTTGAAGGGTTCCAACTTACTATTTTTTATCTGAGATTACGGAGCATGGAAAGCACATGATATTAGCTAATCATTTCTCATATCTGTTGTTTTCTGTGCTATGTTAGAGTTCTTTTATCAGTCTAATGTTGTTAAAACAGGTATCCAGTCCAAACTGGTGATGCTATTTGGATGGCTCCATTTGTGCCTCAGTGGTATGGACCAAATTAAGAGTTTTTCCTCATGAATTAAGCCAATGTTTTTGCAAGATTGAAGTAATGAATATTACATCGTTTCAGGTATGCTGCATTAGGTAAATCGCGGTCGCGCTATCTACTATACAAAGATGTAAATAGAAACCCGCTCTGATGAGATGTCAAGATACTGCTCGCTAAAGTCTCCATGGCTAGCAGATTTTGGGACCATAAGTAGTTCAAGCCTTCAAGGGAAGGCGTGTATCGACTAATTTTTTCGGATGATGTTAACTAAATAATTACTTTCTAGCACGGGAGTGTTTTTCCTTCAAATATATAATACTCCTAGCAATTCTTCTGGTATGTATTAGTCTCTTGTTTATTTGTTATACTCATTTAATTTGTGCTTCTAAGTTCTAACTATTGATGTCTCCTATACATAAGCACTTTCTGGCTACTGAAGTTCACTGAGATTCATTACCTAATTGATAACACAATCCATCACTTTGCATCAAGTTAGACACGCGATGGAATCATGATTTGCGCCTCTGCGGTTTAGAGATGACAAATGCTTTACCTGTGAAATCCACGTTTAAGGTGGGTAGGGGGTAACGGGTACACAAACAAAACGTGCTCAAGACTGACATTAGATGATAGGGAGAGTGTATTGACTATTGAGTAAGAAGCTAATGAGTTATTTGCCTCCTAACCTCCTTCTGCATATCTCATTATTATGTTTAGATGGATGAGGCAATAAAAAAGAGTAAAAAGGAAAGGATCCGAACTAATTCGGGGTATTGAACCCGACGTGAATCGAACACGCAACCTTCTGATCTGGAGTCAGACGCGCTACCATTGCGCCACGGATCCGAAGATGCTGATATTGGGAGAACCTTTTTCTTAACTGAATATCTTTTCCACTTCTGTCAAATAGTGTTACTTCCACAAATATCCTCTTCCAATATTCTTTTCATCTTGATTTGACTTCTGGTTGAACGTTTTACAATTTTTCTACTTTATAAGTCCCACTTCCTCTCGACATTTTTTATGTTCTAATTTTGATCCTAAACAAAAAAAGTCTTGGTAAATCATTTTAGAGTTCAAAATTTTGGTAGGTGATATCTAATGGAATGAACCACTTTAAAAACGTATGAACACAGAAGAGAACGTAAAAAGCATATTCAAGATCGAGGAAATGCCAATGTGAAGGTATTATTTATTTCCTGGGGTTTAGATTATTTTGCGAATTTTCAATGGTACATTTTTTTTTAATACAGAAACATGAATGCCTTCCCAAACATCTGGTTTGGTCGGCAACTCAGCAATTTTATCTGCCATTGTCATGTCTTCTGGACGCACACTTCCAAAGACTGTGTATCTACCTTTCCACTCTTGATGGTTCGCCAAGCTGATGAAGAATTCAGGACCAGAACCAACCCATGCAACTGAACCTCGTTTAATGGATGGCTGAAACTCATCGGGGATGTCTTGGAATTGGAGACCCTGAGCTCCCAAGGTTCCTTGAATAAGGGCATATGGAGGACCAAAGGACTTCTGCAAGTTCATGAAATTAGTCAACGAATGAACTCTTATATAAGGACAGGTATTCCATTATGGGCTGGTAGGAGAGATTTCCAAGAGCCTCTTGCTTAGGAGTAGTTAGCAAAATGTCAATCAATTAATCTATAGCAAATTGAAAGAACAAAATGTTTAGAGAAAGTTCCATACTTGTGTAATTAACATTAAAAAGAGAAGAAAGAAATCCTACGCGTCTGATTAATTTTGAAAGTGACATGGAAATCATAACAATTTTCAATTCTTTTTTCTAGTTTCTAGAGATCGAAATGGGAGTTGGAGACTAAATTGAGGGAACTCTTACATATTTTATATGGTTTCCATCGGAATCCCAGGACTGCCCACGACTTTCAGCCCGAAAAATGTGGCAGCCAGCGCAATGTCGCATTCTCAGCAATTCCAGTATGAGAAAAGAAGAACGAGGAGAACAGTTGGGCAAGAGCTGCAATGAAATTTTCTCCATCACATCAGATAGCGGGGGGGAAATGTAAGTCATGTACCAATCCATGCAGAATAATTCATTTTGAATAGAGTCAGTTAGTTAGTTCATAGTCTCTTGTAACAAACTACATTTGTAGATACACATATAATCTCATTCATGACAAAATGTGGCAGCCAGCACCACCACTACCACCCACCTCATTCATGAAATCCTTTCAGAAAAAAAGTTCTAAATGTAATGCTACAGATAGATCAAAGAGTAAGACTCACGGAATCAATATTTAAATTTCTGCAGGAGGACTTAAAATTTATAATCTTCAGCATTGCATGTCAAAGACAAAAGAACAACAGCTCTGTATCTATCAATTCCCTATATATTAATCGAGGGGTTGGTCTTATCCTTACAAAGATTCCAAAAATTATCTAGCAATGGAGGCTTGAGACTACCTATCAAGAAGAATATACCTAGGAATAAAGAAATTGAGCAGTGGATCAGTTATATATTATGATGAAAGGTATACTTTTACCTTTGGTTTAGTTCAGGTACTCATTTAGCAAATTACAGAGAGCATATTAGAGGACTTACCTATTAGTGTAATGTAACGGTTTATGTTACAAGAACTAATTAGTTCAATAATGAAATTAGTTTGTGCATCAGTATTCACTTCCTTCGTGCATATCAAAGTTTCAAGGTTTTTGCAGAACGACAAACAATCAGGTTTCAGTTAAGTTTTTCATTTGGGAATGGATTCAATGGGTAGATTCGACTGAGTTTCTGCAACAACCCATTTCACCAAATTGGTAAGGAAATTATTTTTAAATTTATCGATGAGCGAAGAGCAGAAAAGAATACCGTTATGTGAAGAGTGCCATATTCTGTCTCCAACCCAACAATGCCCTACAAGAGAAGTAAGAGTTTGCAAGATAAGAACATAGTTGATAGCAGACAATTACATTAGTCATTCGGTCATGCAGGAACCCCCACAGTTATCTTGTTAAATTAGAGATTTGATGTTTTCAAAGTAGTTTTGCAAGGTTAACTCCAATGGCATCTTCCAAATGTGTTTTGGAAATTTTTGAATGTCGTGACTTGTGAGCAACTAAATAAAGATAGGTCATTGAAGATACTAATATTCCAGAAACTGGAATCTAAAGACTATATAACACTCAATTACCTCCCCTTTCCCAAAGACAAGACCAGAAGTCCACATGCTGAGGTCTCCTACTTCCTGTCGCTCAGGGAGCAATGTATCGTCTTGTTTCTTCAACCAGCACTATAATAACAGGAAACCTTAATTAACATGATAATATTAAATGTTGGCATCAGTGAACTATGGAATGAACGACCCTAAGTTGTCAAGAATAGTTTAAACCCTCGAAGTGTTCGAAAGCCTGGACCTACCACCATGAGCAACCTGGAAGAGGTAAGTAAAATAGTGACATCAAAAGCATAGTTCTGCTATTAATAATGTCAGTAATGACACAGAATTTGCCCTATTATGTACATTTTCTTCTATCTAGTTAACATTGGTGGACCACGTACGTCAATTTCTTTGAGGCTTCAAAGTTGACTACGAGGAAGAAGAGATACAAGTCAAACAACAGAGTTTGGCAGGGAAGACAAAAGAGGTCTGGACGACGAGTACGCCAACATCATTCCTCCATAAAACTCTGTCTTTATTAGATCTTTCCATTTCCTATCCTACTTTTCATACATAAAATTCTCCTTCATATTATACATATCCAAAATTTAATTGTGTCAATCAGCCTTTCTCCTTCACGCTTCTTTCTGTCTAACGTAATTTATTCAGAATGGTGATTTTTTCATTCCACTACTTCATAACTAAACTCCACTTTCGAGGTCAAATTACATTTTCATCCATAATATTTCAAACAAGGCAATTGGCATTTCGGCAACACTAAACTACAAAAATTGGAGTGTGAATAATGGAGTGTCAAAATCATTCAAATCAAACCAAACCAAACCAATCAAAGACTATCCAACTCTATGAATACGACGTCCCTCGTCACCTCTATTAAACCAAGAACTTTATGTTGGTGTTTTCCTCGCAGGAGAAGGAGTTGGTCATTTGTGATCATTCACGTAACTGTATGGAAGCACTCAAGCCAAGATCATCTATTGAAGAAGTCGAGTTCTAATAGGAGTCGGATTGTGCATATTATAGTTTGCATAGGATTACTTGTTTGTATTAGTCTCCTAATACAATTAGGATCGATGTAAGCATTATAAATAGGGCACTATCTTATTCGATTAGAGTATGGTCGTTAGTTCAATAGATTAGCATTCAAGAGTTAGCTTTAGTTGTTGAAGTTGTTTGATTGTAATCTTCAATTCATATTAATAAAGTTATTCTTGGTGGTGGAGGTGAATCCTCAGCCACAACCGAAATCTATTGCGTTTGATCTTTGTTATTTCAATTAATAATTACGGTTAGAGTTCTTCAATTTGGGGTTTAGAATTTCAGGCTTTAATTGGCTTAATTGGACGATCAATTGAGAGCAATTTAAAGGTGATAAATTCAACAATTGGTATCAAGAGCTAGGTTGCACAATGGGTGGCGATGATAAACCCAAGATGGTACTCTTAACCTCGTCAAATTTTCACATATGGAAAACGAAGATGTTAGATCGTTTATATGTGAAAAATCTAGCTAAGCCAATCGCACAAGAAGGGATACGGCCAGCAGGTGCAGATATAGAAGAGTGGAGTGAATTGGACCGTAGGTGCCTTGGTTTCATGAGGGACTACATTGACTCTGGCGTGATTCATCACGTAGAGAATGTTACCACGGCATACGGTTGTTGGAAGAAGCTTCAAGGACTGTATGAGAGGAAAAACTCAACACTCAAAGTCTCATTAATAAGGCAGTTGGGAAAATTAAGATATGAGGATGGGACATCCTTAACTGAACATCTAAATAAGCTTGAGCACATATTTAACCAACTCAATGCAATGGGATTTGATTTTAGTGATGAAGCACAAGCACTATGGACATTAGGTTCACTGCCAGACTCTTGGGAAACACTATCCGTGTCCCTAAGTACATCTGCTATAGAAGGTAATCTAACCAAGGAAGTGGTCACAAACGCAATTCTTAATGAAGAAAAAAGAAGATGCGGTAATGAGGAGCACAAGAATGTGTCCTTAGGAGGTGATGCACTGGTCTATGGTAAGAAGAAAACATATAAAAAGAAAACAAAACAAAGCCAATTCAAACCAAAGGTAGACAAGAAAGATGATCTGTGCCATTACTGTAATAAGACTGGTCATTGGAAGTCCGATTGTTTCACTTTCAAAAAGGATCTTGCCAATGGAACAGTTAAAAACAAAAAGAATGACAATAATGTAGCAATAGTTGATCAAAACAGTGATCTAATTGTAGTTGGATCTGATATATGCTACACTACTAGTTCTGAGGATTGGATAATTGACACAGGGGCATCCTTCCATGTAACACCCCATAGAGAGTTCTTCCACACCTATGAAACTGGGAATTTTGGAGAGGCTAGAATGGGGAATAATGGTGTATCAAACATCATAGCAGTAGGTGAAGTACACCTGAGATCAAAGCTAGGAAAAATTATAGTCTTAAAGAATGTAAGACATATTCCTGATTTTAGACTTAGTTTGATCTCCTCTGGAAAGCTTGATGATGAAGGACACATCAACACCTTTGGCAATGGAAAATGGCAGCTAAGTAAAGACAATGAAATTGTAGCTGAAGGGAAGAAAACTGGAACACTATACAGAGCTTCATTCAGCATATACAAAGGAGAAATATACTCTATTCAACCTACCTTAAAACTGTGGCATAACAGACTTGCTCACATGAGTGAAAAAGGTCTGAATATATTAAAGAAGAGGGGCTCAATTGCAGCAACAAACAAGGAAAGCTTGGATAACTGTACACACTGTATGATGGGAAAACAACACAGGGGGAGCTTCAATAAGACCAGCAAAAGGAAGACAAGAAATCTAGACCTTGTCTACTCTGATGTATGTGGTCCTATGAAAGTAAGGACTCCTGGAGGCTGTGCATACTTTGTAACATTTATAGATGACCACTCAAGGAAGGTATGGACTTATGCAATTAAATCAAAAGATCAAGTAGCAGACTGTTTTAAGAAATTTCATATGCTAGTTGAAAGACAAACAGATATGAAATTAAGATGCATAAGAACAGATAATGGAGGAGAGTATATTGGAGAATTTGATAGATACTGCAAGGATAAGGGTATTAGACATGAACAAAGTGTACCTAAAACTCCACAACATAATGGAGTTGCTGAAAGAATGAATAGAACTATAATTGAAAAAGTGAGATGTATGCTGTCTCATGCTAATTTACCTAGTAGCTTCTGGGGAGAGGCTATGATTGCAGCTGTTCAAGTGATAAACCTATCTCCTACACATACATTGGAAGGTGATGTACCAGAGAAGATCTGGACAGGTAAAGATAAATCCTATGATCACTTAAAAGTCTTTGGTTGCAAAGCTTTTGTACACATTCCACAAGATGAAAGATCCAAGCTGGATAGTAAATCTAAGGAATGTATTTACTTAAACTATGGGGAGGAAAAGTTTGGTTACAAACTGTATGATCCCATAGCAAAGAAGGTTATCAGAAGTAGAGATGTTAAGTTCATTGAAGATCAAAATATCAATGACATTACTGCTAAAAATAAAACTGAAACCTTTGATGACAAGCTAGTAGATTGGGAATCTGATGATGAGCTGATAGAACCTGTTGTACCTGATCAGAATCAAGACAACAACATTAATGAACCTGTCATGGAAAGTCAACAGATCATGGATCAAGACTCTGACACTGGAGAATCAAATCAGCAAGATTCAATCACTAGCCAATTACCTGTACAGTCAGTCAGAACTGTGCAGCCAGTCAGATGTTCTTCAAGAAATAGAATTCCATCCACAAGGTACTCCCCAAATGAATATATACTGCTTTCTGATGGGGGAGAACCTTTGTTCTACCAAGAAGCTATGGAAAGTGATAAGAAAGACAAGTGGCTGGAAGCAATGCAGGATGAAATGAGCTCACTACATAAGAACAATACATTTACACTTGTTAAAAGAATTCCAGGAAAGAAGGTGCTTAAAAACAAGTGGGTATATAAACTAAAATTTGAAGAAGGTAAGACACAACCAAGGTACAAAGCAAGACTTGTAGTTAAAGGCTTTGAACAGAAGTTTGGCGTGGATTATGATGAAATATTTTCACCAGTAGTGAAAATGACATCAATCAGATTGGTACTTGCACTTGCAGCCAGTTTGAATTTAGAATTGGAGCAATTAGATGTAAAGACTGCCTTCCTCCATGGTGATCTTGATGAAATCATTCACATGGAACAGCCAGAAGGGTTCTTAGTTAAAGGCAAAGAAGCTATGGTGTGCAGATTATGGAAAAGTCTTTATGGCCTAAAACAGGCTCCAAGACAATGGTATAAGAAGTTTCACTCCTTTATGATTAGTCATGGATACAAGAAGACACAAGTTGATCACTGTGTATACATTAGACAATTTAGGAATGGAAGCTTCATTATTCTACTCCTCTATGTAGATGATATGCTCATAGTTGGAGCAGATATTGATGGAATTAATGGTTTAAAGAAAGACCTAAATAAGGTGTTTGATATGAAGGATTTGGGAGGAGCAAAGCACATACTAGGTATGGAAATTAAAAGAGATAGAAGCAATAGATGCTTATGGCTATCTCAAGAGAAATACATTCAGAAGATTCTCAAGAGGTTTAATATGGAAAATGCTAAACCAGTAACTTGTCCTCTCAATGCTCAGTCAAAATTAAGCTCCATGAACTGTCCTAAGACCAGAATTGACATTGAATATATGAAGAAAGTGCCATATTCATCTGCTGTTGGTAGCCTCATGTATGCTATGATCTGCACAAGGGCAGACATAGGCTTTGCATTAGGAGTTGTTAGCAGATATTTAGCTAATCCTGGAAGAGGACACTGGGAGGGTGTCAAATGGATACTTAGATATCTTAGTGGTACTGCAGATAAGTGCATTTGTTATAAGGGAGATGCTATACTGAATGCTTATACAGATGCAGACATGGCTGGGGATATTGATTCAAAGAGATCTACTTCTGGCTATTTAATTACTTATGCAGGGGGAGCAATATCCTGGCAGTCAAAACTTCAAAAGTGTGTAGCTCTTTCAACCACCGAGGCTGAATACATAGCTATTACAGAATGTTGTAAAGAAGTGTTATGGCTGAAAAGAATATTCAGAGAGCTGAGTATAAAGCATGGGAAGTTTGTAGTCCAATGCGATTCTCAAAGTGCTATCCATTTAAGTAAGAATCTAACATTTCATTCCAGGTCAAAGCATATTGATGTTCGATATCATTGGATCAGGGATGTATTAGAGAAGAAGTTGTTGTTTATCATCAAAGTACATACGGATGATAATGCAGCTGATATGATGACAAAGATTCTACCTAAAGCTAAGCATGAGAATTGTTGTGCAAGGTCAGGCCTTGACAACTTACTTCAGCACTAGTTGAGTGTTGAAACTCCTTCATCTGGTGGCTCGGAAGGGGGAGATTTGTTGGTGTTTTCCTCGCAGGAGAAGGAGTTGGTCATTTGTGATCATTCACGTAACTGTATGGAAGCACTCAAGCCAAGATCATCTATTGAAGAAGTCGAGTTCTAATAGGAGTCGGATTGTGCATATTATAGTTTGCATAGGATTACTTGTTTGTATTAGTCTCCTAATACAATTAGGATCGATGTAAGCATTATAAATAGGGCACTATCTTATTCGATTAGAGTATGGTCGTTAGTTCAATAGATTAGCATTCAAGAGTTAGCTTTAGTTGTTGAAGTTGTTTGATTGTAATCTTCAATTCATATTAATAAAGTTATTCTTGGTGGTGGAGGTGAATCCTCAGCCACAACCGAAATCTATTGCGTTTGATCTTTGTTATTTCAATTAATAATTACGGTTAGAGTTCTTCAATTTGGGGTTTAGAATTTCAGGCTTTAATTGGCTTAATTGGACGATCAATTGAGAGCAATTTAAAGGTGATAAATTCAACACTTTAGTTCCTCCCCGTCCAACTCTTCTTCTGTTTGTGACTATCATAGCTTCTAATCTTCTAACTAATGCACCTACTGGACATCTTTGTACAATTTACTTTTTGTTGTTGAAAACCATATAATCAAGCTTCACCATAGATAAATAAATAAATAAATAAAAAACTCACCTCACCAAATCTATTCCCACAAGAAGTTGAATTGCTACAGAACACCCAAGTATCACACAGACAATGCCCATCATTACACATATCTCTGCAAGCATTACAACATTCCTGAGGAGAATCCACCTTAAATTCAGAACCCCATTTTACAGCTTGACCCCAAAGCTCCAATCCCTGAATCCCTCTACAACAACTTCCATTTTCTTGAACATTTTTAGCTCCGGAATTCGATAAAGGTTCAATCTTGGCAACATTGGTTGACATGAACATATAGACAGAAGCACATGCAATCAAACCCAAAAAGAGGAGGATCAAATGCACAGATTTGGGGTTTGATTCTGAGGCAATTGGCTTCCTACGCATTGTGGAGAGTGATCGTTGGCAAAAACCCAAGAAATGGGTTTATGGGATTCTTTGGTAAGATAGTTAATGGAATAAAATTAATAAAGTAAAAATCTATAATCAATAATGTTAAAATTGGTAAAATTCCATCCGCTTTATTTGACGTTTTAAACTTTTATTTTTGTTTATTTTGGTTGATGTTTTATGTTTTCGATTCCATCTTTATATATTCAAAGTGCGATAAGTATAATATCAATACATAAATGTAATTATTGATTAATTCATTAATGAGCACATGAATAAAAGGTCGAGTTGTACTTATATGCTTACAACTATTTGTGAGCACCATGCTCACAAGGGTTTCATGGTCATTTAAGAAATGTTTTTTTTTTATGGAATGTGAAAAAGTAACACCAAATTTATTGCACTCCAAATTTATTATCATTTATTAACCAAAATAACACCCAAATCTGGAATCTTAATTATGAAATTTTACAAAATATACTCACAATTTTAAACTTGAATACTTAATACATATAAACAATACAAATTTGATTGGTGTACTCAAATTAAATTTTTATTTTCTATTGTGATTTATATAATTTGGTTTGGTATTGCATTAAGTCTAGTCAAGACAAATTCAATTGGTATTTTAATTATTCCACCAATTTTGGTAGTAATCATATTACAAGTTCTTAAGCGGTTAGAGTTAATTTTGTGTTTAGAGATAATGAGAGATACCAAAATACATTTTAAGCATAAATAGTAAAGATATATAAATAAATTTTATGTGGTGTTATTGAAGAAATATGCAACACCAATGTATATTATTCAGTGGTGTTATTGAACAAGAACGAAACACCAGTGTGTATTAGTAAATGGTGTCACTAAAAATATATCTAAAATAAGATTAATACAAGAATTGTTTATTATTGAAGAAATATATCTAAAATGAGATTTATACTAGTAAAGATATATAAATAAATTTTATGTGGTGTTATTGAAGAAATATGCAACACCAATGTATATTATTCAGTGGTGTTATTGAACAAGAACGGAACACCAGTGTGTATTAGTAAATGGTGTCACTAAAAATATATCTAAAATGAGATTAATACTAGAATTGTTTATTATTGAAGAAATATATCTAAAATGAGATTAATACTAGTAAAGATATATAAATAAATTCTATATGGTGTTATTGAAGAAATATGCAACATCAATGTATATTATTCAGTGGTGTTATTGACATGAGACTGAGAAAATTCATTGGTTTTTGATTGAAATAATTAAAATTAGCAAAAAGTTATACTTCAATTTATTTTAAATGAGATTAATACTAGAATTCATATTTTCGACATTGGTGAGCTGAAGTAATCATTGCATTTAGCTTCCTCTCTCCAATCTCAATTAATTGCTAATTACTCTATCATTAATACTCAAAATACCACTATTATTGTTTTTCCACTTAAAGATGTAAGGACAAAAATACCCAATTAAATATGAACCATAGGATTAAAATATCACTTAAACTCTTAATCTAACGGCTCAGATAGTTGTGAGCACCATGTGAGCATGACCTCCTAAGCATACAAGAATTTTCTCTAAAAGGTCATTGTTTCTTAATCGATCTGAAAATAATTAGTACGACAATTAAAAAAACGAAGAAAGTACTATTAGATTTTTGGAGTTATTAATTTATCAATACATTAATCATTATTATTGTGAATAAGTTTAAACCGCTTGGACCAATCAGATTTACATATAAGCTAAATAATATATATGTTAATAATATTCCATCGATTCCTATCTAGTTAATTAAAGGTCAAAGATTTTGTTTCAAATAAATTTCAGTGTTATATATTTTCCTATTTTAATTTATATTAAATGTGATTATATATTTTGAGTCACTAATAAAGACTTTATATAAACAAAATAATCATATTATGAATTGATTTTGACTTGTTAATTACATATGAACTTATATGAAATTTTGTATTTTTAATTAATATGTACTTTGCGAAAATGACAATTGAAAATGAACAGATGAAGTAAGTCAAAAAGCATCGAAAGTAGACGACAAATGTATACTTATAGGCCTCGTCTCTCGCAAAACTTATAATCTTATTATTTTTTATAAAGTTTTTACTTTTTTCAATTATATAAGTTCAAATCAAATAAATTAATTATTTTAAAAAGTTTAAAGTAACAATTTAAGAAGCTTCTACCTGATGATAATTACTTGAATGAGTAAGGCGACAAGAGAGGTAGAGAAGAGTTCGAACATGAAAAAGGATGTCAGGAATGAACGGGTATATATAATTCCAAGGCCCTACTTTCCAAGGCCCCAACGAACCAGTGAATTTAAGGTTGGATATTCATTCCAACCAATGAATTCAAGATTGGAATGAATATCCAACCTTAGATTCACTGGTTCGCTATATAATAATGAAAAATTGAATTGTTGTTTAGAACCGAACCAATGAATCTGAGGTTGAGTATTCATTCCAACCTTGAATTCATTGGTTGGAATGAATATCCAACCTTAGATCCATTGGTTCGTTGGGCCTTGGAAAGTAGGGCCTTGGAATTAGTTTTTACCGGAATGAACTAGTCCGTAGATTCGATAGAGTACTACTACTAATCATTGGGTAATTGGAGTGCCAAAGGCTCTTGGAATTTGATTCTACATTTCTTTACGGAAACAAACGTACTCCCTCCATCCCTAAAATATTGTTACATTTTGATTTTTTATGGTCAAATATCACAAAATTTGATCATAAATTCTCATTAAACAATAAAAAATAATATAGTCTTATGGTATCTTGTTAGATTCGTCTCAATATATATTTTTGAAATATCAAATTTTTATAGTTTTTTTCGCATGTAGAATAAGATTTATTTACGTTTCAATTCTTGTTTTATTGACCATGAAAAATTAAAATGTAACAATCATTTAGGGACGAATGGAGTATATAAAAACCTTTTTCACACTATGTTGAGATTGTTCTAATAATAACTCAAAAATTGTTATGGGTAAAATTCATATTTAAAAATTAGAAGAGATATTCACTTAATATCAATTTATTGAGTTGTGAGGTGTGGTCTCTTCTTCTACGAGTGTGGCGCATTCCCAATTAATAAAAATTCTATACAATATAGCAAGTTTTAATAATTGTTACTTTAGTCTCAAGACACTATTTAACCAAATACTTCCTTCTCTTTTTTAATTATTGTGTTAGCCATTATTTGAATGTATAATAATAATAATTAATTAATTAAAATTATATTAGAAAATTTAATTAAACACACATTAAAAAATGTAAACTACAACAAAAAAAAAATTGAGCTAATAGCTTTGAAATTGTTTGGTGAGTCAAATTGAGTTTTGTGCTTTAGTTTATTCTGAAATAGTTTTGATTCATTATGTTATAATGATTAATTAATTCATATTTTAATTAATATTTTGTGTTTGATTGACTATTAAATTTCTTTGATAACTAATTATATTTAATTGGTCACTGAAAATAAACTAAGGCTTGATGTGAAGAATCAAATTATTTAACTAAAATTGAACATGGAGGAAGATGATATTCTAAAAGGTTGAAATTGTTAAAATTGATTAAAATGTTATATTTTCAGCTCCTTATAATAAATTGGCTCAAACTAGCTTCTATTAAAATTCGAATATAGGAAAGTGAAATAAGAAGTCCCCACTTTTAGATTATGCTAGAGGAAGTCCCTTTAATTTGAGATGGACCAACTTAGGATATGAAAACTGAAAAGTATATACGTTTTTGTTAACTCCCATCCTATTTTAGAGTTCGGAAAGGGTCTAGGGAGTTTACTACAAATGCTCTAAGTGTTTAGATATTGTGAGTCAAAAAGCCTCCACGAAACCCCAAAATGAAACTACTTATTTATACTCCCTCCGTCCCTAAAAGATTGTCACATTTTGACTTTTGGTGGTCAACAAAACACAATTTAAAACATAAATATCTATTATTCTACATGCGAAAAAATTATAAAAAGTTAATATTTTGAAAATATATATTGAGACGAATCTAACAAGGTCCCACAAGACTATATTATTTCTTAGAGCAAATGGCTTCATCGATCACTCACGTTTGTTAAAAAACATTAGTCGATCACCCTAGTATGACTTTGTATACTTTCGATCACTCATGTTGGGTATTGTGTATACTTTTGGTCACTCACGCATTTTTTTGGTATAACTCGTGATTTTTCGAAAATTTTAACATTTTAGTAAGGGTATTTTGTCATTTCACTCTGGATTTGTCATTAACATCAACTAACACTCATCATGAGTGATCGAAAGTATACAAATAGAGGGTGCAATGACAAAAATATCCTTACTAAAATGTTAAAATTTTCGAAAAACCAGGAGTTGTACCAAAAAAATGCATGAGTGACCAAAAGTATACACAATACCCAACATGAGTGATCGAAAGTATACAAAGTCATACTAGGGTGATCGACTAGTGTTTTTTAATAAACGTGAGTGATCGATGAAACCATTTACTCTATTTCTTATCATTTAATGGGAATTCATGATCAAATTTTATAATGTTTGACTAACAAAAGTCAAAATGTGACAATCTTTTAGGGACGGAGGGAGTAATATACAAGGAATGTCGAAAGTGTGACATCTAAGAGAAATATTAGTGGTTGAAATGCTAATATGAACTAGAATGATCGGAAAATAAATAAAAAACGTGAAGGACCTTTAATGTCATTCGCCCTATAATTAATATAGACAAGAGCGAACTAGTATTAAGTAGACTCAGTTCAAGGATGGGTAACACTAGATCAAGTCTGCACAAGACCATTATCAGAGTATGAGTATGGAATGTACAGGATTCTAAGATGATAACGCCACCACCAAAGAAAACGGAAATCAATCCAAAGGAAATATTACTAAAATGCATGATGTTTCGCCTGCAGTTGCTTGTCGAAACCTCGTCATCAGGTGGCCACTCAGATGGAAGTGATATGGTTCCAACGAGAGACTGCCAACAGTAACTGAAGTCCAAAGCTACTAACTCTGCATCACCTGATGCTTGCGTTCATATAGGAAAAGTTACACTATCGTATACCAGAAGTATGTAAGCCGCTCGTTGACCCGTGACCTCATATCTGTGCTTCATGTTGAGTCGTGCTGTGAAGAGCCTGGCCTGTACTGTTGGGCACACTGCTGGACTCAATTTTTTCTTCTTTAAAGGAATCTGCTTTATCAGTAGTGGCATGATTTTCGTCCTGCTTAGAAGGTTTAGCTTCTTTAGTATCAGATCCTTCTTGCTGTTCTTCTGCAACAGACACGTTAGGCAATTCAGGCTCCAGCACAGCTGCTAATTCTTCATATCTGGAAGTGATTTGCTGAAGCTCGTCATGGAGATTTAGAGCATCAAACATCATGACCTCATCATCCGAAGTGCTTTCGACGATCCTCTGGATTACAGGAAGAGAATGTTTGCACTTCTCATACATGCTTACTGTCAGCTCTTCCTGAAGACCATGCAGAAGAAGAATTTTAGAGATCATTTAGACTAAACAAAATGGAATATGTAAGATGTGCCTAATAAACCAATACACTACTGGTTGCATTGGTCTTAGAAGTTGTCAATACTTGTCATCCTAGACTCTCACACACTCTTTAAGAACTAGAGACTTTCACATTTAAGCCCTCAATTAATCAATATACTATTGGTCGCATTGGTCTTATAAGTTCATAAAAGAATGAACCTTAGATAATAAATAGTGAATTTCTGTATTTAGAAAGATTAAACACTGTTTAAGAGAACTAAATAAATACATGTAGTATAAAATGTTATTTAACATAGCGGGAAAACTAGGCTACCCACATCAACTAATAAAACACACTTCTCTAAGCTAGGATGACAGTATTAAACACACATCAGTCAGGAGCTTATTGTCTTCTAAAACCTGCTATTATTTTAATTGCAAGCTTAAGTTTATGTTTAAGTCAATAACTACAAAAATTCACACCATAGACTGAACCAAGTTATGCAATTAATTCTGTAAGTCATTACGTAAAATCATCACATGCCACTACAAAACGAAATATATAATGTATCGACACTTATCCTAAAAAATGAAGGGCTTTTTTAATCAATTATATTAAAAATTAAACCAGGGGGAACCATGGCATCTTCAGCAAAAACTATAACTATAACTTCATAGGATCATTACTCACAAACAAACCAAGAATAAGCAAAAGACATTTTTGCACGTTGCTGTAGTGCAGTTGGCCTGCAACTGTTTATTCGAAGTTGCTGCTACACTTGCTAGTAGTGATACTACAATTTACACCTCCACAACTCCTTCACAGACACCATCTTTGACAATTTTCTTCGATAAATAATGAAGCTTACTTAGTTTCACTTCCTCATAATAGTACCACCACGACTAAACAATACCTTCTTAAAATGGCTATAAGGCCTTTGAATATCCTATAAAACTGGGCAGAATATAAAGAGTTTCTACCTTACAAATGATAATTTATTGGTTTTTATATTTACTGACCTTGATAGGCTTTGGTTCACCTTCTGCGCTCAATATGCTGGAGAGGATTTCAAGACTATTCCTGCATATTACAAGAAACTCTTTCTTTTCTTCTACTGTTTGAAAACTGTAAGCCACAAAGGATTCTGGCACTTCATCTTGCATACCCATGGGTGGAACTGGGTATGGTGGAGGAGGCACTAACGGCTCTTGCTCAAAATATGATTCCAAATTTCCTGGCGTTTCTGAAGGTAACACTTTAGTCTTCAAGGTCTGCAAATTTTCAGAACCATGAGGTAAAACATAAGCTTACATAAACGGGCAGATACATAAAAAAGGAAAATCTAATTAAAGGAAAAGCATAAATCCAACCAAAAATCATAATACGAAACAAAACATGATGAAAGAAAATGTTACAGACTAAGAAACTATGATCGTAGCCCCCAAAAAATCACAGTTCGCCACAAACCAACTAACTCACAAGCTTAGTTTTCTCTCAAAACATCGACATCAACATGCGCTAATTGCCCCTGAAGAGGCTTCCGCCTAAGCAGGGTAGGGCCTGGGGGTGGGGTGGGGTGGGAGGTGAAGATAGTACGCAACCTTACCCCCTGAGAAAACAGGGAGGCTTTCCGAATTGACCCAAGACTAGAGTGGGGTGCAAACACTATCCACTATTTCACATGACCTTTACAACTTAAGTGGCAGCTTTAAAAATGTAACAGACATTAACCGCTCAGATATATTTAGTCACAAAGGTAATCTTAAAACAAACAGAATATCCCAATATACTCTCTAATAATTAAAACCATTCAATCATCACAAGAGAACATACTACGAAATGGGTAAACATACAACATAAACACAAGATTAGTAAATGGTATAAAGGGTTGTTAGTACCTCATAAGTTTGACGAAAAACAGGCAAATACTCCAACTCCTGAGACTCCCCCCAAGCTCGAATCAGCTGCATCGCCCTCACCCTATTCCCATGGTCCGTCTTTGAGTCCTCAATCATCTTCACCAATCCTCCAACACCTTCTCCGACGCCACCTCAGACGAAACTTTATCACAATTCGTCGTACAAGCTTCCATCAAATCCAAACTCAGTCGTTGACTATTCACACTCTTACCCAACACCTGAATAATTATTCACAAATATTATCCAATCTAATTAGTTAAGATAAAATAAAATATATTTCTACAAATTAAATTACATATTGTAACTAACAATTAAGGCTAGTTTAGTGGTCACAAGATATTTTTATTTTAATAATATAACAGACACATAATTATTCATTCAATCAACACCTTCTTCTTCAACGCCTTGACAATCTCAGTACCACTGATCTCTTCGCTATTGATCATCGAGCAAATCCGCAAATTCAAACCCCAATTAGGTTCCTCCATAGTCTCCAACGTTGCTTCATCAACGAGCTTGGATTCTGGGGTGGGGGAATTTAAGAGGTCTTTCATTTTGGAGTTGAGGAGATCCTTCATTTGGGCACTGCTGCTTTTGAGTCTGTCGGTGAAGGACGATGAAGCGAGTTTGAGTTTGTCGAATTTGTCCATCTTTGTTTGGTTTGGTTGAGGTTTTTTGGACAATTGATTTGGGACAAGGGATTGTATGTTAAGATTTTGATGTTGTGAGTAGAAAATTAGAAATGGTTTTGGTTGTAGTTTGACTTAGATACGCGTAGAAGTGGAGTTGCATCATGGGCCCCATTGCTTTTAACTTTATTTTTATAACGTCTACCGCCATTGATCTTACAAATTACAATATTCGTTACATAAACTACTCCTATTTTTTTATGAGCTCGTATCTTATCCAATTGTGTCATAGTAATAGCTTTTTTGGTAGGTAAAAGACAAACAAAGTAGTTCCATTAATTCGCTTGCCGAATTTAGGTTGTTTAGTGGGAACGCTTGAATTACAATTTAACTTTACCTTCATACCGTCAATAAGGAAACCGAATTATTACCTTGAAAATAACTGCATTCGAATAGCTTTACCCCATCAATTAAGAAGGAAACCGAATTATTACCTTGAAAATAACTGCATTCGAATAGCTTTACCCCATCAATTAAGAGCAGCAGTAGTAGTAGCGAGTTCTCAAAAGGCCAAACCGAACCAATAAATCAAAAGGAGTATATTTACATAGACCAGCATATAAACAGAATAATCTGTACAACAAATTTGAGACTAGTTACATTGTAACTCAAAACTTGACAAGTACACATCCTCAAATCAACAACTACACCTTGACACGGTCACATGTTTGAATTTATAGTCTCAAGTTTGAATCTTCCTCAAACTCATTTCTATATTAGTTAAATTCTAAATTAAAGACTGAAAATTTACAAGTACTTTCAATAACTAGATTCCGAAAAAGTTGCAAGGAGTAAGATTTTATGAAGATTGAATTGACAATCCAATGCAAATTATCTACGACAAGTTATAAACTTAAGCAATTCAGAAGCAAACAAGCATTTAAAAAGGAGTACAAAGAGAGGAGATGATGTGCCAAATAAGTCTTCACTAATAGACACTTATGAATCCAAAGAAAAATTTTAGATCTTACAAAGCTGCCATAGCTCAAACCAATAACGGCAAATCCCACAAAAACAAAGACATTCATAATATAAGAGTCGATAGAAAACTGAAATTCTAAACACAAAACAGTCTAAACGATGGCATTGGCAGCACTAGCAATTCTAGGCCATAGATCAGCACACTCTTTTCCGATAGGTCCAGTGATGGCAGATCCTACAAAATCAATAGAGTTTATACCGTTAGAACAATTGAAATTGCAAAGAAAAGAGCTTACCACACCAGAACACAGATAAATGAAATGGCTATTTTTAACAAGATGGGATACCTTTCATTTCTCCTTTTGGATTCACAATGACCCCCGCATTGTCTGCAGATAAGTGAACCATATATTATATTACAACCGAAGCATTGGAGAAGTTTCAAGTTAAAACTAGAAGCAACCTCTAAAAGAGCTACACGCTCCATACGTAACAAACTATATTCAAATAACTAACCCCTTGTTGGCGGTGGGGAAGAAAAATTAAGGAGGAGCCAAATGAATTACCAACAAAAATATAAGCGATGTAAATAATTGGTAACCTACAATGTCGGGGATGATCTTCGAAAAAAGAACTACTTTCATCATTCAACACCAAATTCACAATTTAGTCAGGCTCAAATGGGCAACTTTTAAGGTTTAAGAACATTTTCTTGACCAAAAACACTAACAACTAGTAGCCTAAATCAATATATAAACATGTTAAGAAAGACTGAATCAGATTCCATTAATAACAAATATGACAAGTTTTCGAGGAACCCGAATGTAACCGCTGAGATCATAAGCTGCCAAACCAAAATTCACATAATAAATCAGGATTCCGAACAATATCCGTTTGAATACATGCCAAAAGACTATGCAAAACCAACATACTTCTATATTAATTCAAAATACATGTATGATAAAAAACATAAGATGCAAACAGACTCATAAATACGAACATGCACATTACATATATTGAACTTATATAATAACAAGTAATGAGCAAAATAATAACACACAAAATGTTATCAATTTATTACCTTCAAAGTACATGAAAACACCGTCCTTTCGGCGCCATGGCTTGCGTTGACGAACAATGACAGCAGGCATAACCTTCTTCCTCAAATCAGGCTTACCCTTCTTGACGGTAGCCATAACCATGTCACCAACACAAGCAGAAGGAAGCCTGTTGAGCCTACCCTTGATCCCCTTCACTGAGATTATGTAAAGGTTCTTGCTCCGGTGTTATCGGCACAATTCACAGTGGCTGCCACCGGAAGACCCAGTGACATCCTGAACTTGTTCCCGGCGGAACCTCCGCGTCCTGTAAGAAGATCAACGAACACATCATTAACCATTACAAGCAATAATAGGATTCATTTGATTGATATCAAAGCTAATATCTATGAATTATTCTTCAAGTTTGTTAATGTTGACCATTTACAATAATCCAATTCACAATTAAAAATATATGACTAATTTTAATTGAAATCAAATTTATGTGTACATATTAATGCTACAAAATTTATTGATTTGATGATTGAAAATAGAACTGAATATGAAAGTGCGTACCTCTCTTCGACATTGTAGCGGCTCTCTAGCTAGCTTGATCTGCAAAATGGGGATGAAAGTGGGATTGGTTAGGGTTTATATGAATGATATTTAGGGTTTTGGGATGTCTCATAAGCCCTTTCGAGTGTACTGGACTGCTTTCAGTTGGGCTGATGAGTTTGTGTATAGAAATACCAAGATGTTCATCCCTAGTCCCTACTAACAATTCACCCCTTGTACTCCCTCCGTTCCGATATGTTTGATTGTTTGAAAAAAAACTACTCCTTCCATCCCTAAATGATTGTCACATTTTGACTTTTGGTAATCAACATACATGATTTAAAACGTAAATATCTATTATTTAATTATAAAAAATTGATATTTCAAAACTATATATTGAAACGAATCTAACAAGATCCCACAAGACTATATTATTTCTTATCGTTTGATGAAAATTTATGATCAAATTTTGTAATGTTGACCACCAAAAGTCAAAATGTGACAATCTTTAGGGACGGAGGAAGTTTTTTATTAGGAATGATACAAGATTACTAATATATTTCTCAAATAAAGTGTTGGAATATTACTTTATTAGGAACAAAAGTACTTTGTAGTCACAAAAAAGAGAACATAGGCTTAAAAGTTCATTGGATATGTAAACAATCAAACGTTTTGAAAAATGACAAAAATTCTAAAAAATCAAACACATTGAAGCAGAGGAAGTAATATACAACTCGTTAGCCGATTTGAAATAATCGACTTAAAGACTTATAGATAACTTTAGCAAGTCCAATAATATTGCTTATGCTTGGTATATTGTTGAGAGCGCCCACACCGTTTGACTGAATACTAGATAATCTTTAAAAAAATACATAAACTAATACATTTATTTATATAGTACCATCCATGTTGTCACTATAATTAACGTTTTCTACTTGACTCATAATGATCGACTGGAACCATGTCGAGAAGTTTCATGAGGGATAGTTGAGTACAATTTATTACAAGATGAAATGTCTATCCTATCTAGTAATTTGCTATAACTCGGCATGTTGGTACCTACTATCGAGTAACCCTATAGGTGCACTAACTCAACTTATTAATCCTACTACTGACTAACTTGATCGGTCACATACACACACAAATAATGATTTTTAGGTGTGACAAATACAATTACCTTTATTTTCAAGTATAATAACCGAGAAATAAAAAAAATATAGGCAAAATAGTCATTTCCCATCTAAATAAAACACTTTATTTGGTGTGTATATTGTTTCCTAATTTCCTTGACTAACATAATACCTATTCCAATGCCTTAACCCTTATGTCAGTCGAGCAACACTATACACCTACCAAAATAATGATTTTTTAATGTGAAATGATTATTTTTCCCCAACTTTCACACCAAAATCTCGCGTGTGTATAAGTGAATAACAGATCAGCTATCAGCAACAAGCTCTCAGGCCTCAGCCCAACTAATAGACAGCAATTAAGTCAAAAGCCACAACAAAACCCTAGAGCTCTATTCACACCCCATATCTTCCTTATATAGACCGCATATTCATTCATTCTAATTCATCATTAACCATTCTGAATTTTATTCAATAGTCTCTATTTCATCACCCATAATTCAAAATCTCCATTTTTTCTTTCTTTTTGTTAATAAGAGATATTCATAATCTCCAGTTTGTAAAAATTCAATTAAACTTTTATTTTACAATTATTGTGAAGATAGAATGAAGTTAGATATAAGATCCGTGTACAATAAGCCGATGCTCTGGATAAAAAAGAATGAAGTGAGCATGGTTATGTACACGGATATCAAAATCGGGTCGTCATGTCTGCTCCCTCTGAAACACCTGATTTGGGGGCCTGAATTAAACCCACATTTAATTTATTTTTATCAATTTTTATTTTTAATTTTGGTTCCTTCGTTATTGTTTATGTTATTTAAGCAATTGATGTCATGAACTTTGGTTTTTTTAATTTTACATCTGCAATTTGGGAATTAAAAATGAGGGCCTGTGATGTTCGAAAAATATTTGCCTACATTGTCTGATATTTACTTGAAAGAATGTATTGAAATCTGAGGCCTTTGTTTACTGACAATCGTTTTCGACAATTAATGTAATTGGTTTTACTAATTAAGTTGATAATTTCACAAATACATTGTTTTTTAATTTAATTATACACATTTAATTAAGAATTTTATAGACTTTATTCAACCAAATTATGAAATTAAACAAGTCAGTTTTACGCATATAATATCAAATTAAGCATTGAGAAGACTTAATGTACTTTAATATGTATTTAAATTGGACTGTTAAAACAATTTTTGATCTAATAAAGTTATAAATTTAAATAAAAATTTATACTAGCTGGTTTGCTCATGGGTGGACCAATTAACACATTTTTTACTTCTTTTTTATAATTCCATTATAAGAATTAACTTGTAATAATTTGACGAAAATAAGGAACGTTCAAAGCAAATAAACAAGTAAAATTAAGAATACAAATCACATACCTACATTATATGGACATGCATAGAAATATACTAGAAGATGAATAGATTATCTATAGAAATAAGACTACAAAATTGAACACGTTTTTTTAACAAGAATCTAATGAATAAAACTTCATTTAACCTTATAAATAAGAGTAAGTGATGGAGGGAATGAATGAATGAATCGAAATGATTGAGTATATATAGTAGAGAGGGAAGTGAGTAATTGTCAAAATTGATTAAAGTAATTCAATGGTTCGAGTATGATGCTGAACTCAAATGACCAATGGTTAATATTGACATTACTAATCCAATGTTTCAAAATTCATGGTCAATTATGAAGTAGGACAAAGGCAATTATGAAGTGTGGTCTAAGTCAAGTAGTAATTAGTCCAATGTTTAAAAGACCGATGACCAAAATTGATCCAACTGTTCCAATTGCGGTGGTAAAGTCAAATGATCAATTGATTAATTGTCGAGCGGGGCATAAGTCAGTTATAAAGTGGGACCTAAATGATTTAATAGTTGGTCCCACTTGAAATAATCATGGTCACAATTGGTCTAACTAATCCGATGACTAAAAATTCGATGGTAAATCAAATGATCAATAACCAAGATTGGTCTAACTAAATAGTTAATCGAATAGCCTAGTGAAAAATACTTTTGCCAGTGATCAGAAGGTCTCGGATTTGATATTCACCTCATCGCTAATTTACAAAAAAAAGAAGAAGGATTGGTCTAACTAATTTATTTGGATCAAAAGCAATGGTCCATTATGAGGTGAGACAAACATCAATTATGAAGTGGGTTCAGAGTCATTTATAACTGGTCTCACATTCAAATGATCAATGGGTCGAAATTGGTTCAATTATTCCAATGACTCAAAACATGATCAGTTGAGTCACTGGTTGCCATAGTGAACAAGATTGGTCTAACTAATCCAATGGTTTAGACGCGATGGTCAATTATGAAGTGAGACATATGTCAATTATGAAATGCAGTATAAGTTATTTAATAGTTTGTTCCCACGGACGACATACCAACAATTTGTAAAGAAAACGTCATCATTCTTTATATGGAGGTAATTAGACCGCTTGATCACACATGTTTCATTTTGTCCTATTCGGTTACACATCTTTACCAAAGTGGCCTTAGTTGCGCTGATATGGTATTCTAGCACATGTATCAAGTCAAGACACAAAACTGCTTTGTTTATTTTGGTCTTATACGTTTAGGACCTTGTGGAAGGGAATACTCTAAAAATCCTCTAGATGTTTTTGCAATATTTGATTGAGTGTCATTTGTCGAGGTTATTCTTTATTGTTTTAAGCTTCATTTATATCATCTCATGTATTATTCATTTACGATTTGTAAGTTGGACTATTCTTAATTCTTGTGATAATGACTTATTGTTACTAGAATAAGACTTAATGATAAATCAATGACAATGCTGTATTTGAAAATACAGGGTCAATGGGACCCCCATCATGCCTCAAGATGGGACTCACGATGAAAAGTGCCAAAATGGAACAGACGGTCATCGTGACACTAGCTTCATGATGTGTTTTGCGATGAGTCTGAAAAAATTGAACGTTGAGTCTCATCGTGATACTTGTTTGCCATTGTGACACTCATTGTGAGACAGGTATAACGATGAGACTCATGATTGGGGTTTCTATAAAAAGATTTCGAATCCGAATATAGAAACCCATCTTGCCAATTTGAGAAAACACATTCTTACATCTTTCAAAAGCAAAAAGCCTTCTCAATGTTATCTTACCATTACACATAGATTGTGAAGATTATTCCATAGATCTCAACTTGTTCCACTTCTCCATCAATCCATGAAGGGATTTCTCGTAAAAGCGTAAATTATATTGAAATTGTTTGGGTGATAATTGTTAGAACTCGTTAAATAGGATATTATCGAAAAAGATATAATAACGAGTTTGTAATTAGAGTGAAAAAAGGATAATGATATGAATCACATATCCCATATATGAACACTATATATGTGAACACTATTTATAGTTTATAATCTATCATTGTAAACAATCACTTCTATTCACAAATAACTTCTCATGAATAAGTACATCCACGTAACCCTTCATAAACAATGGCATATATTAGTAAATAGTTATTGAACAATTATAATTAGCCAGTTAATAGTTATTATTCAATATTAAAGGACATATGTAAACGCTGCGATTGAGAATGGAAGAAATCACAATTTTTTAGAGCAAAATTGAAGATAACTCAGTACAAATGAAACTTTATAACAGGCCAAGGCACTATCTAGGATTTCCCATAGTATTTGAAACAAGAACTGGACCAAAAGAATATGTTTGTATTAAACATGAGTCAAGACAGAGTGAATAGATTGCCAACTTATGTTCCCGCCTTCCTGCGACCAACACGAGCCACAAAACCAGCTTTGATTGGAGCGACTGATCTTCCAGAACCACACTGCAGATTAATTGCATAGGCGGTGAACCAGATGAAATAACAAGAAATCGAAGTAATTAGCTAACAAAATACAGAATAGTTAGCCGAGAGGCACCAAACCTTCATTAAAACCAAATATAGGAGAACAAGACTAAACCTAGGCTCTTCAACAAAGCACCCAGCTCTCACATTTAGAAGCGCTCGCGACTTGTATCAAGTTAAAATATCCGACAAAGCATGCTTTTTTGTACAATATCACAGGTGTTCAGCGTTCTATCATTAACAATATTTTTTACCGAAACCAACAAACTTACGAAGGCACAAAAGTCATTATAGACATGGTCGCCTTCCAACTTGATTACCCAATACATAAAAAATATTTAACTAAAAGGAAAAAAGAAAAGAGTGTGGCAGCAAATAAGGTAGTTATCACACCTTTTCACATCGGAGGAAGAAGAGGCGCTGTTCTTTGGAGAGGATGGTATCTGGACTTTTGCAGCCATTGCAAATAACATACTCATCTGATAACGAGAAAAGAATAGTAGGAAGTAAGAAATGGTTGCAGATACATAGATTGTAAACCTAACAGGCACCAACATATATATAATTATTAGAACAGGGGGATAGAGAATCACGAGATAAAGTGTAAAAAGGAGGGAGGGGGGAGGACAAAGTTACTTATCGTTCATAAAGCAGCTACTTACTGATATATCGTCTCAGGATCCCCTCAAAGTTCTTTGGTGCAAATCTACCTTTAATAACTAATCTCTGTTGTCCATCAAGAGAGCCGCTGGTACCCATTTCAGCTAGTAAGAAATTCATGACATGCTCTGGCTGACGATGCATCCTGCGAAAGTGGAAGCACAGAAATGAACAGTAGCCACAAAGACAGTGACCAAAGTATTGGGACTCAGATATGCACCGCTAGTCACAAAGCCATGTCCGCTTTGATAAGATCAGATATAACAATTTCAGATATAACAACTACAGTAAGACTACAGATGCTGCAAAAACGAAATATAAGGAATACATCAAATCCCCTCCCAGCTTACATTATTTCCAGAAGTATGTATAAACTTGAGTAAGAAACTTTGTAGAAGCACTGTAGTGTTAGTAAGAAACTGCTGTTTCTTAAAATACCTTGTACTAGTAATTAAGATTACAAGCTCTGTTGCAAGGTTGTCAAATCAAATTAACAGATTTGCACTAGCATAAGCTCAGAGCAAATTACAATGCAAATCCATAAGTATATCAGACAATAACAAATTAACAATAAATCTGCAATAACTTCAAAAATCATGAATAGGGATACGTCCCAAATCCCTCAACATCAGAAGTAACAAAAATGTAGTTCAAGAACTTACGTCTTGCAGAGATCCATGAAATTCACGAACACAGTTTTTTTAGTCCCCTCACGAAGTACTTGAGGAGGCCTCATAACAGTCCTCCCCTGTCTCCAGCAAGTTCTGGATTATTCTCGCGAAGAATGTTGAACACACGACCTAGAAGCTGCAAAAGTATAACATCAAAAGGCATTTAGAAATAAGTAAGCGGCCAATATTTTTTATGAGCTCTTGAAAGAATAAGTGTATAACATGCCTCCTCGTATAAGTAGTCTCTATCAGATCCTTCCCATGGATACTTTTGTTGTCCTAAGACAATTTCACCAGCTGCTTCATCCTCATCACTGGGTTCTGGAAATAGGGGGAACACATCAAAAGTCAATATAACAAAGATTTATAAGATCATCTGAAACTAACAGTAATGAAAATCATAGGCCACCTACCACCATCAAGATCATCAGCAGAATTTTCCTTTTCTTCATTAAAAACTTCAGACCTAACCTGCAATTAATTACAGAGGACTCAGTAATGCTCATTCTGCAGAATATATAGTTTTAAGAAATTATTAAAAAAACTTTGGTCTATGGCATGGAACAAACTGGTTTTTTCTTCTTCTTTTTTTGACCAGAGAATGCAGTGTCGAGTCCGCTTTCTGATACTGCCAATCATGGAAAGAACAAATATGAGATCAATAATATAAAGAGAAGACAAAACAATATATAAAAAACCACAACACTTGATTAAGTACCTGATAAGTTTTCAGTTTTTGCAGTCAAATTATCAACAGAATCATCAAGAGGTTCTTGAATAACAACTTCTTTTTCTTCTTCTTTTTGGAAGGATCGAATGGGACAATCTGGGTACAAATTAAACTAATTTTAGTTACAGAAACATTCTACAAAATCAGCAATTTTTCAAAAAAGAACTGTAGCTGGTACTTGAGATTAACAATGCGACCAAACAGAATGAAGCATAAAATTATTTTATCGTCGACCTAAGTAAGCCGACTATCTAGACACTCCCTTACCTCAATGACTAGCATTATAATCTTGAAACTACAATATATACATATATATACATATTTTTCACCAATTCTTTAACATATCAACATGAAGATCCTAAACAATTACGGAGTATATCAACAAACATGCATGAGGTGAAGCAGTAAATGCAACAACCATATACAATCAGTAGAATAAATTTAATGTTCCCTCCATTACAAAAGACTCTCGAGTTTGAATTTCAATGGCCAAATTAGGAAACTATGTAACAATAATTGACACAAACAGCTATGATTTGAATCGAAATCATCAAGTTCGGTGCATATCTCACCAAAGATTATATACTTCACATACAAAAATATTCAACCATTAAAACTGAACACCGAACAATCTTTTTGGGATAGAGGGAGCCATAGTCAACTTGAAACTTCATCACCTTAATTGATGAGCATAACTTTGATTTGAAATAATAATGATCAAATATTCATACGTTCTCACCACATATTATACCGCTCCAAAAAATATATAATTTTAAATTATAAAAATAGATCATTAAAATTCAAAAATTAACAATTATTTTGTGATGAAATAAGTAACTAGTAATTGAAACGGTGTAGCCTTGATTGTGACACATGACTTTGATTTGATAATTTCTATCAATTTTGTCAATTTTCACGAAATATTATACAACAAAATACGAAATATTCGAGGTCCAAACTAAAAAGTCAATCATAAAAATTCAAAATCGAACAGTTTTTAGGGATATAGTAATAATTAATGAACAATTTCAAAAAAAATGGTATAGACTACATCAGGTACACCTTCTTCCTTGACTTCATCCTTCATCGCGTTTTGATTCTCTTCTGCCATGATCGGAGCACCTGAAAAAAGCTTCTACAGAGGCGATTATGCTTCGGTTTGTACTTTGGGATTTCCTAGAATCTGGTTTTTAGGTTTAATTTAATACTGGACTGCAAAGAGCCCTTCTTATTGGGGTGAGTTGGGCCTATTCGGTCTATTGAAACCCAGTTGAACATGTGGATATTTTTATAAATATCTCAATAGGTTCGAGTTTTTTTGCAACTTAATTTAAGGAGCAAATGGCTTCATCGATCACTCACGTTGTTAAAAAACACTAGTCGATCACCCTAGTATGACTTTGTATACTTTCGATCACTCATGTTGGTATTATGTGTACTTTTGGTCACTCAAACGTTTTTTTGGTACAACTCTTTATTTTTCGAAAAAATTTAACATTTTTGTAAGGGTATTTTAGTCATTTTTCCATACTTTTTTAACTTACATCAACTAACTTTCATTAACTTCCGTTGCACTCTACATTTCCATGACAAAATTATGAGAGAATGACTAAAATATCCTTACTAAAATGTTAATATTTCGAAAAATTAAGAGTTGTACCAAAAAGCCTGTGAGTGACCAAAGTATACACAATACCTAACATGAGTGATCGAAAGTATACAAAGTCATACTAGGGTGATCGACTAGTGTTTTTAACAAACGTGAGTGATCGATGAAGCCATTTGCTCTAATTTAAGATAGGTTAGTAAAATATAACTTCATATCTGGACCGTTGAATCAATATAATTAAATAGTTGGATTTTATGCTATTTTTATACGTATTTGTATAAACATTTTTTCCTTTTTATTAGTAAAATCTAACTTTATAAAAGTTAGCTCTAAGTACATCTGCCCACAGCCCAACCTTAGCAAAATGTGTTCAATGTGCTACCAAACCATTCCCATCACACCTACCAAAACTTCACTACAAGTAGTATCAACTGATTTTATTTTTAGAATATTTACAACTTTTATTTATTTATTAGTTAATAAGAAGTATTCATAACTATTCACTCAAAATAAATTCTTATCATTCAAGTATATTGTCCTAATTACTAATCTATTTTGTTTTTAGTAAGAGACTGTTACTTAATAAAGAACTCCCTCCAATCCCATGATAATTATTCATTTTCACTTTTATTTAATTTGTCACAACTCATCTTATTTGATAAAATTTCCATACAATTTTTGGAAGTAGAATAATTTATATTTATTTTTCTCTCATTTTTCTTTTAAAAGAAATTAAAATTGAACTATCTTTGTGAAATGGACAATGGAGGAAATACTTTTTGATAGCTAAATTAAATGTAGGAGTTAAATTGAGGTAATATTAACTTCCAATTCTTAAACATCCACACTATAATTAAAAATATTATTACTAACAAATTTTAACGTGACACCTTTTTTACTTATTCATTGACTACTAAGTACTCTCGAGCATTTTTGTGAGTGGGAAAAAGAGTGATGTTTGATCTAGTTAGGTACAACTATCCTATTAAATTAGTAAAATCGTGCTTATTCCCTCCATTCTTTTATGATTCCATTTACCAAATAAGAAAAGAAAATGACTTCAAATTTTCCTTAAAACAATATTTGAACACGACATCCTTTTTTGAAAAGGTTGGGCAAGATGATATCAGACTATTAAGCCATCTGAGGGACGGACCCAGGATTTTAATATAGGGTATGCATTTTATCATTAAAAAAAAAAGCTAACGACATTATATAAATGGTTTAAAGGTTTTTCAAAAGCTATGAATATTACATTAGTAAAAAGTAATGACAATTGAAACTACTTCAAATTTATCCGTATTCTTCTCTCTTTCATTGCTTGAAACCTGTTGATAACATACCGATCATCAAATAAACAATAATTAAATAATTATATATTTAATACAATAATCAATTTAGCTATATACATATTCTTAATATAAATTGTTTAATATTTTTCACAATATAATTTTACAATCGTATATGGCAAAGTAATTACTCCCTCCATCCCTAATTGATAGGGACATATTGACTTTTTTGGTCAAAATTTACAAATTTTGACCATTAATTTTTAATAGTCAATACAAAATAATATAATCATATGAGATATTGTTAGATTTGTCTCAATGTACATTTTTAAAATATATACTCCTTATAATTTTTTCATTGACAGAATAAAAGATATTTACATTTTAAGTCGTGTCTCGAAGACTGTGAAAAAGTAAATATCCCTATCATTTAGGGATGGAGGGAGTAATATTTTTTAACGGACATTATTGTAAAAATTGGAATTTGAAACTGAGCAAGCTATTACCGGCTTACAACCAATTTGGAACGGAATTCGGAATGAAAATTGATTATGAAATTGCTGTGAATTGATTATGAAATTGCTGTGAATTGATTGTGAAATTGAAAGTGGGTTAAGGTGTTGTGACTAGGGGTGGAACCAAACCGAATAATTTTCAAATTACTCGGACTCGAATTCGACGAAATACCTATTTGAATTCGAGAGTCAACAAACTCAAATCAAATACAAATTTCAAATTGAGATTTGTTTTAATTTCAAATCCAAATACTATAACTTTAATTCGATATTCGCAAATATTTCGATAATTATTTGATTTTTGATTCGTATTTGCTATTTGATTTGTATTTGGTACTTAATATTCGATTTGTATTCAAGAATCGTTATTTAACTAGCATTTGATATTGGATTAGTCTTCAAAGCTCAAAACAAGAAAGCAAATTAAGATAACAATTTATTATCTAGATTCAATTCAGATTCAATCTTAACCTATTATCTAGATAAAACGAATATCTGATACGATTTCAAATAGCTATATAATATGCCAAACACAAATACAAACATCATATTTATATTCGTATCAAATACAAATAAGAATACAAATATATGTAAATAAAATAAAATATTCGGTAATATTCATTCGAATTCGATTCGGTTGTTTTCCACCCCTAGTTGTGACTTGTGAGGATTGAATAGACTAAAAATAAGTGGCGTGAGGGGGATTTGAACCTAATACCTATTCTATATTAGTTCATACAATATATAATTAGAGCAATTTTCTATGTTAAAGTATGCATGGACATAACGTAGTACTATGCTAGGTCCATCATGCATCTGCGTCGTCTATATATATTGTTATGTCATAATCATATGTGTGTTATCAACAAGTAAAAACTCCACTAATTAGTCTTATTAAGTAAATATATTATATATGAATGATATGTACTTTTCAATTTAATCACGCTAGTAAAACAACCGGGCTTCAACTTTTGGGCTCATTATTGGGTTACCACTTTACCAGTGTCCAGTTACCACTTACCAACTAACCTTGCCTTAAGGCTTAAGCCCTTAACCAACGCCCGGCCCTCATTGTTCTATTTGGACAAAAGTTGGGTTGCTTCTCTTCTTTTATTGTTAACGGGGCGCTTCTTATGTAAATCAATTAATTCTTCAGTTTTCTTTCGTGATTTAGACATTTTCTAAAGGTACAATAAAGTTAAATTAAGAACTTTATATACTAGAGTCAATCGAATAGCCTAGTGAAAAAGGCTCCTGCTAGTGACCAGAAAGTCCTGAGTTCGAAACTCACCTCATCGCTAATTTACAAAAAAAAAAGAAAAATTATATACTCAATTGTGTAAATAAATATATTGTCACTAGAAAGAGCCTTTTCCACTAGGCTATTCGATTAAGTCTACTACAAAAATAGTTCTAGTAAGAGGGTTATTGTTGTATTTTGGTCCCAACAACTCAACAAGTGGTACCTACTACCTAGTAAATGGTGTAAAAAATACATCATAAATTAACAGTTCCGTTAGTTGTTGACAGGAAAAAATAAAATTTAAGTATATTTGAAGTTACAAAACTAATATATAAATAATTTGTGCAAGAACATAAATTCAACCCCTCCTATTTTAAAGTACAGTATTTGAGATAGTTTCAAAAGAAAAGGGGAGGAAAGTGGGGATTATCACATAGAGTTCAAAATATTATTATTTGTCTTAAATATTTATTAAAATTATAAAAATGTTCCAATAGTAAGTTAACCATTAACAATGAACAAAAGCATTAATTTAGGGACTAGTGTTGCATCCCTTTCACACTTATGAGAACCATTTGCACATCAATATTATTTATAAGGACCAAAGTGTAACAATAATTATTTATTGGGACTATTTCAATTTCGATAATGACCGTTTTTGAAAGTATGTGTTAAACTTCCATATATGAGTATACCAAATAAGTAAACATTTTTGTTAATATGCAAAATTGATGAATTAAAATGATGATGCACATATGAGTATGACATGTACATACCAGCCTGTACAAACACATTATTGTTTTATAATATATGATCTTTTTAGTAATAAATAAATATAACATTTCTACTAATATTATTAAACACATATGTATTTTCTTGAACATCAAAAGTCAAAATGTATCAATCTTTTAGGGACGGAGAGAGTATTTGATAACATGTATGAATATTTTTTGTACAAAATGTTTATAAAAAGATATAATTGGTTTCCTATTATTTAGGATAACATGGGGCTTCAAATGACATACAAAAATAATTTCTAATTCCCCTCTTCCCCAATTATATAACTAGATGTTTGTACACAGTCTTGCCTGTGTGATTTTATCTATTGTACTTAAATACATAATCTTTGATTAATTTTCATGAAGTTATAAGAAATGTGTGTAGAATAATACTCCTATAAAATATCTACAAATTCATATAATATTATATAAAATAGTATTTATTATTTTTTCGTTCCTATAAATAGGTCCAATTGCCCTCTTCCCATATTATATATAGGATAGATTAAGATAACTTATAATTCCCCCTTCCCCAATTATATAAATTAAGATAACTTCTAATTTTCCCCTTTCCCAATTATATATAGTTAAAATTATTAAAAGCCGAAAAGATTCCGTATGATGGAGATAGTCCACAAATTTAATAATTCACTCAAACTTTGATGTAATTACATGATTCATTCTCTAAATCCATTTGTTTAATGGGAGCCGGAGTGGACAAAAACTAAAAAAAGGGGAGGGGACAACCTTAAAAAAATTCCCACCATATTGTGCTATGTTAAATATACGGTATGAAGTAATTCCACCTATCGGATGTCGTAGTTGGTTGCGTCTTGCGTGTAAAGGGGGGATACATACAGTGGTGTAGTTGTCCACCTAGCAACATGTGCTGCACTTCTAATACTCCCCACTAGTCCTATTGCCTTTCCCACCAAACTATGTGCAATCACCTACCAATCTTACATTCCACCAACCTTTTACTCCCTTTCGTTCCTAAATGATTGGTACATTTTGACTTTGAATGGTCAAACTTTAAAATTTTGATCAATAATATATAATATAGTCATATGATATCTTGTTAGATTCGTCTCAATATATGTTTTTGAACTATCAACTTTTTATAATTTTTTCATATATAAAATAGGAGATATCTATGTTGAAATCGTGTTTTGTTGACAATGAAAAGTCAAAATATACCAATCATTTAGAGACGAAGGAGTACTCCCTCCAATCCAAAACAAATGTCTTTCTCGGCATTTCACACAAATTAATAAACAATCATTACATTCCCACTTTCCATCTATGCCCCTATAAAACAATCATATTAATAATCCAATTATCACTTAATTATATGATGCAATCATTACTTTTTTGAGTTATTCTATGCAAATAGGGATATTAAAGAAAAAAGTGATATATGTAAATTGGTTTATGTAAAAAGACATTTTTTTTGGATATTATTAAAATGTCTAGAAATACATTTGTTTTGGATTGGAAGGAGTAGTATTTATTTGTTTTGACTTATGTATCCCATTTCTTGAAAAGCTACTTGTGATAATTCATATATTATTTACCAATTATTGGAGAATAAATATATCTTGAACCATTCACTATGTTTTACTTAAAAAAATTTATATAAAAGGATTACTCTTAATTAGTCAATTCTTGTGTATTTGATCTTAAGTTTGTATATGTTAACCAAATCTGAATTATTTGATCAACTTATTCTCAATTTATTAAATCTTACAATTATTTTTAATAGGCTTCATTATATTATTTTCCGTCTAGTTAACATAAAGTCAACTAATGGGAGTATTAGCTAACACATAAATGTAACTTACCTTTAACATTATTAATAACAAGGATTTAAAGTATAGAAACTACGAACACTACGCCATAGCATAATCCCGTTAAAAATGGAACTGATATAAGAAAACAATAGTGTGTGCTGGATAAACCTCGAACTGATGTAGTAGCCCGAAAACCATGACACTAGCGAGAATTGAACTGATAAACTTGCGGTCACAAACTCACCTACTTTACCAACTTGACCATCCTTACGAACTAAATTAATTTCAAAGTTTATGGATCGAGGGTAAATATTACCATTACCCAAAATTATGTAATAAAACTAATCAATAATATATGGCCTGTAGTACATATATAGAAACGAGTTAATTGTAGAAAATGGCCCCGATAAGTAGGGTCGAATTACACTTTCGTCTTAGTATGTGACAGTGTTGCAGTAATAGTATGTGAAAGTATACACAAGGTTCGCTTTTAGTCCAATATAACCATGTCGTTAGAACCTGACATTTTGGGGGTCAAAATATAATTTTTGAAAATATAGAGTATTGCTTTTTTGCCACTTTCCGCTCAACTAAAACAGACAAATCTGGATCGTTGCTCCTAAACCATTCAAATACGTACCTTAACATCAACTTTCTTCATTTTTAACTTGTTTGGGGACAAAAAAAACTATCCCAAATTTTTAAAAATTGCATTTTGATTCCAAAAAGATAAAGACATCAAGTTTTAAAAACATCACTAATTTTAAAACTAAATGTAAATCTACATACACTAACATAGATTACTATTGCAACTGTGTCATTACTGGAACGAAAATACAAACTTGACCCAACCTAATAAAACCAATGATGCATGCAACAAACTCTATAACAAAATAGAAGTACTTTTTCTGCTTGGCAAATAGGGCGGACCTGGGGAATGGCATTTACATTAAATAATAGACTGTACTTTAAAATGAACAAATCCATCCTAAATCCATCCCTCTCAATTTAATTATTGTAGCAGGCTAGCAGCTAACTATGTTAGGTATATGTATAACTTCAAACAAAATCGTTTCTTGTAGTTAATAATTCTAAAGTTATCATATTTTAAATTTTAATCATCAGATGAGGAAGAAATAATCACGTTTTAACGATTGTTCTAGCTATTTGAATATAGATTTAAGAGAATTAAATATAGTTAAGAAATATATTAAAAATATAGAAATATAATTATCTGGAACATGATTATTGGTTGATTATTAATTTCATAAGAAAAATAGTCAAAAAATTCATTAAGTATAAAAGTATAATTTTTAATATTAAAATGACAATTATTTTTATGACAAATTATAAAAAAGTGTCAAACATCAACTAGAAAAGAACGGGGGGATTAATAAATAGTCTATATTAAAGTATTGATATTTAAAAACAAAAACAAAAACGATTCTTTAAGTAAAATATTCGGTGCAAGCAAGGAACAGCCCCATGCTGGAATAAAGAAGCATATTTGTGCTTGACCTGTTTCAATTTGCATGAAGTTATAATTTTATATGTTAGGGGCATTTTTAGGTCATATGAATTTAAAGAAAAAATTACTGAAATGGACCCTAATAGTGGGATTGAATTACACTTTCATTCATTTATATCTTTAATATTTATGCTGGCGGTCCCCAATAGTTACACGATTACACGTTAATTGTTTAAATTGATTAAAAGGTTGTACTTAGTTTTTTTTCAAGTTTTTCATTAAAATTTTATATTTAGACATTAAAATTAAGGTAAAGATATAATTTTTAAACTTAAAATTCTTTTTTGCTTCAATTAGTGTAAAAAAAAACTCTCCAACACCTCCCCATAACTCCATTTCTTCCTCACATTTGCCCCGATTGATGAGAATTTCCGAAGCCTTCAATTTCAATTCATCTTTCAATTTCCGAAGTTTTCAACGGGATGCAGCTCATTTTATAGTTCAATAAAGGAGGTTTTCACCAATGATGGGTTTTGTCTTGGTGCTGGTTGTTGCCACTGTTGGCAACTGGGGAGTTTTATATTGGCGGGCAAAATGTGAGGAAAAAATGGCGTTTTGGAGGAGGGGTTAGGAAGTTTCATTTTGGTATTAATTGGGTAAAAAATAATTTTAAGTCTTAAAAAATTATATTTTTACCTCAAAATTTTAATGTCTAAATATGTAATGTTAACGGATAATTTGACGTGAGGACTAAAATGTAATTTTTTAGCCACTTTGAAGATTAACGTGCAATCATATAACTATTGAAATCGATCAGGGGCGGACCTACATTGACCTTAGGGTACATAAAAATAGAATATCTCAAATGGTTAAGTTCTTAGTAAATTTGTGAGAGGTCTTGGATTCAAACCTTGGTATAATCACTTTTTTTTTGTTATTTTATTCACTTACACCTTCTTAATGAATATCCATATCTATTTTTGATATTTTAAATGATAAAATGAATACCCTCAATTATAATTCTGGATGCGCCCCTGATTGAAATCTAATGTACAATTCGATCCCATATCAGGGACCATTTCAGCCATTTTTATGAATCTAAACAATAACTATATATAATATACGACTAGGTATCTTACCCCATGTGTTGCTCGTGAGAAATTGACTCCAAACTTTTCGATTTTTCTTATGGTCTTTTTTTTTATCGAATAATGTTTCAATTTGCATCATTGGATGGATTTATAATTTTATATGCTAGGGGCATCTTTATGTCATACGATAACTATATACTCCTTCATCCCCAAATAATTGGTACATTGTAACTTTTATGAATAACAAAACACGATTTAAAATAAAATGTCTTATTCTACATGCGAAATAATAATAAAAAGTTGATATTTCAAAAATATATATTATTGAGACGAATCTAACAAGCTAGATCCCACATAACTATATTATTTTTTATCGTTTAATGAGATTTTTTTATTAATTTTTTTAAAAATTGACTACAAAAGTTAAATATATCAATCATTTAAGGACGGATGAAATATATAATCTATCTATACTATAATGTGGGAAGAGTTTATTTGGTGAAGCCTAAGAGATTAACTAGGCTATCCATGTGGCACAATTAAATTTTGACATGTGTCCATTTTTAAATTTGAAAATAACTACCATTTCATCCATTTTATATAAACATATATGTTTAATCATGTTTTTATAAATAACTCTTTATATTGTCCAATATATCTTAATTATATATATGTTTTATTTATTTATGCAGATATATTTAATAATATTTTTATAAGTAAGTATTTATTTTGTATTAATTGTTCAATATTTAAAAATAATAGTAACAATTTTAGATCATATGCAATTATCTTTTGTTTTCTGCTTTTATAACAATGGATTATAATTTCAACTATTAAAAAATTATTACAAAAAAATAAAATTATTGCACAGGCGAGACTGTGCTAAAACCACTAGTATATAGTATAATACGACTAGCTATCTTACCCATGTTTGCTCGTGAGAAATTGAGAGAGCTTCAAACTTTTCGAATTTTCTCATGGACTTTTTTATCCAATAATTACTGAAATGTGTTCACCAAAATAGTGTCGAGCATTTTGATTTTCAGTAGCCATGTAATAGTAATTTATTTCATGTAAGTAAATACAACAAAATTGCACTTTTCTTTTTTAAGTAACATGCGATTTCAGTTTACTGCCAAAACCTGGTTCCAAGTATAATCCTTTTTGAGTCGAAATTTAGATCTGGCACTAGACCAATAAGTCATTTTTTTTAAGTACTGCCTATAATAAAGTATGTACTTTCGAGTCGAATTCTTATTCGGGTAAACTTCGAGTCGTTTATTTTAATTCGGTCTCAGATTGAGTATCCATTGAATATTTTCAATTTCAAGCCAATTTCTTTCTATTTTCGAATTGAATTCAGAACGAATCAAAGTTTCGTGACGGTTCGATACGCCTGTGAGTATATATGACAAAATCCTTATCAATTCGGTTTGACAACAACCCTACACTTGATTATTTCACCATTTTAGGGGAGTCTGTTTTCTGGTACACAACTAGTGCTTAAAATATTCTCTCCGCGAAAAAAGTGATCATATCACAATGAAGTCTAGGAGTATGAGTGCTTTTATAATGTACTTAATGAGTTAATTTTTTTTTTTTTTTTTGTAAATTAGTGATGAAATGAGTTACGAACTTAGGACCTTCTGGTCACTAGCAAGAGCCGTTTCCACTAGACTATTCGATTAACTCAAAGATTAAACTTAATGAGTTAATTTTTAAAGGATAAACTTCATATTATCCCCTTAACTATTGTCAAACAATAAAAATAAAAGACTTAACTTCTAAATACGTTAAATTATTCTATGAACATCTTTTTAAATTGATGTCCAAAACTTTAATATGTATAAAAGTCCTATTTTACCTTTTATGAAAAACCACAACATGAAGTAAACTGATTTAAAATTATTATTCAAGGGGCACATCGATCTGAAAAATTATTTAAGGAATAATTTGAAGTATTCAAAAGTTTAATCTCTCATTTGATTGTTTGACAATAGTTTAGGAGGCAATATAAAATTTAGCCATTTTTAAAATTCATTGTTCCTAGAATTTAAACATAAAAGTAACTGATATACGTTTTAAGTTTCTAGTAAATAATGAATTTTCATCGACTCCTGTGATATATAATGTAATTTACGTGGTATAAATCAAGGATCATAATTTCGTTTCGAAACATAGTTTCGGATAATAAAATATGGAAAAGTTTCGTAAATAATAAGAAACGTTGTAAAAACGCTGTAAAATTACAGAAACATGTGAAAACAAATATTTAATACCATTAATTTATATCAAATGAATTGTCCATTGAAATTGAACATCTTTAATTCAAATATGAAAGTACGTTATAAATAATTAGGGATAAAAATAATTTCTTACAAGAAACTTCAAATAGTAGTCATTCTCTTGTTTAATAATTTCGACCAATGTTGAAATCTTCAGTATCATGATCAAAGTGTTGTTCTTTAGTAAAATTCAATTGATAAGGCTTATCAATTGAATTTGAATGAAATAGTTTCGAAATTTTGGGTGAAAAGAACGAGAAATGGCGAAACATGGAATGGTTTCCACGAAACTATTACCTTTCGAAATTCATTTATGTTCGTTTCGATAACTTTTAAAAGAAAAAATTTCGACTATTATATTTCGCATCAAATTTTGAACCATGGTATAATAAGGATTTAGATCATATCCCGTGATAAGTGGATCAATTTAGTCGATTAATGAGTTATTATAAATTTGTAATCTAATGAAATCAGCATGTCTATTAAGAATTACTCTTCCATTCCTAAATGATTGGTACATTTTCACTTTACATAGTTAAATTTTAAAAAATTGATCAACAATTCTCATTAAATAGTAGGAAATAATATAGTCATATAAGATCTTGTTAGATTCGTTAAATATATATTTTTTGAATATCAACTTTTTATAATTTTTTAATATATGTAAAATAGGAGATATTTATATTAAAATCGTATTTTGTTAATTATAAAAAGTTAAAATATAGCGACGGAAAGAGTATTATTATCTTCCGGTATATGATGAAAGTCACGTGGTCTGAGTAGAGTAAATTTAGTTAAGTTCTTTGAAGTTTGCAGCTAATCATCAAATTGTACTAAAACGCCATATTAATGCACGTGGTCATTTATACATTTTTCACTTAGCCTACTTTAGCTGGAAAAATAAATGGATGCTCTTTTAATTACTCCGGCATGCTAATATGTCCAGCTCGATCGACACGTTTACATACGTACAGACGATAATGATATTTTAAAACCTTGTGTTGTAGACTATTAGCATTTGAGAAAATAGCTTCATTCATTAAGAACGGTATTTAAAAAATATTGATCGATTATCTTAATATGATTTTGTATACTTTTGATCGCTCATGTTGGATATTATGTATACTTCCATTAACTACCATTATAGTTTATACCTCTAATTTTCTTTCTCTAGGATAATGTGAAGAAAATTATCATCCCCTTGATTCAACCCGATCAAACACACAATAACATCAATCATTTAACTTAAATAGCCATTCTTTGAGTTAATCATCATTTAACAAGAGCCATTTCCTAGACTATTCGATTAACTATTAATTTAATTTTAAGAAACTTCATATGCAATAGAAGTAAATACACATGTTAATTTTCTTTATTTTCAATCAATAAAATATACACATTCCATGTATTTAATATTTTTTACAGGACTCCTAAATGTACTTTCACCAACTCGTTTTTAACTTCATTAATTTTGTTTGAATGCTACAATTTATAAAGATCAAAAGTATGGAATCTAATTTTATGTAAAATTACAAACTATCACCTAGAAATAAATAAGTTATCTCAAAAGGAATGAACTTTATTTATCGAAAATACAGTCTTATATATAAAGATTTAGTAGTTGCCGTAAATTTTAAAAAATGCTCCTTGAAATGCTAAATCTATTTCAGTAAAACTTCGTAGAGTACTTTTCAGATAAATTTTGTTATTTATTATGTTATTTTATTTAAGTAACTAATATATTTTTATTTTTAACTTGACCCCGAATAAGACTATATACACACACCAAAACAGTGTTTTTATGTGCAAAATTACTATTTTCCTCTCTATGAAGGTCCTCCAATGACTGAACTTGCAAATATGGGCATACTTGTAATTTTACTCACAAAGTTATTATTTGGCCCCCTGAGATTGCATCCTGGTTTCGCCCAGGCTAAAGGAGCGCTAGGTAAGTTCGAAGCGCTATCTAAGTACATGCCTTCAATAGCGCTTTTTTTCAAGCTTTGTAAACTACCATAGCGGGAGCTTAGATAGCGTAAAAAAGTGATATCTAAGGCAAACAACGAGCACTATCGAAGCGCATTCTGTAGTAGCGCAACATGTGTTCGACTCTCACAAGGAGTGAACTTTGTTTGATGAAGTGACACTGCAAGCTCTAATACCCTATTCAAGTGAGATACACCTCGCGATTTACCTCCTTC